>JAOTAY010000006.1:14357153-14404898 GCA_025629805.1 Erythroxylum baracoense
AAATGCAAGGAAGGGGGTTAGATTCAGATAGCGCGACGGGAGGAGAGAAGAAGAAGAAATGGGGGGGAGGGGTCTGGTTCGTGTTAAAGACGATGAACCAAACGACGTCGATTGGTTTTAAACTAAACGACGTCATTTTATTTATTAACTAGTCGACATTATTCCGTCGTATTTAAATTTCCTGATTATTTCACCGCGTCTTGTTGCCGTAACATTTTGCGACGGAACCAAATTTTTGTCGGTAAAGTTAATTTAATGTATGCCGACAGAACACATTACGTTGGTATATAACAGAAGCTGAACCATATTTATCGATGGTACTTATTCCGTCGGTAAATGTCCGAAGCTAGTTAATTGTGGGAAGCATTACCGACGGTTATGGTTACGTCATTGGTAAACTTAAAATCAAGTTTACCGACGGACGATATTTCGTCGGTGAATAGCAGACAATGAGCATAACTTACCGATAGAATATGCTCCGTTGGTACATGTCCGAAGCAATTAAATTGCAGGAAGCATTCCCACAATTTTTGCCGACGGTAAAGGTTGTGTCGTCGCTATATGTTGTCGGAGATTTTGCACGAAATTTAGTCCCTCTAGTATTGCCGACGGTAATATATTTCCGTCGCTATATATAAACAGTACAACGTATGTACCAACGGATTGTTGTTTTCCATCGGTAAATAGCTATGGATTTTTGTCCGTCAAAAAATTTCCGTCGCTAATTCATGATTTTCTTGTAGTGAAAGTAAAAGAATGAAGGCTCAAGCCATTTAGGATATGTTAAATAGTCAAGTTTAAATGAGAGAACTAACTTCAATAGAGCATCTAATGCTCACCTTCATTAAGGCTAGATTTTCTTAAAACTATGCTCTTTTAAAATCGATCCCTTCAATTCCAATAGGAGTATAGACTGGGTTACTTTGGAGACCATAGTTCTAGTTGAGGAAGTGAGGACTTATACAGACAATTTAGGGTAGAGCATGCTTTAATAGTGGAATATTTATATAAGTAGCTTTCCTTGGAAATTTTGATGAATTTTAGTATGATTATAATGCAAAGTTTGAGAAGGGAAATGTCCCTTAGGGCATGAGAGAATAAAGAGAGAGTAGAGCCTCATCAAATAAAGGAGGCACCTCAAATAGAGGAGACAAAGGAGGATTGCGGTGATGTCTAGCCTACTCCACAATAACTATTGTGGGAGTGGATAGACATGACCATTCTTGAACTCAAGAAAAAGTAGTAAAGACATAACTCTATGATACAGAGGATGCAAAGCAAGTGGAAGAAACAAGGATAATTGTTATAATATATAGAACGGTGGTTGTCTTATTACTTTTAACGTATGGGATAACTCCACAATCCTCAACAATGCTAAAGGACGATAGTGATTGCAATGGCGAACCTACTGTGGATTGAGCTCCTCTCTCCTTTTCTCTTCCTTATGGCTTGTACATTTTAATAATTCACTTTTTTTGTAATCTTGAACCTTTGTTTTTATTTCTACTATATTATTTACTTTGGTCAAGTACTTTATTTTGATTAATTTATTATATTTGTTTATGGATAGTTTGTTTATAAGGTACAATAAATTCTAGATGTTGATCATATCTACCATGGAAAAAAGGTGACATCAAGGCTAGAGAAGCTATTTTTTATTAATTATTATGTTAAATTTCATTTGCGATTTATAATATTTTTTATGGATAGTTTGTTTATAAGGTACAAATAAATTCTAGATGTTGATCATATCGACCATGGGCAACAGGTGACATCAGGGGTAGAGAAGCTACTTTTCCCTTTCAATTTTCCTCCCTCCTATTTATGTTTTTATTGTCCTTAATATTTTCTCTCTTTATTTAATATGCTACATTAAGGTTGATACACAACTTAATAGTAGGGAGGGAAATATTTATTTTGACCCCCAGCATGTTTTACCTTGATGGATTAACTTTAGCACTATTAGCTTAATATGCAACAATTTTGGGAATTTTTATGTTAAAAAACATTAACTAAGATGATTTATTAGAAATATGCTTTTTTTGTTTTTTAATTAGTTTAGGTAAATAGATAAGAGAATTAATAACTAACTTAGTTTTAATTTAATCCAATGATTTGAAAATGGATGTTTGACGTGCTAATGAAACTTTTTGCATAAATTAAAAAATAAATTAGTTTTAATTTAATCCAATGATTTGAAAATGGATGCTTGATGTGTTAATGAAATGTTTTTTATAACTTGGGCATATTTTTTAGTTAAAGTGGATCCTTTTTTTACGCATTTTAGCATCCCATTAAAAAATAAAAATAAAAATACTATTATGTGAATAAATGGGTATAGATAAATCACTCCACTAACTTTAACATAAATAAAAAGTGGTGTTGATAGCTATTTAAATCACTAACCTAATTGAGTAAATAAGAATATTCATGATGAGATATTTACTTTTGCATCAAAAGGTTAGATTATTCTTCAAACAAGCCTCTAATGTTCATTCATTACTTTAATAATAAGTGTCTTTTATTTTTCTATTAATTTGGGTTATTAAAATGTTTAAACACAAAATCTTCTTACTAATGTATGTCTACTTTATATGTTAAGATGAATTATGTTAATTAAGTTGATGCTTATAAGATTATTGGAATGAATTAAATTAATTTATAATTTAATACAAGCATCTAAATGCCAAACTAGTTAACAAATAAGAAAATTGAACAGTCTAATTTGATTTATTGAGTTTTCCCTAGAATTGCCACCTATTTAAGCTAAAAGTGATTAGAATTGATTTGCAAATAAAAGTTTAGTTGTGGTGATATTTGATGTGAATGAAAAATGCACATATTTTCTTAAGAATTTTGATTTTTAATGTTAAATTACCCTGTTTTACTTAGTTTTTAATTTTTCAGATAATTTAGGAAATTTGATTTTGGGATGAAATTATTTAAGAACTAGAGGCTATTTCAAGCAAAAATCACAAGAAAATCACAATTTTTGAAGGAACATGTTCTAAACCATGGCTGTGTATTGCCTTGTGTCCAATATAAATCGAATGAAGTAAGAAATAAAACCTAACGAGAGACCATGTGGCATTTAAGAAGATGCACAGAGCAACATGACCTAAGCCACGTGCATACCAAAAGCTATGCACTAATTTCTATAGAAACACTAAAATCCATAATCTGAGGGCACGAGCATACCACTAATGATATACTAATTTTAAAAGAAACAAGGAGATCCATGTTCTAGAGATATGGTTGTGCTAAAGATTGCGTACTAATTCTAGAGTTAACATATAGATCTACAACCTAGGCCACAACCATGATACAAACCATGTCAATGTGTGCAAAAATGTATATAAAGTATGAAAAGTCTAATTTTTAAAAGATTTTTTGAAACTTACGCTTTAGACACATATTTTTCACTATGAAAAGTTATAATTAGCCATTAGGAGGTCTAAGAACCCTTAGGAGGCTAATTTCAGTGTTATTTCCAATTAAAGAATTAAGATCTAAACATCATCTTAACGAATTAAACTACCGATATAATCAAGATTTACATCTAGATTTACTCTTATAATATTTTTTATTTTTTATTTATTGATCTTTATTATGAATATGATTAATGGATAAATATTTTTTTATGTTTAGATACGAAAAATCCTAGTTTTTACTTAAATTGATTTATTTTAATTCATAAATGAGATACATTTATATGAATTACCTTTGATTGATCTTAATACATGATTTAGTGATGGTAGTAACTATATCTATTTTTAATTCGCTTATGGATGCCTTGAAAAATCCTACATGTTGTAGACTATGATATAGGTAATAAGAGATGCATAAGAGAGACCTATGTGATCTTTTAAGTGTTAAAATATATTCTTTTATGGGATTTCATCTTAGTACATTTAAAGGGGTAGTAGCATTAGTAAAGACATGTGTTAACCAATAGGAGAATCAATGATTCTAGCTTGAAAGAGTCCAGTTTCAACTTCTTAGAGATCTTACTGATCCAATGAAATGTATCCATTCAAGTTTATCCATTCATGCAATCAAAAAGTAATAATATAGGAAATACTTGTCTAAATATTAATATTTGATTGAATTCTTAATAGCTCCATATTTTACATGTTATTTGAAGCTAAAATACTTGGTATTTGAAACTTTTCTAGCATGTTCCATATGGATTATATGATATTTTCCTATATTTAGTTCATTATCTTCTAGGTAATGATCTTGAGGAGAAAACACAAAATTAAGTGCTACTTTCTCCACAATTGTCCAATCGAGGAGATTTTAGAGTCATTTAGAAAATAAGAGGATGGAAAACAACTTTATAAAAGAAATTAGATGCCAATTATATTTTAAAAATATTGAAAAGTGGAGAAGTTAGTGAAAAAAGGTATAATCACCAAACTAGCCAAGGAGACAAGTGCTTTTTTTCCCCATAAGGCTCAAAGAGGTTAAGAAATGGAACAAGACTAACACTGGAGTGGTGTGTATGATCGATGTCAAACTCATCATGGTTTTATGTAAGAAAGTTATAAAACAAAACTAGCATAGGTTACAACTTGGTGTTAGGTGTTAATTACATGTTGATTTATATTGCAAAAATTTCAAAATAAAATTAACACTAGTGTGGATGCTGATCTGGCACCGATTCTCATGCACAATTTATGAAGACATGTTATTTCTTAAGTTTAGGTAGTCTAGGACTCTATTTGTGAAACCTTAACTATAAATACTAGTTTTAGGTTAAATCTATGAACTTTTAAAAGGTTTTTAATAGCCAACTTGCTTTTTTTTCATAGTTTTAGTCTTTCTTAGCATTGGAGGAGGTTTCATAGTAACATTGGAGGAGTTTTTATAGTAAGATTAGAGGAGTCAATGACAACTTTTACAAATCATTTCTTCTATTCTTTCCCTTAAGTCAAAATTAATTTGTTCATGTTTTTATTTTCATTATGTTGAGTGGCTAGAAACCTTAGTTAGGGTTAAGGATGTATCTTATAATAAAGTTTTCAATTATCAATGATATGTTTATTTTTTGGTTGAATTTATTGTCTTTTTTCTTAATTGTTGAGTTTATTTGTAGTTGTTATAGATTAATCTTGGGGACTGTGTGAAGGATTGAGAGATGAAATATGATCTATAAGCTAGAATAATGAACGCTTTAGCATTGGAGAACAAAAGTATCCTAGATCATTGTTACAATGAAATATGTTAACTATGCTTAGTGAATTTAATTAGGTTGAATTGTATATTGAGAGGGGGTAATTGCCTAATTAAATATACCTATATGATTTAATAGAGGGGATAAAAACTTTAGGTTAATTGTTATTTCGTTATAGATAGTCAATCTTATTTGAAAATTTAAATTATGAGTAAATTTACTTCATTAATTTTCCTTCTCTAGTCTACTTATATGTTTTCAATAGTTTAGTAAATTAAATGTCTCTTGTAATCTAACCTCTATTTAATTTAGTTGTTTAACTAAGATTATTTATAAATTTAGTGATATGGTTCCTATAAGATAGATACTTTAAAATTAATCTAACTTTATTTACTTGTTACAGTTGAATCTGTACGATTGCAGATTTGATAGATCAAGTTTTTAGCATAATTGACGGGGACACAATTTGAGGACATGCACCATAACTTGGTATGGATCACAAAAGTCGAGGTTATCTTCAAATCAACCTTTACAAATGGTAAGTTTCCTTGTGTATAACACTTTAAAATTTCAACGATGTTATAAAAGTTATTCATATATATTTCATTGTTATGCATAGACATTTTTCATCTAAAAAAATGTTGCAGTTAATGTTATAATAGATGAAATAAAGAAACCTATTAATCTAGATGGTGGTTTAAAAAAAGAACAATTATTAAGGAAAAAGCATTGGGATGTCTACAAGAATTGGGGCACAATAAAAGGGAGGACCTCAAAGCCAAACAAAGTTAAGAACATTTTAACCTAGTGGTTGACCACCAGATTGGTTGTGCAAATTCTTGTATTGTGTTTTTTGCTATTGTATGTTTACCATATATGGACAAGAACTATAAATGAGACATACCATTAATTTTTAATCTATTTGTGGTCTGAATTGTTATATGTAGACCTTTTTGTTCCTCTTTTAAGCTATAATACTAACACTGTGTAGAAATCTAAAGTTTGTTTAACTTTTTATTTTATGTGTCTAAGCTATATAAAGCACAGTTGAGTACACTTTATTTGATAATGAACAAAAAATGGAATTTTTGTGATCAAATAATAATTATATTTTAAATGTCTATAGTATGCTTTGGATTAATAGAACATGTGGAATACTTTCAGTAACAAATGCACTACAACATAAATGTTAAAGGTCAGTGGTGTCCTTATGGACTGACAAATTACTTTAATTTGAGTGTTACTGGTCCACTTTTAAGAAAGCTACATATATAAGTCCTTTAGCAAACTTGATTTTATAAACCAAATAAATCAATCACACTAGTTAGCTGTTCAAAAGTAGTTATTAAGGTTCCATTAATTTCAAATAATATATTAGTATAAGGTCCTAAAGGAAATTTTTGTTTATTAAAATAAAAGGGTTCATACATTACAGTGATGCTTAATTACATTCAAAGAATGTATTAACTATCCTTATACAACTTATACTAAAAAACTAAAAAAAATTGAAATATTTTCTTTTATATAGCAACATGTTATGACCACCCAAATATTAGGAATCTCAATATAGTTTAACTTGACCTACCTTTGCATAGTTATGATATATATTTTAATCTTTCCATATTCTAATGTTCCAATTAGACATAAGTATGAATTTAGTGTCTACTCAATTAAATTCAATCATGTTCGTTCTTATTAATTAGTAATTGATTTATAATTGATATTTAAAAATAACTTTTCAAATCTCAATTCACTCTAAAGAATTTCTTCAATCACCACTAATCAAGAACAATGAACATTCCCTCTTTAGAGTGACGAATCCTTTATTAACTTACTCATCTATCTTCGTATGTTCATACTGTATCAATATATTGTCGACTGAGCTACCCTAAATAGATTATGTCATAAGTAGCATGAAAATATAATAATTCCCATATGAGATACTTTCATAATCTTAAGTCTAAGAATCAATTATACAACCAACATAATGAAAAAATTCACAGATATATCAGTAATATTTCATTTGAGATCCTCACAATAGGGTTAGTTTAGTGAACTTATTTTCTAATAAGCACCCATATATATGTTTAAGTATCTACATACTTTTAAGATCAATTACTTTTTTCATAAGAAAGAAACACAACGTGCAGTAGTTTTACCATTCCATCAATATTCAATCTTGATGAAACTACAACTAAGAACAATTTAGGAATAATACATAATTGCAAATTGAATCTCATAATTATGATCTCATCATAATTTTAATTACATAGTAATTATTCTAAGGATTTTACCTTTAGTACTAAACATCAATTGTAATTAATTAACTAAATAAATAAAGATCAATAGTGCCTTTAATTAATTGTTTCATCAAATCTACAACCAACCTATTAGCTATAGGACATACACAAACAACATATTATAAAAAAATGTATATAATTATAAGTGCAATATTATTTTTAGTATTATGACTACACATACTTAGGTTCTCTTTTGTCATTATAATTTCTTTTATATTAAATAATAACTTAAAACCTTTAAAATTGGCCAATGTTTTTACATCAAATATGTTTCCATACGATTCATTTCAAACTTACTAAGAAGACTTTCTTATAAAAAGTATTTAGTCTACTTGCAATGAATATTACCCTGAAATCCTATTCTTTTAATAAATTAGGTAATAATTTGGTAACTAATGATTTTAAGTATGATTTATATGATATTCATTCTCATATTATCTGAATTTACAATTGATATTATTAACTAGGATATTTATATCATTAGAACAATAATCCAACTCATTAGTAAAGTGATAAGGTTATTGTGGTATAGTCTTGTATATTATTTTTCTTCCAAAGTTTGAATATGTTATCAAATAGATCGTGTTTATCTTTGAGAAAATAATATATCATCTAAATAAAAAATAGAGGCATCATTTTATAGTTTAATCTTATTCTTAAAACATTTATTTGAACTTGTATTTTAAAATTTAAATTTTATCCAATTTTACAAGATTAGTCAAAAGTATAAAAAAATCAATTACATGTCAAGAATTTTATTTTGTTGCTAATATAACCTTCAATTAACTCTTACCATTGATCTTGCTTTTGTAAATTGTCATATAAGTTCAGTCCTTTTATTTCAAACATGTCAAATTTTAATAAGTAAAATATTTAATAAACTAATTTTTTAGGATTTCAATGTTATTCTCCATAGTGATAGGTGGTGGTCAATTAATTTTCTATTTTATTTTTGAATTCATATATACATTGACCTGGATGAAACCTAGCTTATACTACATTTCATCTTCGTTCAGTTAATGGAAAAAGTTAATGAAGTTAAACCTTTAGGTTATATTTATAAAAAATTAAAATCAATAATATTTTATTGATACTTTTTGCACTTCTGACTAGTGTTACAAAATTGAATAAAGTTTTATATGTAAAATATAATTTATCCTAATATTTATGTATTATACTACACTAATGAAATTAGTGGAATTTATATTTTTAAGTTTGACTATCATAATAAAATATTACTTCTCAATCATAAAAGCTATTTTTATTTTTTTTATAAAAAGCACATTAAAAGAAGAAAAAAATCTTTTTAAAAATCTAAAGATTAAGTTGAAAGATAGAAAAGAATATTCCTTAACATTTTCTTGAGAATTTTAAAAAAATCATTAATGATAAAGAAGGTTTAATGGTACAGTAATTGGAGAGTGAACTCTTATAAAACATCTGCCCAAACGACCACCTTTTAACATTACTATAAGAAGAAAATGATAACGCAATGACAATAGAAGAAGATCTAACAAAGCGGTGAAAATCAAGGCATGGTAAAGTGATGACAGACCAGGAAAGCGCTGAGCCATACTTAATTTTTCCATATAGCTCCTTACTTTTGTAGATTACCATGTGTAAGGAGTAAGAACTAAAGAAATAGGGGAGTTTATATTAAGATAATCAATGAGCTAGATATTCAGAGAAGATAGTATGCTTGTGCTGCAGGCCAGATTTAGGTTTTTTGAGTAGGATTAGCTCTTTGAGTTCCCTGAAGCTTTCTTTGATAATGGACTCCTTAGAAGAATTGTTGTTGGTAAACCTTATGAGGTTTCTTTCTTTCCATAATACATATGCATAAAGCCCCAATGATAGAGTATGAATCGACTTTTTGGGATTTGAGTAAGCTGTCGGGTTGAGCAGTTTTTGTATAATCTCAGTAAAGGAGATCCCATGATCTATCTATAGGCATTTCCTAGCTATATGATCCCACATGGTGCTTTTGTAAGGGCATGTGAAAAAGAGATGATCTCTAATTTCCATATGGACTCGACACATTAGACAGGTTTTGTCCACTTGTAGATATGACATTTTATCTATCGTACTCAGTCTATTTTGGACCGTTAACCACAATATAAAGCATATTCTTGGAGTCAAGGCCTTTTTCCATATGATCTTCTGCCACACTACCTTTAGTTTTCTACTTCTTAGCAAATCTTCGGTGATTTTATTGGTAAATTTATGGACAGGTTGATTATGCCAATAGAATGTATCAAGAGAGGTTGGGATAGGTGGATAAGTAGATTGTAGATGTCTTAAGTTGTGAGTAAAATTCCATGAAACATCATTAATCATAGATTTAAGTCTAATGTTGAGGGATGAGGTTTTTGGACTGTTTAGGTTGTTGAAATGTTGTATGAGTTATCCCATATCTGACTAGTTGTCATACTATAAAGATATAAAGTTACCATTCCCAATTGTGTTTGAGATACCATTTTGTACCTTGTTCTGATGGGATTGGAAAAACTAAAATGGTAGTGAGGCTACTATGGTAAGGGTATGGATTGAGAATGTGTAAAAGTCGTAAGAAAATAATTTAGTAGCACCACCACAGGGAGGAAAGGAAAAAGGGGAATGTTATGGAGGACCAGGTGTTAGAGGATTAAACTAACAGTAAGGTTGTCCTCAATACTCTAACACAGTGACCAATGCCCTCCTATTAAAGGAAATTTCTAATGCCCTCCTATTAAAGGAAATTAAGGTAGGAGGGACCCTCTATCTCTACAAGAGAAACTCTTTAGTTTGCTCCCCTATCATCCCCAATATAACCTTACCTTTGGGGAAGTCCCAATCAAATCAAAAAGTGCTTAAGACTATATAGAATGAATTCAAAATGGCCAGTGGAAGGAGATCAAGTAAAAGGAACATAGCCAAAAGCTCTAAACCTTAAAACCTTTCTTGATGACAATCCTATCATAGAATGTCAGGGAGCTTAACAGTCCTAAAAAGCACTAGGTGCTATAGGATTTCGTTGTTGAAATTAAACCTAAACTATTAGGATTTTAGAGACCAAGCTCAATTTTGAAAAGTGTAAATAGATAGATTTTTTTTATAAGAATCATTGTTGAATTATCACTAATCACCAAGGATAACACTGTAAAAGAATAGTAATTGGCGATGACCTAGATAAAATTAAAGATTCTAATCCCCTGATCATTAACCAATTTATTTATCGATCAATAAATTTGCTTTAAATGAAGACTATAATTTAGGTTACTTTTGTGTATGCATCTAACCATGTATCTCAGAGATGATTTTTGTACTGTAAGCAGAAGATGATTCATCCTTCTATCGGTATCTATAGATAATTATAGGAAATTTTAATAGTACCCTTTTTCATTTGAAAGATGAAGGTAATATTTTCTTGAGGAATTTTAATAAGTGCTTCAGGAATTGCACTAACCTTATTGAAGTAATTGATTTGAAGTTAAAAGGGAATCTTAAGCAATGTGGCTTTTGGTTTATGAGAAAGAAGATAGATAAAGTCATGGTTAATGAATTCTAGCTATAGACCAATCCCCAAATAGTCAAGCAGTTTTCATCAACCCTATTTTCTCTGATCATACCGCTATTATTATTTAAAAAAATTTCACTGATTACCAAAGAAGTTCTCCCTTTTTTCTTTAATAACTATCATGTAGGAGTTTAGGGCTTTTAACAAGTAGTGGCAAAATATATAGCTTCAAAATTCCAAGGTTGTAAATCCCTATGCTTACATGAAAAGAAGGAACTCAAAGGATTGAACTAAAAAAAATTTGGCAATACTTAAAGAGCAGTGATGGAAAAGAAAATTTATTTAGATTCAAAGGGAGCTTTGCCAAGTTACTGATGACCTTATTAAGCAAATTGAGGAAAGCGCAGCTCTTGCAGTTTAGATTCAAGATTTAGAGGCTCATAACTTATTATTAAAGCAAAAATTAAGAGTATAATAACTCAAGGACAGAGATATGAACTTAACTTTTTTCGATAAGTCCATTCTTTCCTACCAAAGGACAATAGAGAATTAGTACATACTTAAAAGGGGTTAATGTAAGAGGCTCACAAATTTTTAGGGACACAATTGGTTCCCAAGCTAATGTTTTTGTATTTTTGTATTTGTGTAGGTCTTAAAGTCATTTAACACAAGTGAAGAGGCAACATCACTTATTGGACCCCTTAATGCAATATATGTGGAAAAAGTAATTTTTGAGCCAAACCCTGATATAACACTAGGGCTCGATGACCTAAACATGTTCTTCTTTTAAAAGGTATGGAACTTGATCAATAATGAGGTAAATAAGGCAATACTAAAATTCTTTCTAAAGGGGCAGATGCTGAGATACTTAAATAAAAACCTTGATTACTTTAATCCTAAAATACTAAACTTTTCTTCTTTAAACATTGCAGACTTATCTGCCTTTGTAACACTATGTATAAAGTTATTTCTAAGCTACTCACATTAAGACTAAAAGATGTTTTAGAGCTTTATATCAATCACTCTAAGTATTGTTATTTAGGGAAGGCAAATGGAGGATAATATTCTTTTAGCTCATGAACTTCTTAAGAACTACAATAGAATAGATTCCTTCAAAAAAGCTGTTCTATTAAGATTTATTTTTATAAGGCCTTCGATTCCATCAACTAGGACTTCATCTTGCATATCTTTTAAGTTTTTCGCTTTTCTCAAAGTTTAAAACTTGGATTGATTAATGCATCTTTACTACTTCCTTTTGTATCTTGATTAATAGTAAGCCTACTAATATAATCAAAGATGGTAAGGGATTAAGGCAAAATGATCCGATCTCACCTTAATTGTTCACCTTATGCATGAAGATCTTAAGTAGGCTAGTTAATCACTTAATAAGGCAAGAAAGGAAATTCAAATTCCATCATAAATGTAATAAGTTAAGAATCTTTAATGTAATTTTTACATATTATACATTTTTTCTTTTTAGAGTTGAAGATAGTTCACTAAACAATCTAATGACTGCTCTATATACATTCAAGAATTTATTTGGGGGCTCTATCAATAAAGACAAGAGTTGCCTAACGGAATCAGCTAGTGCCAATCACCTAGTAATATGGCTTGCCAACTTGTCAAGTTTGAAATTAAAAAAATTCTCATTGTAATTTCGTTAGCTTGCTTGTAACTACTAAGAGCCAAGCCGTAGGCACTAATTACGACTTATTAAGAGGATTCAAAGGAGAATTGGGAATTGGTGTAATAGGTGCTTGTCATTTGTTAATAAAGTTCAACTCATCAATTTTGTTGTTAACTCTATGCGTATCTATTAGTTATCTTATATATTTTACCAACAAATCTAATTAAAACAATAAAAAATGTTAAGATGTTTTTTATGCTGAGGAAATCAGAAAGTTTGTTTGAATTTGTAAGCTGAGGAAGGTAAAGGGTATTAGGTATATGAGTCACTGTTCGTCGAGAAGAACTTTGCCTAGGTTTGTGTCAATTACATAAGAATGACTATGCTGAAAAAAGAAAGGCCAAGAGAAACACATAAAGTGCTGGCCAATTAGAAGGTAGGGGAGGAGAAGAATTAGCTTTGGACTGAGTTGGGTTATGAAGTTCGAGCCTGAATCTGACCCAAAGTCCAAAGTCTAGATTTATTAAAGAAACTCTTACTCAAAACCTAGTCAATTTAACTCAAGTCCATTAACTTTGGATTGAACCAAACTAGATTTGACTATATTTGCCATCTCTGATTAAAGTTATTATAAAAGAAATTTCAAGAAAATGTGATTTAGAAGCTTGCTTTTCGAACTAAAATCTATTAGTTCATAATTTTTATGTAAAAAAACTGTAAATGTCATATTAAAACTATGCAAAATATTAGGTGTTTTATATGGAGTCAAGTAATTATTTGAGTATTAATTAATTCTTAAAATGATGTATAGGCCAAAACTTTATATAAATTTAATATCTTTTTTAAAATCCCTATATATATATATATATATATATATATAATTTTACAACTGAGAGGCTCATCTTTTAAAGCTTTAACAGTTCAGTTTAAAACGGTAGTTCCGTGGGTAATTTACTAATTTGACTAATGAAATATTTACTATTCATGACATTTAGATGACGGCCTGAAAAAATAATGACTATGGTTAGATTGAAATAAAAAGAATTTTTTTCACGTGGAACACTTACATGTCATAAACAACAAAGATTCCATTAGTCAAATCAACAAATTATTAACGGAACTAACGTTTTGAATAGAATTGTAAAGGTTTTAAAAGTTAATCACTCAATTTAAAATTTTAAAAGTTTGAGCGTTGAATTGAAAAATTTTAATATGTTGGGTACCTTAGAATTAGTTATCTCATATACAAAGTTAAGAACAAACATAATGTTGCAAAATATTTCATAAGGCAGGGCAACTTTGAGTCCTTGGTTTGCAACACTTACAACAGTATTGGTAAAGAGATGAGACCAGTAATAGAGTAAATCTAAATTTAAATATAGTAAATATGCTTATGAACATAAGGATGTTGTTATAAAAATGTAAAAAGAAAGGGAAAAAGAAATATCTCGTTTAGGTTATTACAATGGCCACATTTTGCATGTCCGAACTGATAAATGAAAGGGGATGGGAAAAATAGAAATTAAGGATTTTTTTGTTAAACTCTTTGAGAGTAAGAAAACCCAAAAAGGAAAAAAGAAATAAACAGAGAAAAGCTCATCTCCCACACCCAAAGTCACACACACATGTAGACATACATGCGTCCAGACCAGACATAAACATCGGAGAGACTCCGCCACCACCTCCTTCTCCACCATCACTAGCACCATAACCACAGGTACCGCGTCTTCCGCTGCATTGCAAAGTCCAAAATTCAAAACAACTCTTAAATATTCTTTACCTTATAAGAGAGCAGCGATCGCATCGATAAAAGAATCTGTCTTTCTATCCATTGGAAACAAAGAAAAAAAGAAAAGCTTCTTTTCTCCTAAGACGAAACATCGTTCCGACCAAATACGTGATCTCATCAACAATCGCTCGCGGTTTCCATTGTCATCCGGTCATTAGAGTTTTTTTAATCACCGAGGGTGGATCTGTGAGGATTCTTTTTTTGCCTTGATTTCGATTCCTGAAATTTACTGTTAGTGCCTTCGATGATCGGTTTTGATTTTTCTTTACCAGTTGTTCCTTGAGTTTTCTTTTAATGACTGGGCTGCAGGTTTGGTTGGTAGTTGAGATTTGAGTCCTAAATTTTCCAACCTTTTAAAGTTTTTACACTCAAAATTCTTTTTGCGATTGTTGCTTAGTTGATTGAAGTTTCTAACTTGATTGTTTACATAATACTAGTGTTTGATTCTTTTCTTGAGATGGCAATATTGGTTATCTAGAGCAGTGGTTGATTGGGATATGAAGCAAAGAAGCTGCATTCCCAGAGTGGAAGAATTAAATGCATGTGTTGATATCTAGTTTTAGCTACATTTTCTTTATCTTGATTTGCGCCGAGATAATTATGCTTATTGTGCGTTTTGCTCTTAAAGAAAGCAGTGTTTGCTTTTGTTTCAGTTATGCATTTGATTCTCTTTATGATGGCATGTTTACTTTTATGTTGTTAGTTATCAGTTATGGTCGTTGTAGTCTGAAGTTTAATTTGCTAGCTATAAAATCTTATGGATTGTGTTTTTTGTAAAATGGATAAAATTAAAACTTTCATTCTTATTGCTTAAATAAATTTCCATGTATGTTTTGGTCAATTATCTGTTTTTCACACGTCATTTGCATCTGGATAAATAAATTTTACCAAGTTTTCTGCCCATACACTTGTTGCCTAAGGTTTGTGAGATGAGATTGGCTTTCGTGCTCTTTATTTTATTTTAATACTAATGTGCTCTTCATGAAATATGTGTACAAATTGGTTTATTGGCATGAAGCCATGTTGAAAGTCTCATTTAGTTGATTATAATGCTCCCCATTTGAAAAAATCCTCATTTTGGCTTATTTGCATGCATCCATCATTAATATATGTGTCAAATATATTGCTGATGAATTACAGGATGTTTGAGTGGGTATTGAGGGAATATAGTGGAATGTGATTTGCATGGAGTGAGGATGCCTGAGTTGAGAAGTGGAGCCCGCAGATCAAAGCGTCTTGACGATCTTCAGCAAGCTCAACAACCAACAAACCAAGCAGAGAATTGGATATTGCCTACTCAAAACAAGACCAGGAGGAGAGCTGGTGGAGGAAGGGGAAGGGGTGGGAATGCTGTAGCAAAAGGAACTTCACCAGCAATTCCTACAGGGCCAACTGCTGTGGGTAGAGGCCGGGGCATTAGGTTGATAGATTTAGACCCAGAACCTTTTGAGGTTGAACCTGCAGCTTTGGGAGCAGCGGACCCTGGTTTTAATAGAGTAGAGTTGGCGGCAGATAAAGATATTGCAATGGAGGGTGGGAGTGCAGATAAGGCTGTGGGAGTTGAAGAAGAAGGGAACACGACTCCAGTTCCAGAGAGGGTATTGATGATCTTTGTTAACTTTGACTTTTCTTGTATGAGTTCATGTAACTATTTTATTCATTGTCTAGGCAGACAGAAGCAATACTAACTTTATTTTCTTTATTTGGTTGTTATTTAACATATAAGGATTTTGATTAAAAAGTTACCAAATCTTCTCATCTTTATCATGGGGCATCGACATTTTGAAAAGTACTTGACTAATTTTATTTATCATGTCCAAATTAGTCTTTGGTGTGCCTACTTTATCTCTTGTTACTATATATTGAATAAATACTCATTCATTTCTGTGCTATCTTTTCAAGGAATTATTCCCCTGCAAATAAATCTTGTAGAACTTAGTGTCCCTGTGTTGCAGGTGCAAGTGGGGAATTCCCCTGTATATAAAATAGAAAGAAAATTGGGAAAAGGTGGTTTTGGCCAAGTTTACGTTGGCCGAAGGGTCAGTGGTGGCTCTGATAGAACCGGACCAGATGCAGTTGAGGTATGACTTATTACTTCATGTGTCTACCGGGAGTCTTTAATGGAAAATCACAAACAATTGCAATCTGATCCTTTATGTTGCTTTTGTTACAGGTTGCATTAAAATTTGAGCACCGAAATAGTAAAGGTTGCAATTATGGCCCTCCTTATGAGTGGCAAGTGTACAAGTAAGTACAATCTTTTATTGTCTGAATTTGCATCTTAAGATGTATTTTAATTTTCCTGATACAAATTTTCCTGTCTAATTCAAAAGTACCCTAAACGGATGCTATGGAATTCCTTGGGTACACTTCAAGGGTCGCGAAGGAGATTTCTACATTTTGGTAAGGGTTGAAAATGGGCACCCTACTATCTGAAATTCTGAAGTCACTTATCTGTCTGACAGGTGTTATGATTTTTTAGGTAATGGACGTGCTTGGGCCCAGTCTTTGGGATGTTTGGAACTCTCTAGGCCAATCGTAATAGAACCTTTCTCTATCTCTATCTATGTCTCTTTCTTTATAATGTAACCTTCATTATATATTTATTTAATGTGTTTGTAACTGCGACAGGATGTCTCCGAATATGGTAGCCTGCATTGCTGTGGAGGCAATATCAATCCTTGAAAAGCTTCATTTGAAGGGGTAGAACACTTTTTCCTTCTTCACAAGTTCATTTTTTGTGTGCTACCTTATCATTGTCAGTTATAATGTCAGTGCATCAAATTGACATTGGCTACAATGTTGCAATAAGGTTTGTTCATGGAGATGTAAAACCAGAGAATTTTTTACTTGGTCAACCTGGAACTGCAGATGAGAAGAAACTATATCTTATTGATCTTGGTTTGGGTATGTTCTCTTTTCTCCATGTTATCATATGATGCTCTTTCTAGCTTATAATGCATCTTCTGCAAGAGCCATTAACTAATTCCATAACAACTTGAACCATTTTTCATTTATGTATATGTATATGAGGTGTTCTTTTACCATATGATTAAATTTGGACCTGATATGTGTTTGGATCAGCCTCTAGATGGAAAGATGCTTCAACTGGTCAGCATGTTGATTATGATCAGCGACCTGATGTATTCAGGTGTGTGGATATTTCCCTTTATGAACGAGCTGATGTATGCATTGTATCTAAAAGTTGACATTTAAAGATATGGTTTGAAAGAAGATCCATGCAAGTATCTCGACTACTGAGATGTATGCATTGAGGATACGGTGTTCAGATGGATTGCAAAACTCAATATTTACCTGACATTTTTGGCAGGGGAACAATAAGGTATGCAAGTGTGCATGCACATTTAGGTCGGACTGGAAGTCGAAGGGATGATCTCGAGTCATTGGCATATACATTGATATTTCTTATAAAAGGAAAGTTACCATGGCAAGGCTATCAGGCAAGTTTGTTATTTTTGCTTTTCTTATGCTCTTTCTAGAGAAGATTTCTGTAATGCTGTTTCTTCTTGAACAAACCTTATTGATTGTTGTCACTAACTTGGTGTTTGTTAAAATTTTAAAGGGTGATAACAAGAGTTTTCTTGTGTGTAAGAAGAAGATGGCCACTTCTCCTGAGTTGATGTGTTGTTTCTGCCCTGCTCCATTCAAACAATTCCTTGAAGCTGTTACCAATATGAAGTTTGATGAGGAGCCCAATTACTCGAAGCTGATATCTTTGTTTGAAAGCCTTATTGAACCATGCTCGCCGTTAAGGCCAATCAGAATTGATGGGGCTCTCAAGGTTTGACTTTGCTTTTGCTCAATTTGTTAGGAAACTTAGGTAATTTAATTGCTGTTCCATTCTAATCTACACGGATGCAGGTGGGCCAAAAGCGTGGAAGATTGCTTTTAAATTTGGAAGATGATGAGCAACCAAAGAAAAAATTAAGGTTGGGTAGCCCTGCTACACAATGGATTTCTGTTTACAATGCCCATCGGCCCATGAAGCAGAGGTAACTTCTTTTCTTGCTGCATATGTCGTTTGCAATTAGTTTTGTCTTATATGCCAAAGTCTTATCACGTATTGTGTATGTTATCAAATCGCTGAACTTTGCAAAAAGAGTTGCCCTGTTGTTATCTTTCAGCTCCTAAGCAAACATTAAGGTCCTTTAGGACCTTATGGACCATAGTACTTGGCAACCTCTGGGTACAGTTTCTAGCTATGTCTTGAAAAGAGCTGGTTTACAAAGAACAGGATTTGGCCAATTAATCTACTTCTTTCGCTAATCAAAGTCTTCTCGTATCACTTTGAAGAATAGACGTGCTCTTGGCTTGTGGAAAATCAATATAAATCTACTGCATATCTATAAATCCTTTGATAATATCAAGGGGAAATGTCTTCAGTAGCAGTTATCTTCCCTCTTTGCTCTGTTCTGTTGAAATTTGGGTATTGGTTGAGAGCTGAGTAGGTAATAGTACATCAGTTTAGGACAAGCTTCTATTCCTGTAAATGGTGGTTTTAATTTGATGGTTGAGGTAGAATCTTACAGTTTACATGTCGCTCCACTGTGTGTAAATGTTTATGAGCATTTTCTTCAATTTCCAAAAATGAGTTTCTCCATATTGTAATGCTTTATGGTAATGAATAAGTTATGCAAGAGTAAACAATCGGAATTGCAGGTACCACTACAATGTAGCTGATGCAAGGCTTACGCAGCATGTAGACAAGGGTAATGAAGATGGGTTATTTATCAGCTGTGTGGCCTCTGCAGCTAATCTCTGGGCCCTGATCATGGATGCTGGAACTGGTTTCTCTTCACAGGTCTACGATTTGTCGGCCTTATTCCTGCATAAGGTTGTCATATGAAGACTTCAGTCTATTATTAACTTGATTATTGGTGATTGCAAGTATTTTAGGATTGTTCTGTTTTTTCCTTTCAGGATTGGATCATGGAACAATGGGAGAAAAATTTTTATATTAGTTCAATTGCTGGTGCAAATAATGGAAGTTCATTGGTTGTAATGTCGAAAGGTTGGCAACACTTCTGCACTGCATACAAATTTTCTTTTTTAATACTTATGATTTATTGCATGCTGTGTTTAAACGTGGACTTCTGTTGTTAAGATAAGGATACTGGGCTTGGAGGATGACTAACAAGTTAGATCCTTGCTATTTGAAAAAGATCAATCCACTGAAGTAGCCAGATTAACTATAACCAAACTAATTTCTGAAAATTTGTCAATACATAGGGACTCCTTATACACAGCAGTCTTACAAAGTCAGCGAATCATTTCCATTCAAGTGGATAAATAAGAAGTGGAAAGAAGGATTTCATGTTACATCTATGACAACTGCTGGCACCCGCTGGGGTGTTGTAATGTCTAGGAATGCTGGATATTCTGATCAGGTAAGGGTTACCCTGCATATAATGTTGTACATGTTTAATTTATAAAATGATCTCAACGTTATTTATTTATTGCTGTTGCAAGGTTGTGGAGCTTGATTTTTTGTACCCAAGTGAGGGAATACATCGGCGATGGGAGAGTGGCTACAGAATTACATCTATGGCTGCAACTACAGATCAGGCTGCCTTCATACTTAGCATACCAAGACGGAAAATGGTGGATGAAACTCAGGAAACGCTGCGTACCTCTGCCTTCCCAAGCACCCATGTAAAGGTACCTTGTTGAGGTTCAATTTCAGTTTGATCCCACTTGTATTTTGCAGCTCACAGAGGGGGAGTTGAGATGATAAATAAGGTGTCTGATGGATATTTTGATAGTCACAAAATCAAGCACCTTAATCGTATTGTTGTGATCCTCTTTCAGGAAAAGTGGTCGAAAAACCTCTACATTGCCTCAATATGCTATGGACGGACTGTGTGCTAATTTTGGTCCAAAAGTTTAAAACATTTGCAAGTTTAAAATGCGGAGAGGGTACTTTCGGGCTTTATTTTTGGCATCAGTGGGGTACCTTTCTCCTAAAGTTTAAAGTCATTCTTAGCTTCTGATATAGGATATCGTTGTATAAAGGAAAAAGGAAAAGAGAAAGAGTCAGAATTGAGAGTCTGACGGCATATTCCCCAGGCTCAAGTATGTGAGCTCTTGTGGAAACAGTTTGTTGAAGACAATTACAAGATAGTACATTCTATTGCAGCCAATATGTGCTTTGAATTGGTCTTTAGTGTTGGTTAACGTAAATGGAAGACGAGTAAATTCCAATGTTGTTTCTATTTTATCTCTGAAGATTGCTTCTAATTTATGAAAGAAAGTGTTGCCGCAAGTATTTGATCATTCGTGTATATATTACAACATTCTTATACGTACGTTTATACCTGACGCCCCCGTTAGTCAATAATGGTGTAGGAGATAATCAAATTGAGCTTACTTTTAGCGAAGAAACTATCTGGGCATTTCAAATCATTAACATGTGTGTTTATGCTTGGTTCTTTTGGCACCCTGTTTTTTCTTTTTTGAAAAAAAGGTAATAAATTAAGCTATAAAAGGCATAAGCAAAGTGTACGAATGGTATATAGAGCATTAGATGAGTCTACAATTGGAATACGATCTAAAACACAATCGTCATTACAACCTCATAAAACTTGAGCCATACTTGACTCCTGTATTCCATACTCTGGATCTTCACATTTGACTAATTTAGTGTTGATCTATTGAGAAGATAAAGCTTTATTATGGAAAATGCGAGAATTCCTTTATTCTCAGATAGTTTTCACCGGAAACACCACTTGTATTGTGTGAAGGATGTGCGTCAAAAGTCTTGGTTTGTGATGTTGGAATGTTTTAACCTATTTTGCACTTGAAAGTTGTTTCTAAAAGCTTTGATCTCAACAACTATAGTATCTGCCCTTTGTATTGGTTTACATATGACCTTCGACACAAATATTTTTTATCCGACAATTGATTGGTTTCTTGTGTGATTCTAGCTCTAACACGAAGGCCATTAAGACTTCGTTCCTTGGAGGCTACAAATGAAAAGATAAAAACACCTTGACACTATACCACAATATGAACAAGAAGAGTCGAAGACAGCTACCACAATACGAACTTTCTAAAAATTCCAAGTATTTTTTGGCTGGGAACATTTAACACCCTGAATTTCTATTTTTACCAAATAAACTCTTAAATCTTTTTTCTTACTTTTAATATTTAACTTGTATACCACACTCATCTGGTTATGCGAGTACAAATGTTTTCTACTTATTTTAAAGAAGATGCATATTCTCCATCAATATTAATGACGTGTAGTCAGATTCTTGTGGAAAAACAAATAACTTCAACGAGTCAACTTGTGAGAGCTCAAAATAGATAACAACTCCAAGTTACTGTTTATTATGTTTAGGTGATTTTCAAGTTATGTTACATGAACTAGATATTAAGAAATTAGATCTTGAATGATGCAGTACTAAAAGAGTTTTTTTACTTCTCTTTGATAGTCAAGTAACATTTTGTATTAGCAAATATAGTAGTGTGTTCTGTAATTTAGGATTTGATAGTGTTAATTGGAGATTTGATTAATTACTGCTATTATACAATTAATTGGGATTTTTACTCATTATTGTTAATTTTTATTAAGGAGTTCTTCTTATTATTGGCAATAAATGACTAATTTATTCATCAACTGAAGTTATTTAAAAATAGGATAAACAGAAAAAATATATATATTCGTTATTATCAATAGAAATGAGTCGAAGTAAAACACAAATGAATGATGAATATATATTTTGTTGATATAGAATAAGGGGACCATCGATAAGGTAATGGGTAACTGAAAATACGGGTAGAAAGTTACAAGATTGTTTGTGGTATAAAATAAATTGTACGTCCATTTTCACAAATATGAGTTTGGATTATTATTGAAATAGTAATTTTATCATTGTAGGAAGGAAGTTATCTTTTTTTTTGTTTTAGTATCAAAGAGATATGATAAAGATGGTGAAGCATATAAATAATTTCCAAAAAGTTGAAAACAAGAAGCTAAAACTATTTGATCTTATTAAAACCATATTAGTTGGTTTTAAATTGTCTTTTAGTATAGAATATCTATAAACGCCAACAATTCAGTAAGATGTTTAAGGAAATTAGCTTTAAAAGGCTCAATTCAGCCTATTTATTTGTTTTGATAAATAATTATTAAATGACTTCGAAATTAGGTATGCATCCAAAATCATGAATGTAGCTAAAGTTCATAGTAAATTAAATGTTTTATCTAAGACAATCTAAGAATGCATTAATTTAAATCCATTGTAACATGATCGTTCTAAGTTTTTGTATGCTTTGCATGAAGTTTCTTTAGATCTCTTCCTTTTCTTTGAAAATTAAAGATTTATATTAAAAAATAAATAACAAACATCTATAACATGTTAAAATTTAGATGAAGACTACAAGAAGCTGATGGCAACTCTTTCTAACTAAAGAGTAAGAAAATTATAGTTATCTAGTTTACACACTATAACACTCTCATTCAAAGTTCCATGTTGTTTCAATATTGAGGGAGAGGTTATTTGTTACTCCTCTTACTAGCATGGAGATCCAACTATATAGAATTATTTTCTGATAGACTTGTTCCATTTCTCTTGCTTCCTCTTTGAAGAGTCTTCTATTCCTCTCCTGTCATATGAAATATACCACTGCCATAATGCATATCTTTAAAGCTTTATAGTCTGCAATTCTAGCCATATTCAGTCTAGTGACTCAATCTACCATTTCTTCCCACTGTTGAGCTGGTAATCGAATCCCTAACCCAGCTTGTATCCTTCCCCATATTGGTTCCGTGTAACTATATTTTACCAGCAGTTGGTCCACTATTTCTCTCTCAACTTTACGTAATTCACAGCTTCAATTCTCAATATTAAACATCAATTTGTCTTTTTCATGTGCATGTTAGATGTCTACTTCCCAGACCTTATTACTCCACTTTACTTTTCTTGCTGGTGCTTCCTGTAAATGCTTTCTGCAAGATTTAGTGCTGAAGACCTTATTGCTGCTCACTGTCCACTCTATCTCTTCATTCCTTGCTATTTGAATAATTGATATATTGTTCATTATTTGTTCTACTCCTCTATTGCTGGGAAATGGCCACTTCCACTGATTGTTGTTGATGAAACTACAAACTTTAATGTTTGGGCTGATCATTCATTTGAGATGTTAAAGCTCCTGTACTTTATACAAAGATCCTTTTTGACGTCAGTTGTCAAACCAAAAGAATGTGTTTTGCCCATTACCTATTCTTCTCACAATCAAATCTTACATCCACTCTCTAGTCTCATTTTCAACCTCCATAAGCTATTACCCCATATGCATACTTTATGCACCCACTTCACCCATAATTCTTCTTTGTTGCTACATATCCACCACAACTTTTTTTCTAAACTAATTTTATTCTGTAGTTTATATGAGCAAATTCCTAGCCCCCCTTGCTTCTTAGGTAGGCATAACACTTCTCAACTTACTTTAGCTTTCCTTTTGCTTAAATTGGGTCCATTCCATATGAAGTCCTTCAACTTTTTGTCTCTCTTTTTTAGAATATTCTTTGGGAGTGATCTATGGTTGATTCAGTAGCTTGCTAGATAGTTCAGTATTATTTAAACAATATGTAGTCTCCCTCCATAGTTGAGGGATCTATTGTATTAGTGACTTACTTTTTTTTGTGGAATCTCTTCCTCAGTAGCTTGCAATCGTCTACTGACAGCTTTCTTTGTGACATTGATACTTTGAAGTACTTAAATAGTATGGTACCTTTCTTCATTCCCATTTCAGTTGCCCTTGATGTTGTATTTAAACTAGCATTATCAAATAGGTAGAAGCTGTTATTGGCATGGTTACCCTTTGGTCCTGATAGTTCCTTGAATTCCTCCATAGTAAGATCTCTTCCTTTGTTCTCTGTTTCATCCTCTTCTCCATTGTTAGCAATGTTTCCTTTTCTTTCTACCTCTCTTTTTTTTGTTTCATCGGTGACCGTCATTACTCTTCTTACAGTTTGGCTGTAGAAGAGAAATTATAGTATTCTCCTTGTTCCTACCCTTAAAGTTACCATTTTTGGTAATTGATTTTTGAAAAAATCTATTTGTTGTTGTAGCTTTTCCCCTCTTTATATATAAAACCAACCGCTTCTTTAGGCATGCTCAAATATTCAATTTTCTATATTACCTTCCAGACTGTTTGGCCAACCTAGAGTCCTTGAGACTTCTCTTTAACCTCCTTCCTCTTCTGCTTAGCCTCCTAATTATGAGAAAATCCTTAAACCTCTTTACTCTACCCTCCCATGTCTATAAAGGGTTCCATCATTGTATCTCCTTCATTGGTTGTTTTTAAAGAGGGTTCTTGCTCCTGATGCTTAATAATGGTGGGCTTTTTCTCAGGTACAAAGCCGACTTTCCTGATTATAAAGTTTTGGGCATTTAGGTAGTAAAAAGGAAAGGGATTCCTAGAGATAATGCTTAATGAGGAGTACATGTTCCTCTTTAATTTTTCCACAAAGGAAAAGGCTTAGAAAGTGATTACTTCTAATCTATATCCTTGCAATAATCTCCCTATTTATTTATAAATGTAGAAATCATGCATTAACCTTAAGAATGTTAAGTAGAAGCAAGTATAAATTTGGGACAATTTTTATAAAATTCCATTTGAATATTGGTTACAAAGGGCCTATATATATTAGCTAGCTTCCTTGGAAGACTGGTGTGTTTAGACAAGGCTATCACTGTTAGAAAAAGGATACAAACCTTTGTATTAATGTTGACATAAAGCATAAACTTTTTAAGAAGATCTCCTTGCTTAGGTTGGGAGAGAATGATACCCTAGTGGAAGATATAATAAAAGTCTCTTATCAATAGAGGCCCTACTCACTATAAGGCAAAGCCTAACAAACAACTAGGAGAAATTTTATTACGGGTGATTTTGATGATTTGATAGGACTGGAGAGCCACCAAAAGGAGTATAACATTGTCTTATCTCAATCCTATCTACAGGGACTAGTAGGATAGTTATTCTGAAATGATTATTGACAAGACTATTCTAGAAAGGTATGTCCCTCAAGCTACCAGCTTTTCTCCAACTCTAAGGGCTTACCTAGAAACCATTGCAAAGAGGAAATCTCTATTGAATTAGTAGGAGAGAGCTAGTGATAATTTCACATAACTTAATTTAGTTTAGGTATCCTTAAGAGTTGATGGAAGCCCCGGAGGCAAGGATACTAACTAAGTCCTTTTTGTGAGATCCAGAAAGGATTTAAATAACAAAGAGGAGAAAGTCAAGGTCTAGGGCCAAGGGCAATGCCCCAATTTCTTCTAACTAATGTCTACTTTTTCTTAGAACACAAAGGGGTTAAATAACCCCAAGAACCAGTTGGTAGTAGTATATTGTATTAAGTCTTAAAAGCCAATCCATTTTGGTCTTTTAAAAACCAAGATAAAGGACAATCATTTTGCAAATATCTGAGTTTTCAAAAATTAATGGAAGCTAATCACCAACTATAGTCAACATCATTTAGGCAGAATTCTTACTGCTTATAATCCTAACTTGATTAAGGTATTAAACACTTCTATATCATTTTAATGTGTCTACTTTTATGTTAAATGTCTGGGCATTGGTAGAGGCTGGATATCATTTATTTATGCTTAAAATCTTGCCTTCCAAAGATCGTCATTATGGAATAACCTTTTATTATTTAATAATTTAATCATAGAACCAATTTTTTGAGACTTTAATTATGCATTGCTTTCTTCTTAAGCTGAGGGAAATCAAAGTAGCAATAACTCTTGCAAAGAGTTTAGATCTTGCCTCTTAAGTCTATAAGTTATTGGTCTTAGTCCTGATGGATGCTATTTTACTTTGAAAAATAGACAAGAAGGGGATTGGCTCTTTAGAGAAAAATCTTGACATGACATTAGTAAATTTTGAATGTTTAAGAAAATTCCAATACAGTAGTGCAAACTTTAGTAATTACCTATGCTCAAATCATTCTTTAATAGAAAATGGAGTTTTGTCATTAAATCAAAGAAGAATTTCATCTTTCAATTTTTTCAATTAGTTGTGTAAGAATAATGGTTTATAAGATGCTTTTGTGATCATTACAAAGACTAAGGAGTCCCTCCTAATGAGACAATATGAGCTGTGTAGTAACGCATGTAAGGAAGAAACCATCCATTACAAAAAGAGCTACTTTTGGTGATTGATGCATATTGTAAAAGTGGAAAAGATATCAGTTTAAGTAAAGCCAATGCATGACTCCAAAAAGACGTGGGAGATATTTTCTATAAAGGAGTATAATGCTCTAAAGGACTATAATTTTCTCATCATGCAAAAGTCAAGAATGTTATTGCTTAAAGATGGTGACTATAATTTCAAGTTCTTTCACCGTGCCTTCCTAGCTAGAAGGAACATCAACAAAGTTACCTTATTGTTAAAAAAAGAAGGAATTGTTTTCACTGAGCATGTTGACCTATTAAACCATACTAAGGAATATTTTCAAATCATCTTAGGAATTTTAAGAAGAGGCCATGCTTCAAAACAATCAATTAGTTCAACCATCCCAAAGTTGATCATTGGGCATCATGAGGAGCTCTTAATCAAACATGTTATGAGGAGGAGATTGAGAGGGTGATATTTAATTTTAATTCAAATAAGGCTTTAGGGATACATAGATTCAATGCCTTCTTTTACCAAAAATTTTGGGATCATCTCAAAAAACTTGTTTATGAAGCTATCATGAAGCTCTTTTCTAGCTCCAAGATGCTAAAAGCCTGAAATAATACTCACTTATGTTTAACCAAGCCTTCCAATCCCTCGTTGTAGAAGGAATATAGGCCCATTTCAATTGTAATATCTTCTATAAAATTACTTAAAATTTGAGCTAACATACTTAAATTGATTCTTCTAGGTATTATAAATCATGCCCAAATTGCTTTTATTAAAGGTAGGAACATTAGGATTAATGTTTTGATTGCTTAAAACCTATTAGGGAACTACCATCTCAAAGATCAGACACTGTGTATCAAAAATTAACATTCATAAGGCTTTTGGCACTATGGAATGGAGCTTCATTAACATAAACTATCTACTTTTAGTTTTCCATAATTATTTATCGTATGTATTGTCTATTACATTTCCAAAACTTTATTTAATGTTCTTTTGAATAAGAAGGCTTACAAGATGTTATGGGTTCTAGAGGAATTAAGTAAGGGGTTCCTTTTTTCCCTTACCAATAAAGTAATTTTAAGAACCATTAAGCTCAATATCAATATGAGAGGGGTTTTAGACATTATAAGAAGTATGGTTCCTTGAAGATTTCATATTCAGCGTTTGCATATGATCTCCTTCTATTTTCTAATGCAAATCTTGATTATATTTCCTACTTTTGAATTCAGTTAAGGACTTCAGCTTGCTATTTAGACTTTGTATCAACAAGGAGAAAAGTTTCTTAATGGTTTGCCAAGATAGTTTTCACATCGCTGATAAGTTGAGTAACCTAACATGTTTGTCACTTAAATCCCTCTTTATCTAACTAGGTGTTCTTATAAGCTTAAGGAGAATTCTTATATGGAATTTAAACGACTCTTTTAATTGATAAGAAGAACAATAGCGGGTTTGGATAATTAAAAGCCTCTCATATGCAGAAATACTACTTTTTGCCTATGTACTTAACAACCTTTATATATATTGATCTGTTTATCTGTCGCTTCTAAAGAGGTTATGTAGAGATCTTTTTTTTTTTAAGTTTAGGGGATTATAACACTAAATATTTTTTGAACATATGCTGGAATATCGATATGTTTATCAAGAAATGAAGGTGGTCTAGGAATTTTCTCTATATAATTTGTGAATAAGACATTCCCGGATAAAATTTTATGGAGAATTATTAGTGAGAAGGACTACCTATGGGTGAAATAAGTTCACAAATAATACTTGAGGGGGGAGGGGGTGAAAACTTTTAGACAATCAATCCAATATACTATTCTTCTTAGAGTGTGGTATAGACTTAAAGCTGAGGGATACTCTGCAATCATTTATTAGGACCACAATTGGTAATGGTGCTAATATATAGCTTTAGAGTGAAAATTAGAGCCTTTTTAGTCCTTTATACTTGATTCCTAATTTCTTTAGTTTAAGGAGCCTTTTCCCCTTTAATACTAGTGTAAGTGCCTTGATTGATAGGAGGAACTAGTTGTGCATAGTTAGGTACGTGAATTCGCTTTAGAGCTATTTCCTAAATTATCTACCTAACCCCACTAATGAAGATAGAGCTATATGGCCAAGACAATCTACAAGCCTATTCATAAATATGTCATATAGAGACTTACTTAGAACGTTAACCCCTAAGGTCAACTGTTGCAAGTCAGCTTGGAATAAATTCCTAGCTCTTAAGGTTTCCTTTGTGTTGTGGGTAGCAATAAGAGAACACTTAACCACACTAGATAAGGTTAAGAGGAATTCACTTATATTAATTCCACCTGTAGGTTGTGCTACTCTGCTCTTAACCATACTAGATAGGGTTAAGAGGAATTCTCTTATATTAACTCCACCTGTGGGTTATGCTTCTCTGCTCATAAATCCATTAACCACTTTTTCTTAGACTATTCTTTCTCTAAGCAACTATGGACTGATGGATATAATAGATATGGAGTTACATGTGAGGCTAATGGTTGGAATGGAATCACGCAATGGGCCTCAAACCCCTAACATTTAGAACGGTTGATGTAAAGTTACTCCTAATAGCTTTTGGTTGCTTGGTGTATTCCTTATAAAGAATCCAAAGGGTGCTCAAGAGCATTAGTTAAAACTTCAACTTAGGATCTTAAGAAACATAAGGATATTAAGGTAAATGGCCATAATAAGAGGCGCTTGCTTAGTTCTTTCACTTGGAATGAGCTTGATTAGCTAATGTCTAACTTAGTCTTTTGAATAGCTTGGCTTGTACTCTTTTTCTAAGGGATTATCTTTTCTTTCTAGTTATTTTTCATTTTGTTTTCATCTCTAAGACTAGCTCCTGTACTTCTTGGGTTGTAGTCTCTCGTAATGTTTTGGCTTTGCGTTATTCTAATATATTCTTTTAATTTCCAAAAATTAAAGGCATTATCTCAAATTTTATTTCCTTAAAAGAATTTATTAATGTGTTTGCTTGCTTTTCCATAGGCAAAAAGTTTTATGCATTCTTTTTAGGTGGATTAGTAGGGAAACACAAAGTATAAGTTTTACAAGGAAATTGAAAGTTTATGAGACTTCATTGAGCCTAAATTCAATCAAAGCCTAACTTATTATATGGAATAAATATATGTACCTTTATAAATATTTGAATATTTTTTATTTTAGTTAATTTATATCACTTTTTATCTAATTAGAAAAATCAATTACATTGGCCTTAACTTAAGAGGACTACAACTTATGATTATTTTCATGTTTAAATTAGGTAATGAGATCGATTCAAGAGGACCATATCCAAAGTTAAACTTAAAATTAATTAAAAATATCTTTTATTCATTTTTTAAGAATTGTGAATGCTTGACCTAACGAGGGGTATAATATGAAAGAAAGATCCAAATCAATGGCTTATTAAAAAATAACATTCTCAAAATCCCAAATGACTCTTTTTAGAAGCTCTTTTTTTGTTTAATAATTATGATATAAATATTTAGTTTGGCCTATAAGTCCATTAAGAATAAATTATTATTTCTTACTTACCTTGAGATTAAAATTTAGTTAGGTATATAAGCCCATTTGGAATATATTTCTATCTTTTTTTTCTATTTCATTTGAATATAGGGTTAGTTAGCCCATTAGGTTTGTTCGTTTAGGCCCCTAGTTTCGAACCTCCAACCCCTTTAAGATTTAGGGTCTTCTTTTACTTAATAGACATTTTAAATTTTCTTTTCTTTAGAAAATTCAAAACCAAAAGTTTATCAACCTAACATGACTAATTAAACTAAATTTCATCCCATTTTTAATGTAAATAGCCTAATTCATCAATTTCTTTCTAAAAGTTTAGCCTCAGATAAGAGCCCCTATTTTGCTTTCCTCTTTCCTATCACCTTTTTTTTCTAATTCAAATTGATTTTCATACAAGTCAAACTATCTTATTTTAAATAAATAAATATTATTTCTAGAGTTTTATGATATAATCGAAGCATCTCTAATGTTTAATTTTTTAATCCCTAGGTCAAAACATAAACCTCTAAGCATTCATCCACATATATTAAATTTAATTTCAAATTTTAGATATCAATTGAAGATTTTTATTTTAAGTTGTACGTAAATTCAAAAATTCTCAAGCGTTCATCCACATGTTTTATTTTCTTTATTTATCCTACTTTTAACTTTACACTTGAGCTTATTTTCTTTCAAAAAATCTTTTAATTTACAAAATCTTTCATAGACCTTGGTGACCACTTAGGGTAACTCATTTTGCTTTTGAGGACCTCTTTAATTACTGTCCCTTAGCTTTTTCTTTATCTTTCCTTAGTAAAGTAGAGTGATGACTGTATTGAATATATTATTAATATTTGAACCTATATCTATTTAAAGTGTATAAAAAATGTTAATGACATATACCAAAAAAGAAACATTATCCATTCCAACTACCAATGAAGAAGTTGGTATAAGCTACTTCTGTCATTCCATCCAATACTTTTAATTTGTGGTTCTCATTTTTTAGAAAGATTAGTATCAAAGTCACCTTGAAGATATGATAGGAGTTATGTTATTTGTTTACTTGCACTTGAGGACTTAGACTTTTTTTACAACTGCAATTTCTCCACAAGACTATAAAGCAATATCCTTATCGTCTTTGGTCTTCATTAAACTATACCAAAAAAGAAACAGTATCCATTCCAACTACCAATAAAGAAGTTGGTATAAGCTACTTCTCTCATTCCATCCAATACTTTTACTTTATGGCTCACATTTTTTAGAAAGATTGGTATTAAAGTCACCTTGAAGTTATGACAGGAGTTATGTTATTTGTTTAATTGCACTTGAGGACTTAGACCATTTTTTACAATTGCAATTTCTCCACAAGACTATGAAGCAACATCCTTATCTTCTTTGTTCTTCATTAAACTCTACCCAAAAAGAAACAGTATCCATTCTAACTACTAATGAAGAAGTTGGTATAAGCTACTTCTCTCATTCCATCCAATACTTTTACTTTGTGGCTCGCATTTTTTAGAAAGATTGGTATTAAATTCACCTTGAAGTTATGACAGGAGTTATGTTACTTATTTATTTGCACTTAAAGACTTAGACCATTTTTTACAGTTGCAATTTCTCCACAAGACTATAAAGCAACATCCTTATCTTCTTTGGTCTTCATTGCACTCTTCATAACTAGTATGATATCATTTGATATGCTACTAAAATGTATTCCATTCAAAGAGGGATCCAAAGCTATTTAAAGTTGCATTAGGAGCTTTGGTTTACGGAATTTGGTATGAAAGAAACAAGAGGCTATTTGTTAATGTTGCTACCAATGTTGAGGCCATTACGTAAGGCCGACTATAGATAATCAAAACATTGATATTGCTTAACAACTCATAAATAGCATGAGCCTTTAAACCATTCAAATGTGGAGACTTTAGAATTTAATTTTCCTTTTGATTAAAGCTATACTTATGTATTAAGTAATTCAAACTTACTATCCTTAATGATCCTTTGATTGAATTGAAAATTTGATTCTTGGGGAGCTTAATTTAATATAATTCTTTATTATATTTTAAAAAAGAAACAATATCATTAGATGCTAAAAAACAAAGATAAAATGCTTGCCTCTTTTAGAAACTAAAAGTTATATATATTAAAGGAAGATATACAACATGTTTTTATAAAAGGTAAGCTCAGAAAATCCTAAACATGTATAATCAAAATGAAACAAAGCTAGGAGTAGTGGGGATGGGTTAAAACAACATATTATACTTATGTTAATGACAATTGTAATGGGAGAAACATATTAATTAATTAAGCCAATACCTTAATTAATCTAACTTCTCAAGACTTTGTCTATATGCTCCATCTGAGGAGGAGCCTATTTATGATCACTTGGAAAGGGATAAGAATCTACTTCTGAAGCAAACCATGCATATGAGAGGGGATTGTCAATGGGTAAGCAACAATCAACACTCAACTATTATATTTTCACTGTTTAGTTTGATAATCGCCTTCCATTGTATTCTTTTTGCTAGGCTTTCCTATTTATATTGATGTTGAAGCAGAGATGCAATGCTTCATATTATTGTTATTTCTTTTGTAGCTGTAGTCTATCCTCTACTCTTCACCTATTTCCCCATTGAGAATTAGGGTAAGCCCTACCATTCTCAAAATCTATTACTTAACATGATCTAGCTTTGGTTAGCTAATAATACCTCCCTAATCTAATATGAGAGTTTTTTTTCTGCTAGTAGATAATTTTTGAATTTCAATTCCCTTATGGACTGATAATTTTGCTCTCTCGAGTATAAATGTGGTAGGAAAAGGTTATTTGGATCATAACAGAGTTAGATTTTTTTTATAAATAAATTAGTTACCCAATCCACTATTCTTGTTTATTCTACCTCCTTACAATAGATTCACAATTTAGGATTGGATGCTAGACTAGATAGTAGAGATGTGGAGGCATTTAAAGAATATATGAGGGATAAATTCTAGGTCAGTCTCATAGAGGACATATAAAAGGTTCTGAATATAATTGAACATGTCCTTAGTCCATAGTCTTCCTAGTATGGCTAATTAGCATACTGTAGAGGATTTTGACATAATTGAATTCTTCTATATAAGATCTAACCAATTCACCTTAGGAAAGTGAGATCTTATATTTTCGAGGAGGGAAGCAGTGGTGAAAGTTTAGATTTATGGAGTTGCCAGAAAGGGAGGTCTAAATTTAAGGGATTAGGAAGATAATCTGGGAGATTATTGGTTATGATTGGACGTACCTCTATGAGTAAGGTGCCAGTTAAACCCTTGAATGATCTGTGAGACCTTAGAATTCTTTGACAATTTGTTTTTAAGGGAATTCAGCTCAGTTCTTAGGTAGAGGGGCCTGATATTAATGTAGTTGTCCATCCATAATTATGTATCGAGCCTATTTCCAACATGTATCTTGATATAGGAGTAGATTATTTTCCTCATCCTTAGCATCTCAACTAAAGGCCAATAATGCCCTCCGGTTTCTTTCAAGCTTCAGAAGTTGTTATTTTCCAAATAGTAAGTACATACCTATTTAACCCATATGTCCTCTTTGTTGTTTAGTAATCTCCAAATTCATTTTGCAATCAGAACCTGATTCTGATTCCTTAGGGATGTAAGTTAAAGGCCTCCTTCTTAAATGGGAGAGCAAACTTTCTTCTAACATAATTTGGCTCCATAGGCATTGCTAATTCTCTTGAATAAAGAAATATCCTTAGGATCTTTTCCAATTACTTTTTAAATCTTTTACGAAGCATTGTTTGAGCCCAAGTGAGTGTGTAAGTTAGTAAGGATATTCTTGGTTAGTTGTATAAGTCTAGCTAGTGATAAGAACTTGTTTTACCATACCCCAACCTTTCTCTTTGTGTAGTCAATTAGCTTATGGTAGTTAGAGAACTTAGGCTTTTCAAGGAAAATTAGGAAGCCAAGGTATATAAAAGGGGAGCCCTTATATCAACATGCCAAATATTTTCCACAATAAAATCACATTAGGAACACCACCTAAAATAATTAGTTTACTCTTCTCAAGGTTAATTCTCAAACTTGACATGTAGGAAAACAATTTCTAGGATTTGATGATATCTCATAGAGATTGTAGATCACTTTTATAGAATAAGAGTAGGTCATCTGTATAAGCTAAAGTAAATAGCTTCAAGCTATCATATTTATAATGATATTTGAATTGCTTAGAGTTTTGGTTGTGCTTTTAGGTGATCCTAATTAGAATTGCAATGGAAATAATGAAAAGGCTTGCCTAATGCCTCTAGTTCCTTTCAATATTAAAGTAGGTTCACGATTTATTAGGGAACAGAAAGGTGATGCAATCCTTTATATAGGATCTAAAAATGTCAAAAAATTTGAAATCTTAAGGCAATTCAGGATGAAGTTCCACTCTAGTGTGTCAAATGCCTTATATATGTCAATCTTCAAGGAATAATTTTTAATGCTACGATTAGTGTCATAGTCTGTAAAAAGCTTATATGAAAATAGAAGATTACTGTCAATTCTTCAGCGTTCAATGAAAGAACGTTAGTAAGCGCTTATAAGTGGGGTTAAGACTTTCTTCAGTTTGTCTGCCATAATTTTTTCAATAACTTTATAAACTAGGTTATGGAATGAAATAGGTTGAAATTCTTGGGGAGAAGAGGGATTGTAGTTGAGCAAGTTTTATATCGAATAAAACTCTCATTATTGGCAAGTATATAGATCTTATCTTATAGTATCGAAAGGTACTAGTCCCACGAGGAACTAGATAAAAAGAATTGAACCTAATTTTGTCTAAGGTAGTAGAATATGATTTAAGTGAAAATAATAACAGAAATTAAATAAATTAAATAAACCAAGAAAATAAGCAAATAATAAGTGAGTTGCCAAATTGAATTACTATTGATCAAGGATGAATGCTTAGGATTTATTCTTTCATTATTTTGTTCCCTTGAATATTATTGATCCAATTATATGTTAATCCTAGATTTCCTAAGTGATTGATTACTCTCTCTCAAGACCTAATCAATTAACTACAATTGAATATGAAATTCCAGATTTTGCAACCTTTCAATTCACAAAACTTCCTAATGTTTTCAATTGGATCTAAAGTTATCTATTGGATAATCAAGTTCTCACACAAGATCTCTATTCAAATGATCATCCATTTGATAATTGCATGTCTTATTAAATAGCCAACTATCATTGCATAATCTAATCTGATTACTTTTCACTCACTATCTCGATTTGTTGTCAAAGTACAAGCATGCATAATTATCACAATACGAGAATTTTATATTGAATCAACAAAGTTCAAAGTCCCAAAATAAATTCAGAATAAATCCTAATATAGAAATTAGAAACTCATAAATGTAATAAACATCTAGTAATTTAGTTTACACATCAAGTATGACTAAAATAATAAGAGGAAAAGAAGAAAAACTTAGTTTGGAGCTTGATATGAAAATTGGAAATCTTGGACGTTCTCTTGATCTCCCATGTTTGATCCACTTATGTATAATTGTTGTTGTGTTTTTGTGGCTTTTTAATGTTCTTAAATAGTGTCCTAGGGACCTGGGGTGTAACTAGGTTTTTTTCCCTTTGATCGGTTCCAAAACTTCCCCCGAACCCTAAAACAAATGGAAAAGGTCTCGTATGTCATGATAATGACTCTAGAAAATTACTCTCTATCACGATCACGACTCTGGGAAAAACTTTTCAAGTCAAGATTGTGACCATGCCCACACAACTCCATGGATTTCCAGCTTCCTTGTTCTTTAATTATCTAATTTCCAACACTAGCAACCACATCAAACACCTCAAGAAACATAAAATTAATATTGAAAACAATCTCAAAATCACACAAGCACTTAGAATATAAACAAACACTCACATCAACCTAATTTTGAGCCTATACATGCTACACTCATCTAATAAGCACCTATAAACATACTGAAACACCTATCAAAACATAATGTAAATTACACTGATCAATATCCCCATACTTAAAATTTTTCTTGTCCTCAAGCAAAATCAAAATACAAACTCAAACAAACCAAACATAAACACTTAAGAATACATTCATACAACATGTAATAATGAGAAAATTGCTTCAAACTTTATGGAATCAATTTAACCGCAAATATTAATTTACTAACCTATGTATTTCATGGTTAAGCACTTTGAATTGAAAAATGATATTAATCAAAACGTTAACATTATATTCATTCACCTATAGCACTTTGTACACATACATATATAATTACTAATTAATCAAAAATTGCAATTATTACTAAGTATCCCTTCATGAAAACTTTTGCTATTTTCAAAGATCATTAGGTTTTATTTATCAAAACACCATATGTTTTATTTTTCTTTAACATTAACCTAGTCTTTTGATGCGAAGGCAAACACCTTTTTATGAATGTTCCTGGGTTACTCAATTAGACAGCATTTTATTAATAGCTTGGTTGGAATGTCATTTTAGCCTTTTGATATAAAGACAAACATTTTATCGTGAATGCCCTCGATTACTCAGCTATATCACATTCTCAACTACCTACCATATCTATTCATAGCCCAATATTTGTTTCAAAAGGGTCAGCATAATAGTTATTTTTAATACATTTTTTATATTTATTTAATACATAGCTTACCTCATTTCTTTTTGGTCAATCATGCTCATGAAAAGTTATTAACGATGCTAACTCATTCAATTGACTTATAATGATAAATGTATACAACAAATTTCCTAAGGTGAAAAGATGAATGTCATATCTTAATTAACATACATATTCAACCAAAGGTACTTAAAACATAAAATTCACAAATCAATATGCCTTTACAAATTAATTGACTATGTTCAAAGCTAAAGTATTTCCATCAAATTATTGCCTTTGACACATTCACACATATGCAACATATGTTCACACAATGTCAACCTAATCAAAAACTAAGGCAATATGATATGCAAAATTCACACACATGAAATGTCAATGCACAATCCTCCTCACACTTAGACAACACATTATCCTTAATGTGAGAACACAAACAACACATATGTAAAAAGAAAAATGACAAGCAATAACACAAAGAAAAGGAAAGAGCATGAACCCATTAAAGAGATCGAGGTGGTGACGGTATTGGAGACGAAATTTGAACACCTTAAGTAACGAATTATTTGTAAATCTTCTTGATGTCGCGTCGTGGTCATCACTGTTCTTATGCCATCTCCTTCAATAGTTTGTTATTGTCAGAAACCAAATTGAAGACCTTCTTCTAGCCTTCCTTTTCATCATCCTTTGTCTCTTCACTTGTTAAGCCTTAAATTTACTACGGTGGTGGTGCAGAAATTGAACTAGCCTGTCCTGTCTGGCGCTTAACATGTGTTTTGGAATTGAAATCTCAGAGTTCCATATTATCAACTGCCAGCTCACTTTAAGTGAGTATGATTTGAAATCTTAGGAAATACAATTATTAGTCCTTCAAAATTAACACTAAAGTACATGGTCAGTTCGGTGAAAATATAGCTAATGGCTTTCTTGGTTTATTTAATTTTTTTAATTTCTGTTATTATTTTCACTTAAATCATATTCTAGTACCTTATACAAAATTAGGTTCAATTCTTTTTATCTAGTTTCTCGTGGGATTGGTACCTTTCGATACTCTAAGATAAGATCTATATACTTGCCAATAATGAGAGTTTTATTCGATATAAAACTTGCTCAACTACAATCCCTCTTCTCCCCAAGAATTTCGACCTATTTCATTCCATAACCTCGTGTATAAAGTTATTGCAAAAATTATGGCAGACAAACTCAAGAAAGTCTTAACCCCACTTATAAGCGCTTACTAACGTTCTTTCATTGAAGGCTGAAGAATTGGCGGTAATCTTTTATTTCCACATGAGCTTTTTACGGACTATAACACTAATCGTAACATTAAAAGTTATTCCTTGAAGATTGACATCTATAAGGAATTTGACACACTAGAGTGGAACTTCATCCTGAATTGCCTTAAAGATTTCAAATTTTTTGACATTTTCAGATCCTATATAAAGGCTTGCATCACCAGAGTTGAGGACAAAGCCTTCATGTTGTTGAGCTGAGTCAAGTTATTCATTTTCACTTGCATTTCCATCATTTGATTAACAGCTATAATTCCTTTTTGTTCTCGGAATGTAGTAGTTTGTCTACTCCACTCATTCGTCCACAGGCAGCTATTACTCGCCATCTCTTCTATCAGCTTTTCCGATTCATCTACTGTCTTTCTCATTAATGATCTTCCTGAAGCTGCGTCAATTATGCCTCTCGTACGTGGGGTTACTCCGTTATAGAATGTTTGCAACAAGAATTCCTTAAATAAGTTATAGTGTGGGCATTTCTATAGCAAATCCTTATATTGTTCCCATACTTCATAGATCGATTCCATGTCACTTTGCTGGAAGTTAGTAATCTCCTTAGTGAGCTTTATAGTCTTAGTCAAGGGAAAATACTTATCTAAAAAGGCACAAACTAGCTAATCCCAAGTCATGACATTGGCTGGGTTAAGGGAATGGCCTTTGCTCTATCTCTAAGGGTAAAAGGGAAAAGCCTAATTCTGATTTCATCTTTCGACATCTAATGGTACCAAAAGGTATCATAGATATCAAGGAAGTTCACTATGTGTATGTTAGGATCTTCATTCGTTAGTCCATAACACTGCACATTCTATTGAAGCATGTTTAGGAGAGCTGGTTTGATTTCAAACGATGCAGCTTGTACGGGTGGCCTAGCTACTCCTTGATTAGCTGCATTGACTAGCCTTATGAAGTCCATAAGGATCTGTTGTTAAAGTTTTTGGTTCGCTCCATGGTCCAAATCTTGCTAAAATTCCTCAGCTATTGTTGCTTCTGTGATTTCCTCTTCTTCTTCACGCTAAGCTTTTCTAATGGATCGTTCTAATCTAGTGATGTCTAAATTTAAGGTTTCAACTACATGACTCGATCTTCTCGTGACGTTTGTGTTCATGCAAGAGAATGATTTCAGAAATGGAAAGAAAAATGAAAATAAAAATTAAAAACCAAATAAACGCCTTAAACTATAAAACTAAATTAATTGCTTCCGTGAGATTAATTGCCTCCGTGGTAACAACATCAAAAAATTTGATCGTGGTTCTTCGATGTGTGTATGTTTTAATTAATTAACCTTGATAATTCACAAAAGCATGGGTCGTTCACGTTGTACCTAAGGTATCGTTCCCACGAGGAGGGATAATCTAATCCTAAAATCTAAGGCTAAAGTAAATCGCAAAAATTCAAATGTAAAGAAACTAAAATGAGAATGTAATTCAATCAAACAAATCAACTTAAGAATTAATCATGAAAATATTAACAAATTAGCAATCGCAACACGCACTCAATAATTGACCTAAGGAATTACCAATTGAGAGAAAGGGAATTTTACTAATCTTTAATGTTAACCTAATCGATTATAAATTACTAGATTATTGGTTCTAGACGATCCTAGGGTTGATTACTCTCTCTCGAGTTATAACCATTAACCCTAATTTATAAACCCTAATCAGATTATGAAAGTTGCAATTTCTTGATTACCACCTATCTAAAACCCTAATTAGATCTAAAGTTGTTGAACAAACTATCAAAAACTATTGCAAGATCTCTCTTCACACAATTTATCAATTTGATTTAATTCTCGTTCTATTAAATCTCCTAACTCTTTTTAGCCCAATTTAATAATTTTTCACTCGATTCACCCTTTCAGTTTATCACCGAATTATGCAATTGTAGAAATTAAATCAATAAATTCCAGAAAAACACAAACAATCAAATTTGATTAAATCAAAGATAAAACACCAAAGGTGAGTTTAGAAACAACATCAACATCCAAAAATCCTATCATTAACTATTATTCCAATCCTATACAATAATAAAATTGAAAATAATGGGAAATACGAATTTGAATGGATGACAAGAGGTAGCAACGTCGGGAAACTCCTAATATGGAAAGTACGTCGAGTCAACTTCTTCTCCACTTCTCTCTTCCTTCTTCTATTTCTCTATCTCTCAACAATTCTCTCTAAAGTTTCTTTGAAAGTGGCTGATGCAAAAACTGCTCCCCCTTTTTTGTCTTATTCTTTAAATACCTTATGTATTTTGAGCAGTTCTAGGATTTTTCTGGGGTCTAAAAGGTCTAAAAAATCCTTGAAACTTGACGTTTTTTAGTGTCTGTACGTCTGCCCGACGCAGGCCACCATTATGGTCCTACATGCCATGATTGTGGGCCACATCTGAGCCTTTTGTCATGATCGTCGCAAGCAGGCCACGATCGTGGTCCATGTCTTGGGCTTCTGTCATGATCTTGCCATATGAGCCACGTTCGTAGGCTGACTTCAGTGCTTTTGTCACGACCATGGCCTATTGTGCCATGATCGTGGGTTGTTGTTTCAGCTCTAGTGTCTCTGAAACTTCTTCGTTCTTCAATATTGACCCTGAAACACTAACAAACAAATCAAGATACCTCAAAAATATAATAATTAAGCTAAAAGACTTGTACTAAGCCATAAAGCACTTAAAATATAAATAATTAGCAAACTAACACAATTCTAACCTAAACACATACTAAACTATTGAATTAACAATTAAATGCGTATCAAACTAAGCCTTAAAACATGATGCAATTCACACTTATCAATAAATCCTTTATTGAGCACTCAACTAACTCCAAATAGTTTATGTTATGTCCAACGATTGCTGACTACACTACCTTTGACTAGAGTATGCAATAAGTAGTATCAAAACATAGGTAATCCTATACAAGATACTTTAGTGATTTTAAGTAAAAGATTACTTATTCAATCATCATAATGAGAATTTCCATAGACACAAAAATAATGCTTCAAATCGAATTCTCACATAGGGTGAACTTTTTTTTCAACAAACATCCAGATGTTAGTTTAAGTATCTCTATACTTTAGCCTATAAGATCAAACAATTCCTTCATAAGGGAGAAACCTAACTTATGTTAGTATTTTTACACTCTATTAAAGTCCAATCTGAATAGAATAATGACAAGGAATAATTTAATGATAACAAATAAATGTAATATTAATCTCATAATTATGATCTCATCATAATTTCATTTTTAATGTACATTTATCCTATTAACTTTATCATATACATCTGAATATGTATAAGATAAATAATGTTTTGAAATTTTTTTAGCCACCAAAGTATGACCAACCGATTGGAAGTAGGACTTAAACCAACACCTTATTCTTGCCATCTTCATTCGCTACTGTAACAATACCCAAGATTGATCAATAGTAGATGAAGTCGTCAATGCATAAAGTGAGTATACTTTAAATAAATTCTTTAAGGAAAAGAATCATATCAATTGGAAATTTAGTCTTGTTATTCCTTTTAGTGCAATCATATCAATTGGAAATTTAGTCTTGTTTATAGTTCTTTCTCAGTAGTTTCTCGGTACCATGAATTCTTATTTTCTCATACTCATATGAACTTACCTAGCTTTAGAATCACTCTCCATACTCCTATGAAAAAGGGAGAGACGTGTTTGAGAGGTTAGGGAAAGAGAGAGAGAGAGTCTTGTAAAATAAGAAAGAAAGAGAGAAGAAAAAAACGTAGGAAGAAGTAGAAGAAGAGAAGCAGAAACTGAACCAGAAAAGAAGAAGGAAAGAAAGATAAAGGAGATAAGAAAAAGAAGAAGAATATTCAACTGAGTTTATAGGTAACCTTTATTTATTTTTCTTGTTTTGGTAGAAGAAGAAACTAGTGAGAATAAGTATATGTGCTGAAAATAAATGGAGAAAGGAGAGAAGAAATCTATTTTAATTTTCATGGACTTTCTAGCAGATATTAGTTAGTTTAGCTTAGCTAAACTAAGCGTAGATTAAGTCTAAGCTCATTCTTGGATATTAGAACTTTAAGGATTTTCTATTTGTGTATTAGTTTGAATGGAAGTTTGTTTTTTTAAAGGAAACCAAGAAAATTGAAGGAGAAAGCAAGAGGAGAGATGAACCTAAGTTTGAAGTTACAAGTAAATAGGTGGGTAATATGTTTATAACTGTTATGTTGATGCGTTGAATTATTTGCTTGTATGTGTACCTAAATGCTTGTCTTGAATCATTGTGAATGTGGGAAAAATGTTATGTGAATTTTAATTTCATGTTTACTTTGTAAGAATTCTGCTGCTTTGATGTTAATGAAAAACAGAAAATTTAAGAAGCATGAAAATATGAATATGATATGAAAATATGTAAGCATTGGAAATTTGCTTGTGTGGGAAAGAAAGATACCATTTTGTTCATCACGTATACGTTGACCTAAAGCCTTCTCCTAGCTACCCGCTTGTGGCACATGAGCTTCGAAAAATGGACTCATTTTGTTCATGGTGTAAACTTTGGTTTCGCTATTTTATTTTATGGGGTTCTCTCGAACCATATTGTTTATGCATTTCATTGTGATTTGCTGAGCATGATATATGATTAAATGCTTTGTTTTAATGGTTAAAAAATACATTATATGATTTATGTGATAGCATTTTTTCATTATGTGTTCCATGAGCTGGAATTGTGGATATATTAAAATTTTCCAAATTTAGGTGTTATATATGTATATATATGTGCTTGATTGAACTTTGTAAAAACTTTGACAAATCTCCAAGAAATATTTCATTTGTAACTAAGTTAGTTTGGATCAGTTTTGGTAGCTGTATAAGCATGTTAGGCATGAGCATCCATGTTGTATTTTTTTGTATTATGCTACTGATGTGACTTTTATTTGTAATTGGAGCAATGTACATACTCTGTTTTACTTGAGAAATGAATGACAGTAAGAATCGCAGAACTTCTCTTTTGTATATATGCAAAAATTTCTTCTCTATTAAGTTGTTAACTTCGACTAGGAAGACAAGTGTGAGATGTTTAATGGATTTTGGATAGATTTATTAAGCAAATGGTTAAGCTAGGAGTATTGTATGTATGGATTATACTGTTGGTTTCGGGTCTTTTGTTTTGTGAAAATGTTTATTGACAGATGAGAGAAATAAGAGAATAAGGGAATGAAAATGTGTTCTGAATTTTTAACAAATAAAATATATTGATCTAGGCAGAATTAGATAAAATTGTCTTCATAAAAGTTGTAGTTCTTTCTCTTAGCTTTCTAACGACATAAAGTTTATAATTTTTGGACTTTGGAATTGAAAGTTATGAAGATTTGAAGTAGGAGTGAGCAGTTAGAAAGGTCGTGATCGTGCACATGCACGATCGCAGCAAACCTCCACTGTTCACAAAAAGTTGCAGTCATGCTTGTGCATGATCGTGACTTCCCCCTCTCACGGCTGTGCATTCATTCTCACAGCTATGACATTTTTTTTAAAGTCACGCCCGTGACTTTTGCACTTCTTTGTTTATTTATTTATTTGTTTGTTTAATTGTTTTTACTCCCACCAAGAAATTAAATTCTTTTTATTTTGATGTTAATTATATATATATACTTTTATTTTAAAATCCTTCAATGTTGGTGCCTTGTTGTCGTGAAATAAGAACCGAGACATGGGTTCAACATATTTGGTATCAGAGCTCACGATTTCTAAGGGTTCCTAGGCTTAGAATATGTTATACTATGAAATATATAATGTGTTATAAAGTGTTTGTATAGCTAAATTACTTGTTTGCACTATCGAGTTTATTGATTATATTAAGTGACATGCATATCATGCATACATGTAGGAAATAATATTAAAGTGAAAAGTGAGATTAAGGATAATGTTTAGATTAAAGGAGTAAAATGCCACCTCGTAGAAGAACACAAGGAGTTTTGCAAGGATCTGCTGTACCTGATTCCCCACCATTAGAGAAGGGTATTGATGAGTATAGAATCCCAGTAATTACAGCCACATGAGTCACACGTATGAACTTTCGTTAAGAGTTTGAGCTATTAGAAACAATGAGAAGAATTGTGATTTGTCAGAGTGTAAGACGATGAAAGTTTGTGGATATCTAGAAATAAGAAATACTATATAGTCTGATAGATTAGACATAGATTCAGTATTTGTGGTTATGTCAGGGAATATGGTAACGAAGTTTTGTTGTAGGTATGTACTTGAATTGATATGGATATGAATGTATTTTCATGAATTGACTAAGAAAGAAATAGAGACATAGGTAGAAATGACAAGGTTTAAAGTATACAAGCAAAGTGGAATTGAAAGGTTGAACTTGGAATTTAAAATGATTGTTTAATTAATGTGATAAGAGTTATGATCTGGTATAAGATTGTGTTAGTGGATTTGAGATTAGAATTTCAAGATGGTTATGTGCCTATAATTCTGAATTGATTAAGAGCGTACGTATGGAAGATGAAATAAATAATAATGATATATGTAGAAGTTCTCAAGGTTATGTTGACCAGTTATTTTTAGTACATATTCAATAATGTGGTTACATTGGTGGATAATGTGATTGGGCACATATGAAATCTATATTTGGATATGGTATAGGAGGTAATCTACGATCCTTATAGTTAAAATCATTAGATGAATTAGAGTAACATAGTGGAAGTATGGGATTAGGTGGTTATGTTGGAAAGGTAACTACTATGGAGAAGTAACTGTTGAATAGTCATAGAATATTCAAAGGTTGTTCAAAATCAATTGTGATTGATGTATCATTAGCATGAGATATTAATTGGTGACCTGTCGAAAATACATTTCTATAGAAGATGTAATGATTTTGATGGTACATACCAAAATATTAGAGTAAATGAATATGTCTCTTGTTTCAAGCTTTATTATAAGGAATATTCTGATCATTTAAAGTGTGACAGTAATTGAATTTATTGAAATATCATGAACAGTTGAAATTAATCTTATTGAGGTATTAAGAATGGCTGAAGTAGTAATTATGAATATAATTGATTGATAAAGATAGTGGAAATAGTGTAGATCATTAAAGTGAGAAACCTTTTTATGTAATAGATGTTTAATCGGATCATATCGCATAAATTAAATATTCCATTTCTAGGAATGAATGACTATTAAACAAATTAGAAGTGACTGTTAGAGTTAGTTAGAAATAGAACTCAGGCATAAGAAGTTTAATGTGCTATAGAGAGTGCATGAATTTTATTTGATGTAAAGTAGCCTACCTATATTATTAGATTCATGAATTTGAGGTGATGTTGTCGTTATTGTTAAAGGAACTTAGGTCTAATAAAATTGTAATGTGAAAGCAATTGTATATGATAAATTCAAGTGAATGATTGCATATGATGTGAAAATTGATCTGTAGTAGAATCTGCACGATTAAAAAAAACAGAAGAGTTAAGTAGATCAACACCGAAGAGATATGTAATAGCAAGTAGAAGATAAAAATGTTTTGAGAGTATCGTATCGCCTTGATGAGGTATGTTGAAGTTCAGTAAAAAAGGGAAGTGAAATTGCGAGAAACCAAATCTAGCGATTTCCGCTAGATATAGTCATTTGGAAGAAATCATTCAAGCGAAAAAGTTACATGGGAGACTGAGGCAAACATAAAACAACATTACCCCCATTTTTTGATCATTCGGGTAAGAATTTCAAGGACGAAATTCTTTAAGGGGGAAGAATTGTTAGATCCCAGACTTTCTTAGAAGTTAGAATTATTAAATGAAAATTTGTGATCATTTAGTTATGAGTAAAAATTAGAATTCTTAAATTAGCAATTTTTGGAGTTTAATTAGGTATATAATTAATTACGTGTGGTTGCATGGATTAAAAGGAGGTGTTAGAATTAAGTTAAGGAGTTAGAAGATATTAGAGCAAATATGGAAGGGTAAGTTTGGAATATTAGAGTTTGTTTTAGATTAATAAGAGAAGAAGTAAACGAAGGGTGCGTACGTGAGAGACGTGTAGAAGTAAGAAAGAAAGAAAAGAAGAAACTAGAGAAAGAGGAAGAGAATCATGTAAGGGAGAGATGTTTTTGAGAGGTTAGGAAAAAGAGAGAGAGAGTCATGTAAAATAAGAAAGAAGGAGAGAAGAAAATTGTAGAAAGAAGTATAAGAAAAGAAGCAGAAACCAAACCAGAAATTAAGAAGAAGAAGGAAAGAAAGATAAAGGAGATAAGAAGTGGAAGAAGGTTCAGCTGAGTTTTAGGTAACCATTTATCTATTTTCTTATTTTAATAGATAAAGAAAGCAGATAAACTAGGTTTTTATGTGCTGAAAATGAAGAGAGAAAGAAGAGGAATAAGAGATTTATGTTCTTATATTTTCATGAACATTTAACTAGATCTTAGTTCTTCTAGCTTAGATAAACTAAGGGTAGATTAAGTCTAAGCTCATTTTTGGATAATAGAGCTTTATGGAAGTTCTATTCTTATATGATGTTTGAATGAAAATATGTTTGTTTGAAGGGAACCAAGAACTTCGAAATCAAAAGCAAGAGGAAAGATAAACTCAATCTTGGAGTTACAAGTAAATAGGTAGGTAATATGTTTATAGTTTTTATGATGATGAGCTGTATTATTTGATTTTGTGTGTATAAATTCTTGTCTTGAATCATTGTGAATGTGGAAAAAATGTTCTGTGAATTTAATATCATGTTTGCTTTACAAAAATTCTGCTGCTTTGATGTTAATGAAAAAACGAAAAATTTAAGAAGCATGAAAATATGAATATGATATGAAATATGTAAGCATCGAAAATTTGCTTGTGTGGGCAAGAAAGATACTATTTCGTTCGTCACGTGCATGTTGCCTTAAAGTCTTCTCCCGACTGCCCGCCTGTGACACATGAGCTCCGAAAAATATGGACTCAGTCTGTTCATGGTGTAAACTTCGATTTCACCATTATGTTTTATAGGATTCTCTTGAGCCATATTGTTTGTGCCTTTCATTGTGATTTGCTGAGCATCATTTATAATTGAATGCTTTGTTTGATGATTGTAAAATGCATGATATGAATTATGTGACTGTAATTTAAATTAAATGTTCTGTGAACTAGATTGGTGTATTTAAATATGTTTGGTTTTGTGTGTGTGTGGCTCATCACCTATGGCCATAAACATATTAGCCAATAAGCTTCCCAGCTCACTCTATTATCTTTCCACTCCTTAGGTGCAGAAATAGCAAATTGACATTGAACCTTGCAAAAACTTCGGCTAACTCCAAGAAACTTATCTTTTGTAACTAAATTAGTTCGAATACCTTAGGTCACGTTGAAATCATGCATTCATGATTATATTTTTTTTATTATGCCACTGTTTTGACTCTTAATATGTAAATTGAAGTTATATATAAATGTTGTGTTGATTGAGAAAGGAAACTCTGTTTTGTTTCAGACAATGTTGCAAATACCGTACCGGACTTGGTACCGGATTTGGTTCTGGATGTACCGGTACCTGTTAATACCGATACCGTTTCGGGTAATTTTTTAAATTTATGAAACAGTCCCTAAATTTTTTTAAAAATTACAAAATAGTCCATTATCATATTATACAGTTATACTCTGTCTCCAAAATCATAATAATAAATAATAATTCCAATTTAATTTAATTTATAAAATTAATTTAATAATTATTAATAAATATAATTATATTTAAATTATATTTTTAAATATATAAATTTCAAATAAATTTTTATTTAATAGTTAAAAATATATATAATAAATATTAGTTTATAAATAATAAT
>JAOTAY010000006.1:14404998-14415239 GCA_025629805.1 Erythroxylum baracoense
GATCATAATATGTAATTTTGATGATAAGAATTAATATCCTGATAATATCCTAATAATATTTTGATAATATTCTAATAGGCTGTCCGGCTCGACCTGGCCTTGCCCAAAATCAACGAGCTAAGGCCTGGTTAGCTGGCCTTGGGTTCGATTTTTTGGGCCCGACCTAAAACTCAACGAGCAATGACAAAACGACATCGTTTTGAAATTAAAAAAAAAAAAGTTAGATCAGGGCTGACCCAACCTATTTTCATCCCTATATTCTAATAATATCTCTTGATTTCTTATTCCAAATAGCACCTAAGGCATTACTAAATGATTCCCTAATCTATCAAAATATAATAGAAACAAGTCATAATTTTAAAGTCACTTTTTTTTCTTATGTAATTATGCAAATTCTTACTTGGATAAGATTGAAACACTACATGAAAATTACAAATTAGCGATGGAAAATTACCGACAAAAAGAATACTGTAGTAAATTACCGACGAAAAATCAATTTCTATCGGTAACATTGTCAGGAAAAATTGCATTTTGCGACAAACAAAATATCAATCGGTAAAGGTAGAGGGAAATTATCCCAAATAGCGATGGAAGGGTGATGTTCGTGGGTAAAATAGGTAGGAATGCTTGGCGGCATAAATAATCGTGGGGATTGTACCGACGGAAATATATTCTGTCGATAATGTACTGAAGGAATCGTTAATCCGTTGTAAAATTGAAAGTTAAACGTTATCGTTTGCTTCGACTTCAATATTTTTAATAAAACAAAGATGACGTCGTTTGGGCGTTTAACATAAAAGCTACTAAAGGGGGTCATTTTCTCCTCTCTATCACCGTCGGTTTTGTCCTCCTTGTCGCCTTCCTCATCTCTGTCGCCATCCTCGTCTCTGTTTAAGGAGGGTTTTGTCTTCCTTTATGTTTTATGTTTCTTATATATTTGTGGATGAGTTTTATACCCATTTCGTGAAATGTTGTTCATGCATATTTTATGTTATGCTAGTAAACTATACTTGTCGACATTTTACCATTATTGTGTGATGAATGACAATATACTGTATGATGAATGATAGTATATGAAGAATATACATTATTTTAATTGTTAATTTTTAGTGGTATGTGTTAGGTCCCAAGTCGCGGTATTTATCCCAAAGCAACAATTAGAAACGATAGGTAAAGATCGTGCGAAAGCAGAGCTGAAGGGTTCAACTTATAAAGAGAATTACAGCGTCAACACTGCGGACTTCGTCGCGGCAATCAAATGTTCACCACGGCGAAACTATAGTAATATTTCCAAGGACCTTTCGGAAAAAGTTCGCAGCGGCCAATCTCTGGCTTCACTGCGGCGAAGTTCCCATATTCGAACTTAAGCATCTCTTGGGAAAAATACACTGCGGTGATGGTTCGGATTCGTCGCAGCGAAATTACCAAAATCAAATAAAAACACCCCTTCGGGAAAGGTTCGCCGCGGTTAAGGTCTGGCTTCACTGCGGCAAAACCCTCGATTCACAACCCAGATCCCAACAATCCAACACTACTTAATACATATACACATACAATTTTTCCACAACAACCATAACAATTCATCCAAAGGTAAACATGAACATAAATAAAGTACACTTCCTCAAATCTCATTATCGAATCAAACGAAGTTTGTACGTAGCTTTAGTTCACATCAACAACTACATCAATACTTAATACAAAATACAAATGGATGCTCATGCTTGATATGTTGATAAAGCTACCCAAAAGTCGAATTAAATTAGTACAAAAGACTCTAGCTATCTTGGAGTTTGCCCAAATGCCTTGCAAGGATTGCTAACCTTCTCGTTCCGCACCTGAGGAGTGAAAATAATGGGTTGAGCTATACGGCTCAGTAGCTAATACATTTATAGCCATTGGTAACAAGCCACACAATCAAACATATGTGTATATATGTATATAGATATATGCATTTATAACTCATCTTAATCTGAAACTTAGGCTATCAACAATCCAAACTCAAAGATTCATAGTTAAAGATGCTATCACATAAAGCATATCATGTACATTTAAGCATCAAAACATAACATTCAATTATGCGTCATACTTGACAATTTAAGGATGAAATGCACAAACAAATGGCTTTAGAGTCCCATGGGTTGAAAAGGAGAAGCCAAAGTTTACACCATAAATAAAATGAGTCCGATTCTTAGGATCTTATATGCCACAAGTGGGCAGCCGGGATAAGGCTTAGGGTCAACATGCACGTGACTAATGAAATGGTTTCTCTCTTGCCCAAACACAAGCAAATTATTATGCACAATTCATTTCATTGCATGTTCATACTTTCATGCATCTTATGCTTTTTCCTCTTTTTCGATTATGTAAAATGTCATAGCATCATTCAAGGCATGACATGATAACACATCATAATGCAATTTCCAACATTCATAATAAGTCAAATTTAAGAAATTTAAGCATACACACACACAATTAAATAATTTGCTCATCTCGTATTAACCATAAATATATTACCTACCTAATTGCTTGAAAATCCAAGCTCAAGATTGCCTTTCCTCTTGCTTTTAGATAGGGTTTCCTATAACAAACACATTTTCCCCATTCAATCTAATATACAAAGAAAAATTCATAAAGCTTTAATAACCAAGCTAATAAAATTGAACTAAACTTAGTCTACCCATGGTTTATCTAGGCTAGTAAAACTAAAACCTAGCTGGAAATCCATAAAAATCGTATGGGTTCTCTTCTTTTCTTCTTTCTTCCAACACCAACCCATTCTCTTCCCTAATCCCTTTTGATTTTCTAATAAAACAAGAAGAAAGATGAAGAAAATTACCTTAAACTTAGCCAAATCCTCTTCTTTCTCCTTCCTCCACGATTTTTCCTTCTCTTCTTCTTCTTTCCCACATTTTCTCTCTTCTTTTCTCTTCTCTCCCACGATTTCTTCTTCTTCTTTCTTATTCAAGGTTACACTTTGTCTTGATCTTCCCATTATACCCTTCATTTAACTTGTCCTTCCAATTTTACCCTTCTTCATTTAATCAAGACTACACTAGCACCTTAGTCCATTAAACCCCATTAAACTTCTAACATTTCTATTCTAAATTCTAATTTCTACTTATGCTCACTAAATTAATGACTAAATTCTAAGAAATAAATAAAATATATCAATGAATAATAAATAAATAAAAGAAAAATTTGGGGTCCAACATTCCTCCCCCCTAAAGCAAAATTCTTACCCGAGTCTACTATGAGGTGTGGATACTTCTCCTGTATAGCTTCCAAAGGCTCCTATATTACCTCCTCTCTTGCATGATTCTTCCATAAGACTTTAAGCAGCTTCACAGTCTTGTTTCTCAAGACCTTTTCCTTCAAATTTAATATCTCCACTGGTTATTCCTCATATGTCAAATCCTCCCTTAATTGGACCTCTGATAGTTGAATTATATGTGAAGGATCTGATCGGTACTTCCTTAACATCGATAGATGGAAGACATTGTGAATCTTAGACAATTCCGGTGGCAAGGCTAACTTATAGGCTAAAGGCCCAATCTTCTCAATGATCTCATAAGGGCTTATGTATCTCGGACTAAGCTTTCCCTTCTTACCAAACCTTAAGACCTCTTTCCATGGAGAAGCTCTAAGAAACACTTCGCCTCCAACTTCAAATTCTATTTCCCTTCTATGTGCATCCGTTTAACTTTTCATCCTATCTTGAGTTGCTTTAAGTCTCTCTTTCACTAATTTAATCTTATCAACTTCAACTTGCACCAATTCAAGCCCTAAAAGCCCCCTTTCACCTCCATCATCCTGACAAATAAGAGTTCTACACCTCCTACCGTACAAAGCTTTATAAGGTGCCATTTGGATTCCCAAGTGATAGGAATTATTATAGGCGAATTCAATTAACGGCAAATGATCATCCCATGAGCCTTTGAAATCCATAACACAAGCTCTCAACATTACCTCCAAAGTTCGGATTGTTCTCTCCGATTATCCATTAGTCTGTGGATGGAAGTTATACTAAAGTGCAACTTAGTTCCCAAAGCCTCCTGTAAGCTTTCCCAAAATCTAGAGGTGAACCTGGGATCTTTATCCGAGATTATAGAACTCAGAATCCCGTGAAGCCTAATTATCTCATCTATATATTTCTTGGCCAAAGCATTCAAGGAATTCGTCTGTTTAATTAGCAAAAAAAGTGCTGACTTAGTTAGCCTATCCAAAATCACCCATATTGCATCATGCTTCCTACTAGTTCTTGGCAATCCCATCAAGAAATCCATCGTAATCTTCTCCCATTTCCATTCAGGGATCAACAAAGGTTTAAGCTTACCGATAGGTGCTTGATGTTCTGCTTTAACTTGCTGACATACTAAGCATCTTTTAACATACTCTGTAACATCTTTCTTCATTCCTTTTCACTAAAAGTGTTCTTTTAAATCTCCATACATTCTCGTACTTCCTAGGTGCATTGCATAAGGCGCATTATGTGCCTCATCAAGAATCTCCTTTCAACTCTTGCATATCCAGAATACATAATCTGTTACCTACCACCATCAATCCATCTTCCCTTACCTCTATTTCAGAAGGTTTACTATTTTTAATCTCTTCTCTAAGCTTGCTTAAATGCTCACCTTGCTTCTGCAGTTCCTTAATCTTCTCATTCAACACTAGCCTTACTATAAAATTAGCCAATATACAACTAGATTCAGATTGTCTCAATGTCACCCTGAGTTTGGCTAATTCCTTTAACAAAGGAAGATACACTGTCTCCACATGTGCCATAGTTGATTTTCTACTCAGTGCATTAACTACTACATTAGCATTTCCTGGATGATATTCTATCATCAAGTTATAATCCTTTAGTAGCTCTAAGCATCTTCTCTGTCTCAAATTCAACTCTTTTTGGCTTATCAAATACTTAAGGCTCTTGTGGTCCGTAAACACCTTGGTGGTGACCCCATATAAGTAGTGTCTTTATATTTTTAACGCAAAGATTATAGCAGCTAACTCTAAGTCATGCGTAGGATAATTCATCTCATAAGGTTTCAATTGCCTAGAAACATAGGTAATCACTTTATCTCCTTGCATCAACACACACCCTAATTCCTTCCTCGAGGCATCACTATACACTATGTATCCATCATTACTGGAAGGAAAAGTCAAAATTGGTGCGGTTGTGAGTCTATTCTTCAATTCCTCAAAACTATTCTGGCACTCCTTTGTCCACACAAACTTGTGATTCTTCTTTGTCAATTTGAAAAGGGGAGTTGCTATCATAGAAAAGCCCTCCACAAACCTTCTGTAATACCCAGCTCAGCCTAAGAAACTTCTCACTTCAACTACATTTTTAGGTACTTCCCATTCCACAACCACTTCTTTCTTCCTCGGATCCCCTTGTACTCTTTGCTCTGAAATCACGTGTCCAAAAATGCCACTTTCTTTAGCCAAAATTCACATTTGTCAAATTTAGCATATAACTCTTCCTTCCTTAATATCTTCAAGGCAGTCCTCAAATGTTACTCATGCTCCTTGCCACTCTTGGAATAAACCAATATGTCATCAATGAAGACTATTACAAATTAGTCTAAGAAAGGCTTAAAGACTCTATTCATTAAGTCCATAAAGGCTATAGGGGCATTCGTTAATCCAAAGGGCATAACAAAAAACTCAAAGTGCCCATGCCGTGTTCTAAAAGTAGTATTTGACAGATCAGACTCCTTTATCCTCAACTGGTGATAACCTAATCTCAAATTTATCTTAGAAAAGACTCTTGCCTCTTGCAATTGGTCAAACAAATCATCTATGCGTGGAAGCAGATATCTATTCTTGATAGTGACATGATTGAGCTTCTAGTAGTCCACACACATTCTTAACGATCCGTCTTTCTTCTTCACAAAAAGGACCGGAGCTCCCTGGGCGAAGAACTAGGCCTAATGTACCCCTTCTCCAATAACTCTTCCAATTGCTCCTTAAGCTCCTTCAATTCCGCCGGAGTCATTCTATAAGGCGAAATCGATATTGGTGCAATATCCGAAAGAAGCTCAATGGGGAACGCAATTTCCCTAGGAGCTGATAGTCCTGGTAATTCCTCAGGAAAGACATCCAAAAATTCCATGACCGTAGGAATATCTTCTAACTTTCCTCTGTCTGCCTTCGTGTTTACCATATAGGCCAAAAATGCTTCACACCCTTTCCTTACCATCTTCTCTACTATCAGAGCCGAAACAATTCTAAACGGGCTTGCTTTCCTGTCCCCCATAAACACTACCATTCTACCTTCATCCAATTCGAACTCCACTGTCTTCTGTTTGTAATCCAGATAGGCGTTAAACTTTTCTAATGTATCCATGCCCAGTATCACATCTAATCCCCCCATCTTCAATGGCATTAGATCCACCACTAAGTGTTCCCCACCAATAAGTACTTCACAATCTCTATAAACTTAACTAATAATAATATACTGGCCAATTAGAGTACTAACCATCAAAGGAGTGTCCAATGGGCTCAGTTCTCTACCATGCACAGTTCTACATGATGAAACAAATGAATGGGTAAAACCCGGATCAATCAAAATAACAATATTATCATCAAATAATGTAACCGTACCAGTCATAACTTCTGGAGCGATTTCTGCGTCCTCCCATGTCATTGCAAATACTCTAGCTGGAGCTTGCCCCTCAGTCTTCCTGGAGGGTTCACCTTCTTGGTCATATTAAAACTGTCCACTTCAATTGTCGTCTTCTGTCCCCCAATCTCAGCCCTCCTTGAAGCTTGCATCTGAGTTTTCTCCTATCGTGCATACTAAAGGCACTCTCTATCCATGTGCCCTTTTTTCTCATAGTTGAAACAAGCTCCTGTCAATCGATAGCACTCCCCTCTATGGAGTTTCCTGCAATGATCACATTTGGGGATGGACAACTTATCTCCTCCTCCCCTTCTGCTGCCTTCATTCGTTGAGGCCTGCTGAGAAATAGTTCTCGACTGCCTAGATTTACTTGCAATGCTGCTCCTCTCCTCAGACTGCATAGGGAAAGTCTTGGCACTCCTTTCTATCATAGGAGTACCACCTCCCTCCTAAGCTATTCTCTTTCTATTCACTACACTATTGATGTTCTCCACATTCTTGACCTTTAGCGCTGCTTTAACCAGCTGCTAGAAATCACAAAAGCTCTGCATCGCTACCTTTTCTTTAATGGAAAAATGCAATCCCGAATCAAATCTACGAAACTTAGCCACCTCACTCATCATCATCTCAGCTGCATATCTGAACAGCTGCGTAAACCAACGCTCATACTCGCTCACTGTCATCTCCCTCCGCGTAAGACTCAAAAATTCCCTCTGCTTTTGTTAGATATACACTTCAGACAAATACTTATGCTTATACACTGTTAAGAAATCTTTCCATGCGAGCACTGACGGTTTCAACTAACTCCCCGGCACACTCTCCCACCAATGCAAAGCATCTCCTTGTAGCAAGCTTGCAGCGTACATAACTTTCTCATCATCCTCACAATCCATCTGATCCAGTATCCTCTCGGTCTTTCTCAACCAAGTCTCGGTTTCTTCTAGATCTGTTGTCCCACAGAAATCCACTATTCTATACTTCCTCAGCTTGTCAAATTGCTTCCCCTTCTTAATTGGGGCCAGAGCAGAAGTTTGTGGCACCTGGCCCATGGCCTGGACAAATGCCTGAAACATCCTTGGATCCAATGGCATAAGCACTTGCTCCTGCAGATGAGGAGACTCCCTCATCTATGATCGAACAAGCTAACTACCTTGCCCTACAGAAGCCTCAGCATTTCCTGGGGCTACAGACTCATCAGTACTCTTCTCTCTTAGCAGAGAGTCAAGTGCAATTGATCCTTACAAAACTCCTTGTGCCCTTCTACAAGTAAACCACTAACGATTAGCTTACATTTCGTTTAAATCCTATTTCCTACATGTATGCATGATGTGCATGTCACTTAATGCAATCAATCAATTTACAATGCAAACAATTTATTACACAGCATAACAATTCATATCACTATGCATTCTAAACCTAGGAAAATCCTAAGCTCTAATACCATAAGATGTTGGACCCTGTTTTCAGAGCCCAACTATCCAGAATATCAAAAGATATGAATGTATTATCCTATAAGGTTATTTCCATGATATTTCTCTAGCCAAAACTAGTTCAAACAGCATAATCACAATTTGACTTCTTCAGAAAAATTGTAGCTTCATATCTCTAGTTTATTTTGAAACAATAATCATCTCATTTGGAGCTTTACAGGTGAAGATATGATTAAAATATCGAAGCATGTTCGGTAAAACAATCAATCCATGCTCTTTTAGTCGTTTCCCTCAGTTTCTCTCCATCAATATTTTTTGAATCAACCCCAATGGATACCAAAATTTTATGGAGAGGTAGAGAAATATGTAGGAATCTATTAGTTCAAAAATTCACCTCATTTAGAGATCGGGTGATGAAGTTATGGCCAAAAGAGTCAAACTTGATTATGTCCTCAATGATATTATACCTATCTTGGGACAATTGTCATAACATTCACTATAGATATCAGATTTTGGTCATTTTAAGATGGTTTCGAAGAAAAATTCGAGATCTACAACTTCTATAAAGAACATGACGAAAGATTTTGCCATCTAGAGGGTCAAAATTGGTTCATCTGGTGCCCATGCTTCATTTGGTGCTTCGTCTGGTGCTTCATCTGATGCTTCGTTTGATGCTTTGTCTAACACTTCATCTGGTACTTCGTCTATTGCTTCATCTATGTTTCATCTGATGCTTCATCTGGTGCTTTTTCTGACACTTCATTTGACACTTTATCTAGTACCTATGCTTCGTCTGACACTTCGTCTAGTGCCTCGTCTGATACCTATGCTTCCTTTAAAGACCATATCTTTTTCTGAAGTCCAAAAATTTCATACTGTATATCGTTGGAAAGCTAAGAAAAAGATCTACAACTTTTAAGAAAACAACATTGGCTAATTCTACCAAAATCGATATAGTTTTTCCCTTGAATTCAGAACATAATATCTACACCTATGAAAACTTGCAAAATGCCATATCTCTTCATATTACTTCAATTACTAAGTACTTTTGTTAAATTCTTGAATCCCAACTCAAATGATTAATCCCATATAACTTTTCCAATATCTAACATGTTATTCTAAAACAAAAAATGATTTTTGCAATCTCAACAAAGAATAATATGCACATACCCATTCCACACTTCCACAACCATCATACTCAACCCGAAAAAATAACTTCATCATACACAAAAACAATTTCTCAAATTCTCATTCTCATTACTAAGCAAAGTAAATATTTGAACAAGCTTTACTACATATCAACATACGCATCACTAACTTAAAAAGAAATGCCAAGGATGCTCACGTTTGATATGCCTATAAAGCTATCCAAAATGTTCGCTAACTTGTACAAAAGTCTCTAACTATCTTGAAGTTTTCGATGCCTTGAAAGGATTTTTAACTCTCGTTCTGCACTTGAGAAGGGGAAAAGGATGGGTTGAGCTACACGGCTCAGTGGCTAATGCATTTATAGCCATCGGCAATCGACCATAATTTAGGCATATGCACATGTATAGCTTGCAATTCAAGCATTAATCAATTTAGTCTAAAACTCATAACATAATGTATAGATTTTAGCCATTAAACACAACACTCAAATGCATCATACTTGAAAATTCAAAGATGTAATGCACAAACAAATGGCTCGAGAGTTTTGTGAAAAGAAACGGAGAAACTGAAGTTTTTGTCGTGAAAAAAATGAGTCCGATTTCTCAAGATCTCGTGGCCTCAAGCGGGCGGCCAGAAGAAGGTTATATGTCAACGTGCACGTGACTAACAAAATGGGTTCCTCTCTTGCCCGATCACAAACAAATTTTATGCTAAATACAGTCAATCACAAATCCATAATCTCATGCTTCTTTTGCTTTTTCTTCTTTCCTTTTATACAAATATCATAACCTTTTTCAAGGCACAACATAATCATAATTCATCATGCATTTTCAAACATTCACAACAATTTCAATTTTAGGCAAATCAAATGCAAACAAATCAACATACGCACACATAGGCAAGAATTTGCCTAATTACACAATAACTATGAATATATTACCCACCTAAATCCTTTGCAAAAATCTAACTCAAGGTTGTCTTTCCTCTTGCTCTTGGGTAGGATTCTCTTGGTTTCCTAAAACAACCAAGGTTCC
>JAOTAY010000006.1:14436507-14472732 GCA_025629805.1 Erythroxylum baracoense
TTATTTTCAATTAGATTGAAATTAATTAATTAGAAAAGTAGTTTCTAAAATAAGGATTAATTAGTTTCAATTAGATTAAAATTAATTAATTAGACTCTTTAAAATTAAGAAAATTGTTTTCTTAAGTAATTGAGAAAAATATTTTTTAATTATATTTATTTATTTCAATTTGATTGAGATAAATCAAATTTATAATTTTTTATTTATTTAGGGAATTCTTATTTAATTTATTTAGAAATTGTTTCTTTATGAATAATAAGTTTCTTGATTTTTTGGAAAAGTATTTTTCTTGATTAAAGTTTGAAAAGTGTTTTCATTTATTTATCAAGAAAAGGAGCTTTCTTTAATATTTTTTGAAAAATAGTTTTCTAATCTATTAAAAAAAGATTTTCTAATTAATTAAGAAATCAATCTCTAAATAAATAATATATCATAACTTTCTTAATTAAATTTAAAAGTGTTTTATTTAATTTTTTAAAATAGTTTCTTTTAATTTTAGAAAATAGTTTTCTAATTAAAAAAATACATTCTAATGAGATTAGAAATAGTCTGCTAACTAGATTAGAAATATTTTAATCAGGTTAGAAAAGGTTACTTATATAATTTTAAAAAAAGAAGTTTTTCTAAATTATAATAAGTAAAAAGAATAATTTTATTGAAAATTGCTTTCAATTGATTTTTGTTAAAGGAATCAAGAAAAAATGGAAATAATTTCCAATTGGATTTGAAAATTGTTTTCAAATCATATTAAATTTCTATTTGGAATAGAAATTTAATTTAATTAGGAATATAATGATTTTAATCTAATTTAATTTTTTCAAGAAGTTGGAAATGTTATTTTATATTATGAAGATTAATAACTAGAATCAAACGAAGCTTGATATTTTATGCATATAATTTGATTATAAGTGCATAAATTGCATACTTTATTTATATGGTTGATATATATATTGGATGCATGATAAATTGTATGTTTTATATGTGTGATATTCTACATGCAATTTGTGTATGATGCGACAAATGAAATTAAATCCCTCGTTAAAATATTAAGTATACGTTGAGAACATTATTGTTGCCTTCCATTGTTATAAGAATAAACCAGAGTCTTATTTATAGTTAGCTTGTTGAGCAAACTCAAGGTCGCTTTAACCCGAACATGTTTAGTCTTATGACAATGGGTTTTACTTAACTAAATTTGTGTAATTTGGATGAGCAAACTCACGATCACATGAATTTAAAGGCAAGGTTAAGAACAATATATAAAATATATTTTGGCAAGAGTGAGGATATAGGAGTCATATGAGATGTGATTAATAAAGTTGTTATCTACCTAATTAAAGTCTAATTGGTTTGTTGGGCAAATTCAAGATCAACTATACTTGAATGGGATCTTAACCTACTAGAAAGATTAGAGTAATCATTCTGAATTATAGTGAGGGCTATTATTTCGAATAAAATAATGAGAGTAACCAAATGCATGATTAAAGTCCTAACATTATTTGGTAGTCATAGCATATAATTAATTACTTGCTTTTCTTACATTTATATTTTTTTTCTTAGTGTAATTTACCTTATTTAGTATAATTGATACTATGTTAGTAAACCCAAGTTCTTAGACATATGATATGTTTGAGAAGAGTTCTCAAAAGTTAGATAGAATATTGTGTGTCAATTATGTTATTATGCTATAATCCCTGTTGAGGATTCGGTGACAAGGTTTTAGAGATATGTTAAAATCATATAGATGACAAAATGTATTAACATTTTGAGTTGAATAATGTCTCATAAACTTTGAAGACAACGTGTAAGATGTATGTCAACACTATGATAGCAAGATGCAAGAAGCTGCATTGAGTAGAGCTAAAAGGTATAGTACCTTGATGAGATTGTTCCACTTAATTTAGCCTACTAAAAACATAATTGTGGACTACAATTAAAGGCTTAGCAACAATATGATAATAGTTGTCATTAGAAGAAAATTATTGCATGACTTTTCTTGCCTATATGTAGGTTTTGTTCAACTCTTTGAGTATTCTTTGGTTGTTGAAGAATTAATCAACTACTAAATCTCATGTTATATCCCAAATATTCTATTAAAAAAATAAGCATTGAAGTCATCTAGACCAAGTTCCTTATTTGGTTTGAAGCTAAACATCACCATTTTGATTTCTTTAGGTGTAATTGGTCTTGTAAACAATGAGCAGTCATCTACCTCGAGTCTAGAATGTCTATATACTTGGAATGACTAAACTGAAGAAGAGCAAGAGGATGTGGTGACAAGGAGATCACTATAGTATTTAAAAGTTAACTCCTTCATGGCATCTTGTTCCTTATGTGTGTTTTCTTCATTATCCCTAAATGCATTGATTCTATTGGTGTTCTTGAAAGCCAGTATAACATTAAAGAAGAAACTGATGTATTTGTCTTCATTTTTGAGCTGGTGTATCTTGGTTTTTATATCTAAGATATGAGTTTTGTAGGGAAAGGGTTAAGATGTAGTCTTGAAGAGCTTAGTATTTTTTTAATTTTAAGACTGACATCATTATGAGAATTGATTTAGGTCACCAAGCCTTTAATATAGTTAATTGATTTAGGTCACTAAGCCTTTGATATAGTTAATTGGAAATTCATCTTGGAATGCATGCAAGCCTTTTGATTTCCTCCCATTTTTGTAAACTGGATCAAAGCCTATATGAATACAACATCTTTCCACATCCTAATAAATGGTAATCCCAATGTAATATTCAATTCAAGGATATTAGACAATGAGACCCTGTCAAAAATTAAACAAAAAATGTATTTCCCCATATATTTATGTTACAGTAACCATTAGTTATATATATACACAAAACCCTAGCACCTAAATCTGGTAGTTACCTATAAATTATGGAGTATCCTATAAGAATCTTAATTAATACTATTCTAATTTAAGGATAAAATCTATTAAAATAAAATTTCTTAAAATAGTCTCCTAATTAAACACACTTTCCCAGCTTGGATACAATATTCTAAAAAATTGAGCTGCTTAACCCTTTGATAAGAATACCAACAAGTTGACCATGTGTAGACACAAAAGGAGTATAAATTAGTCCACTCTCCAGCTTCTACTTGATAAAGTGCCTGTTGATTTTGATTTGCTTGGTTTGGTAATGTTAAACCAGATTGTAAGCTATACTTATCGCAAACTTATTGTAACGATAGAGTCTCATAGGATCGACTCATTTAATCTTCAAGTCTTTAAGGATGATCCTCAACCAAAGTAGCTCATATACACTTTGAGCCATTGCCCAGAAGTTGGCTTCTACACTTGACCAAGCTACCACTCCTTTTTGACTTCTCTATGTCACAGGGTTCCCACTAAGGAAGTTGCAATATCCTGAAGTTGATCTTCTATCAACAGTTGAACCAACATAATCAGCATCAATGTATGCTTCAAATACTAAACCCCCATTCCTTTTAAACAAAATACCTTTTCCTGGTGTTACTTTGAGTTAATGTAGTATTTTATGAGCTACTTATAGATGAACTTTCTTCAAGCTATATATGAATTGACTAATCACACTTACAATATATGTTATATCTGGCCGTGTGTGAGATAAGTAAATGAGTTTTGCTACTAGTTATTGATACATTTCTCTATCTACTACTGCATTCTTCTCTGCCTTTCCATACTTAAGATTCGAATTTATAGGAGTGCTTATTGGTTTGCATGTTGTATTGCCTATTCTTTGAGAAGATCTGTAACACACTTCTTTGAGAGATAAAAATTCACATCCTAGAGTGAGCAACCTCAATCCCAAGAAAATACTTTAGCCTTCCCAATTCCTTAATATTAAACTCCTTAACCAAACACTGACTCAAAAGCTTTTTTTCCTTAACATCATTTCTTGTTACTATTATGTCATCAAAATACACTAAAAGAGATGTAACTCCCCCTAAAGGAGAGTGTATAATGAATAGTGTGTGGTCTCCTTGGCTTTGTTTGTATCCCACGGCCAACATAACTCTTGCAAATATACCAAACCATGCCTGTGGTGATTGCTTAAGGCCAACAATACCTTTTTCAATTTACACAGTATGAGTCGCTAGGTTATTCTTATAACTAGTGTAACCTCCATGTATATCTCCTCCTTTAAACCTCCATGTAAGAATGCATTCTTGACATCGAACTATTGCAAATCCTAACCATAAATAGCTGCTAGTGACAATAATACTCTAACTATTTTCACCTTTGTAACAGAAGCAAAGGTCTATAGATAATCAATTCTATAAGTTTAAGTATACCCCTTGGCTAACAACCATGCCTTGTATCTTTTAATCAACCCATTTGCTCTATACTTCACTTTACACGCCCACTTATAACCCATCGGTTTCTTGCCTGTTGATAACTTAGCGAACTCCCAACTTTTTTTCTTCTCTAATGCCTCTATCTCCACATTCATAGCTTGTTTCTATTTTCTATTAGACAAAGCCTAAGATAAGGTGGTAGGAATGGTGTTGGTATGTAGGCTTACAAGGAAAGCATTATAAGATGATGAAAAATTCTTACACGATAGAAAATGTGTAAGAGGGAATAATGGTTATTTTGTAAACTCTTTGGTTCCCTTCTTAATAGCAATTGGAAGGTCCTAAATCCATTTTCATCCTAATGAAATCCATTTTCATCTTATAATGGACAGTTAGAAATTGTTACCTTATCCAAAGGATCAGAGTTGGTCTCTCAGACTTATATAGGCTCTAACACAGCCATATTTCTTCTTTTGTATACTTTGCCTTTGCCAAATATCAAATCAAGTTTTTCTTGTGGTTCATTTAACGTTTTAGATGAACAAGGGATTGCAAAAGGATCAAATGAACAAGGAGGTATGGAAGCGGATGTAAGAGGATCAGATGGATTCTTAGACAATGACAAATCAGGCAAAAACTCTTCTTTACCTTCTCTAGTTAAATTCTCCCCCTAAAGATAAGGATTGGTGAAATAAGGCTTTTGTTTATTAAATGTGATATCTACCGAGACATAGAATTTCTTCGATGTAGGATGATAACACTTGTACCCTTTTTAAGGTGACGAATGGCCCACAAAGACACACTTTAGAGCCCTTAGATCTAATTTCCCCTTATTTTGATTTTAGATATAGACAAAAGATGTACACCCAGAGACCTTGGGGACAAAGTTGTTTGTAGTTTTTAGGTTTAGGTAAAAAGTTGAAATAATGTCCATAGGACTCTTAAAACCTAAGGTTCAAAAGGAAAAAAAATTTATGAGATAAGTGGAGGAAGAATTGCTTCTCCCCAAAATTCTTTGGACATATGGTTTTGAAATAACAAGGCTCGGGTTCTCTCATAGATATGCCTATTTTTCCATTCTGCTACCCTGTTTTGTTATGGAGTTTTTACAGAAGAAGAATCATGAATTATTCCCTCTTTCTAGAAGAATGGGGTAAGGATTTGATCGAAGTAGTTCTTAGCATTATCTAACCTAAATCTTTTGATATTGACCCCAAATTGATTCTTGATTATGGAATAAAAATTTAAGGGTGCGGTACTAACATCAAACTTATTTTTAAGCAAAACAAATCCAAGTAATACAAATATAATCATCAAGGAAAGAAACAAACCATTTTACCCCAGAAACATTAAAGATAGTAGATGGACCTCAAATGTCACTATTAATGACATAGAAAGGAACATAACTTCTTTTATTTCTACTTAGAAAAGGTACATGTTTGTGTTTAGCAAGTTCGCACACCTGATAATGAAAATTTTCAACATCTAAACCTTTAAACAAAGAGGGAAATATAATCTTAATAATCATAAAGGATGGATGCCCAAGTCGATAATGGTGAAGCAAAATTTTCTCTTTATTAGAAGAAACAAATTCTAAAATGAAGGAATGTGGTAACCTACTCTTGGTCATGTTCAATTGGCTTAGTGCTTTAAGATAGTAAAGGTCATCCTGTTCTCTAACATGTCTAATCATCCTTCTCAAATCCTTGTCCTGAAATACATAATAATTACTATAAAAAATACAACACAAGATAAATGTCGAGTGAGTTTCTATATGTAAACAAGGTTTATGGACAATTTACGAACATGAAGGACATTTCCTAGAATTACTAATGAGCCTATTTTGACATCACCTATACTGGCTACAGTGGTTAAAGATCCATCAGTTATGGCTATTTTCTTATGACTTGGATATGGGGAGTAGGTTAGAAAGACATTGGATGAGTGGGTCATATGGTCGGCTTCTCTTGAGTCTATGACCCAAGAATTAGTGAAGGTTGTACCTGAGGAATTTAATCCAAAAGAAAAAGGAAACTCACCTGAATATGCCAAAGAACAAGTACCTTGAGGCTTTTCAAGTTTCCCAAGGCTGCTAATAAGTGATCTCAACCTCTCAATTTCTTCTTCGTTGAGGCAACTCGGGTTTTGTGATATTGATTCGTCTTGTGATATAGCAGCAATGTGCACTTGTCCATTGTTTCATGGCTTGGAGGCTTTCCATGAAGTTTCCAACATTTCTCACGTTTATGGCGACGTTTCATGAAATAAGTGCACCTATAATTCATCAAGATTTTGAGGCATCGACTAATCATTTTCCTTCCTTCAAAAACTGCTCCTCTCTCCTTATTTGTGGTTGATTTGTTATTACTAGCCACCATAATTGAACTGTCAAGCTTTGTGGTTCAAGCATTAGGCCTCTCTTACTTTCTTCACTTTAGATTAAAGCCACTACCTTATTAAACATGGAACCTCTGACTTCCCAAGAATTTGATCAAGTATCCTTACTTGATCAAATTCTGGATTTAGACTAACCATAAAATTATAAACTCTATCTTGTTCAATTAAAGATCTTTAGAACTGTTGCATCTTCAAGACATTTGGTTGTTATCACCCAGTAGTGATTCAATTCCTACAACAAGGATTTCAATTGATTTGCAAATTCTATGGCTATTTTGTTTCCTTGTTTTGTTGCAACAGTTTTCATCTTTACTTCATACGCTTATGCCGCATCTTTAGCCTTGGAATAGGTTTGTTGATTACATCCCATAAATCCTTTGCAGTGGCAAAAACATACATGTCTCACTAATTTTTGGGACCATAGAGCCCCATAACCACGCCATGATCATAACATCTTCTTCATCCTAAGCTTCAAATTATGGATCGCTTGGTTTAAGCTCTACACTCGTGAGATGACTAATCTTTCCCTTTCAACATAATTAAGATGAGTTGAGACAATTTGAGATAATTTTTTCCATCTAACCTGTAGATGGCTGGAATGCTTTGCAATTCTCTAAATTGTTAAGCTCAAATTACCTTTTCTAATTGGGATTTGGCAGTCTCCCCAATCTTAACTATAGACTCCTCAATTTCTGATAACTTGCTTAATAAGACTCTGAGCAATTAAGGCCGAATTGTATGGGAAGCAGAAGGAGAAGAAAAAAATGCGTGGAAGAAAAAAATGTCAGCAATGAAGGTTGGAAAATATGAAGTTGAAGGCTGGAATATGCCTAGGTTATTAGAACTTAAAGCTCTGATACCATGTCAAAAATTAAATAGAAAATGTATTTCCTCACATATGTATGTTACAACAACTATTAGCTATATATATACACAAAACCCTAATACCCAAATCTAGTAGTTACCTATAAATTATGGAGTATCCTATCAAAATCTTAACCAATACTATCCTAATTTAAGTATACAATATGTTACAATATATTTTCTTAAAATAGTCTCTTAATTAAACACACTTTGCCACACAATTGTTCCACAGACCCTCTCTCCCCATATCTATTTACCTTGGTTATAGAAGTCTTAACCAAAATTATTCATTTCTATACTTCTAGGAATCATATGTTTGACTTCTATTACAAATACAAAGTGTTAAAGATTAATCACTTGGTTTTTATAAACGATTGATGCTTTTTTGTGGAGCTGACCCCTACTCTCATAAGCACCTGATGAGAATTCTTAACAAATTCTCTAAATTAGCTATTTCAAGTGTCAACATTTATAAAAGTAGCTTATATACCTCCTCATATGTTTAAAATGCTGAAATATTAAGATGTATACCATGACTAGCTATTCATACTTGTCCCTTTAGTTATCTTGGGGGCCCTATAACCACTAAGAAGCCCAAATATGCATATTGCTTCCCACTGTTGGAAAAATTCAAAAAGAAAATCAATTCATAGCATAAAAGATACCTTTCTATAAAAGGTAAACTCTAACCTATAGCTTCAGTTTTAAGAAACTTGAATGTCCACTAGTTTGCTCACCTTTTCATACCTAAAAAGCTAATTAGGGGAGACTGAAAAGTGCATCAAAAACTTCCTATGGTCAGGGAAAGCTGATATTTCCAAGGGAGCAAAAGCCAAATGGGATGAATTGTGCCTACGTAAATAAGAAAGGGGACTGGGATTAGTCTCACTACAAGTTATATAGATTGTTCTTTTGTCTAAAAGAATATGGAGATTCTTAATCATAAGGAAGCCTTATGGACTAAGTGGATCAATGAATACTATCTAAAGTAAACTAGCTTCTGGCAAATGAAAATAAATAGGGAGCAGTCCTAGAGTCTCATCCAGATCTTAAGACAAATAATAAATTTTATCCATACATCAAAACTAAGGTGGAATGGAAGAAACTCCTAGTTCTGGTTTGAGAATTGGACTAGCTTAAGCCCCCCATATGGAAGAAGTGAAATGAATCAAGTAGTTATTAGAATTTCCTTGAAGGCTAAAGTAAATTTCTTCATTCAGGATGGAAACTAGTTGAACAATTTTAAGGGTTTCTCAACTCTGACTAGTATTGTCCCTTTATAGAATCCTAACTAGTTAGACAAGTATAGGATAATATGGAAAGGGAACAACTTAGATGAGTTTTCTAATGCCTCGTGTTTTTAAATGTTTTGGAATCATTCACCTAAAGTGATCTGGTTTGATCTAACATGAGGTAATACACTGATTCCAAAAACCCCCTCCATTAGTCGGCTAGTGGTAAAGCAAATGATTAACACAAAAGACAACTGGTTTGAAGAAATTGATCCTCTACGTTTATTGTGTTTTGAACAAGTGTAAACCAGCATTGACATGCATGCTTAAGACAAAACCATTAAACATATTCAGTAAGAAGCCATAATTCTAATTGGATGTAATCTGCAAAGGGGACTTTCAAATTACTAGAATCGAGAAGGAGAAACCAAGGAAATGCTAGATTGGGGCTTAGCAAATAGGTGTATGAGGAGTGCTTCCAGTAGCTAAATAAGGAATTGAGTCCCTATCAAAGAAGAAGATATCTTGATGTGAGGTGGCAGGAGAGTTCTTCTAGTAGCTAAAAAGAGATCTCGATAATGCCTAGGCAAAGCGACGTGTTGATGTTGAGGGATCGCTATATGATTAACTGAATTCCAAACTAAATTAGTACTGTGGTAAGGGACGACAGTGGGCTGGCACTGCTAATTTTTATAAAATTTTTTTCTAAAATTAAAAGTGTAAAATAACGTCTTTTTTAATTGAATCAGGATCTAGGTTGTTTAGGCCCATGCCTACTCGAAACCTAATTCTTTAAGCACAATAATGTCGGTTTGCTTAGAATAGTTGAACCTCGAGTTGATCTTAACTGACCGTTTGAAAACACTTGAATTTGGGCAATAGGCCAGCCCATTGCTATCCCTAATTGTGGTAGACATGGCCAAATAGTGCTAAACCATTTATCAAGGCTAGAAAATAATAGCAACTAAATTGTAACAGTTATGTTCTATTAGATCACGTGTATATATGATGGTACATTATGTTAAACTAGAAGATTGTGTATCCAATACTTGATGAAAGAATGAATTATTTTACTTTTTCACACACCAGAAAAGAAAAGAAAAGAAAAGACTTCAAACATGAAATGTTGTATTGCCTTGCTCTTTATGTTGTAACCTTAGAAGTTAGCATTCATGTTAAGGAATAGTGGGGTGATTTTCAATGCCTAATTATTATCCTAATTTGTAATGCTCTTATTTTAATACTATTTTCGCCTTTCAATTAAAAAAAAAAAGGTTCTATAACCATAATCCTGTGGACACTTTTATAAAGACAAAGTATTTTAGAATTTAGAGACCATATATTTTTTTTCCCTTATAGTCGCTAGAAAGTTATTAGATGGTCTTCCTTTAATGAAAATGAGTTGCTATTCAAATTTCTACAGAAAGAGCGGTCAAGGATTACTTTACGGTGAAAGCCAGTCCAAGAGTAAGAAGCTGTCGTCATAAATTGCAATTCATTTTTTTTTGGACGACAATGTATTATTTCTTATGAATTAAACTTTAATTAAATGATAATTCCTCACATATTTTTGAAAACAATAGGAAAATATTCTAATCTTTACATGTAAATTTATTTACCTCTAAATTAAATATTTCATTTCATGGAAAGATGGGTGCAAATGAATTTAACAAGGATGATTACGTCTTCTAACTCTTACGACTTTGACTTTGAGCTATGAAAAGAAAAGTCATTTGATGGTCAAAATTTTCTCAAGTCGAAAGAGCTACTTGCTCCTTGCCAACTAACACTTCACCCAATTATTAATTTGTGATTGAAATTGAACTAACGTGACCTTATATAACTGAGGCTAACTTTGTCCAAACCTAAAAAGCAGACCAATACTAAAAGAAGAGATTCAACGGTTGTAAACAGCTTCAAAGCGGGACCCCGTGACAGAAAACTACGGTCCAGATAGGTTGGTTTCATGACTTCGGGTGCAGACTAAATTTCGTCCCAAGAACAAGCTTCCCTGTGCTGTCGTCCACCTCTCTCATATACGCTCTCTCTCTCTCTATCAATGATTTCAACACGCTTTCTTCCTCTCTCTACACCTTCTTTGCAAAAAGTGCAACCCCTTAATAAGACCTAGTTTTTGATCTCAGAAACCAGGTCCTTGCTTTTTTTTTTTTCTCTTCTCAAAATTCAAATTTCAAAATTCGGACCTCATTTTTATAACCCATCCAGCTTTGCTTTCATTTTGGTCGATCGTCTACTGGAAAAAAAGAGAGTTTCTTTTGAGCTGCTTCCACAATGAATGACCTTTTAACGGTAACGCTATTTTTTATGCTTTCTTAAAATATGTTCTTGTTTTTCATTTCGCTATGCTTCTGTTTTTGTCTTTTGTTTCCTATTAACGTTTGTCTTGATGTGAGTTTTGATTGTGAAAGCTTTGTTAGTTTGTTGGCTTTTTCTGTTTTCTGTGTGGCTGCATTCATTTTGTTGGATCCGACGTCCTTTCTCTTTTCAGGGCATCGAGGGTTTAATTTCCCGCTTAATTAGCTTTGAAGTTTGCATCTTTGTTTCGTTTCTAAGGAAGTGCAGGAAAATGGAGGAACTCTGGAGTTCGCTATCATGGATCTTTTTGGTCCTCAAATATTGAACTTGAAATTAAAACCACCGTCAGGCGCTAGAGATTCCTCATTGCATATAGTAATTCTTTTAGCCTAGTCTTTCTGTTTTGGCAGAAATTTAAACCGTCTCTCCCTTTTTGAGTAAGGGATTTTATTATAAGATGTTCTAAATTAATATATTCTGACCGTATACATTTAATGAAAGATCTTACTGTCTCATTCCTGATCGTTTCCTCCTTTTTTTTTTTTTTTTACATTCTGATTTGTGCTGGATATGACATACGTATATATCGATTCATTACAAAGTGCTGCTGCGAGTTTTAACGAGAAGTGATTTTAGGTTTCCTATGGAGTCTTGTTGTTTGTTTGAAATCAAACATGTACAATTTTGTATATTGGCTGTTCACGCAGGCCCTATTCTATCTGATTGCCAGTAACTGCAATTAAAATACAGAAACAAGTGATATATGGCGATAGTATCTTTGATATGTTATAAGTTGAAAGGTGTAATTCTTTTAGAAGAATGACTTTCATGAACCATTTTTTGGAAATTAAAATGACAATAGAGACCTGTTGATGTTGCTCAGCAGTTGGAATTGGATGTGAGTTGCATTTAACAGTTAATTATTTCAAAATCTTGCAGGATTCCTTTGAGATCCCTCGAGGTCAGAGTTCCAGAGGTGGAGATATTGAAATGGGAATGAATTCTGGAGATTTGGGCTTGGAAAGTTTTTTCAAAAAGGTGTCAGTTTCTTCTTTCTATTTTTGGCCTTATAATTAGGTTTTAAATTATTATTGGATGTCCAATTTCAAATATTTTTCTTTCACTTGTAGTATTGTTTGTTTGTTTTGCCTATTCTTTCTTAGGTTCACGAAATTGAGAAACAAAATGAGAAGCTGGATGTGCTACTCAAAAAGCTCCAGGTACTAGACTTTTTTCTTCTTGATTGGGCCAATATAATTCCAGTAGATGCTAGTAATTTCTTGAATGTATGTTGAAGTGTATCCTATGCACCTCGGCAGCACCTTATTTACCAGACTTTATGCAGCTGGTATCAAAGAAAAGAAAAAAAAAAAAAGGTGACACCTACAAAACTGTTATAGGAAAATTTCTGTGTTCCAGTTCACTTTAGAGTTGATCTTTCTTGCTGGAGTTCTCTTTTGATCCTGTTTTCTTTCCACTTTTCTATTCACAGAAACTTTAGTTTTTCCTCACGATAATTAATTTAAGATTTGATTAGCAAAATATTTCCTGGGGCTTGATCGGCTAGTCCTTTCATATGGTGGTACCAAAACCATAGCATGAGTAAGTAGTCAGTGAGGTCTTCCCGATTCTGTAAGCGTCCAGTGGATTTTCTAGTCATTTTATGTTTGTCTTAGGTATGTTAGGGTCATTGAAAATTGAAGGCTTTTGGAACCTTGAAGGGCTGAAGTATGAGTGCATCTATCTGACATGATGATTAAACAATCTGCTTTAATTATGAAAAGAGCATTTTACAAAGTAGAACTCTACAAGTTGTAAGACTTCGTTGATTAAGGACTAAGGCCAAGACTTCTGAATTTTAATCTTAAGGGGCACTTTCTTTTACAAAATGATATTTTGAGATTGATTTACATGAAGAAATATGTCTAACTTATGTAGATATGATAGAAGTTATGCATTCTAAGAGACCAGTTAAAGTGTTCGCATATTTTCTTGTAAATCTTGCATGCAGGATGCAAATGAGCAGTCAAAGGCTGTGACTAAGGCTCCAGCCATGAAAGGTAATTATAGACTGATCTTTGTTCTATATTTGTGTGAGTACAGTTTATCTTCTATAAAATAGAGATGGAAAATTGTAACGAGAAAAGGGATCCTGGGAACAAGCAAAGTTATTGCATGCATGTTAATGTTCAGTAAATGAAATGTTTTTTTTTTATAAATTTTTGGTAATTATGGAATTTACATTAAGTAGTTGGATGTGTCAATTGGAGAACATCATTGGTGTGGTAAGTATTGTTCCTATGGATAGGGAGGTTAAATTTTATTTAGATAGATGTTCCAGCTTTGTTTCTGTAGCTCCGAAATTTTTCTCTGGATCATCATTGCAAGTTCCTTCCTTTCTTATCCATGATTCGAAGTTGCTTATTATCTTTCTTTTGTTCATTGGTGAATAAACCTATCTAGATTCTTAAAAGCTTAAAGTTGAAGTTGAATGAATCTGATTTTTGCTCTCAGCAATCAAGCAGCGAATGGAGAAAGATGTTGATGAAGTTGGAAAAATTGCTCGTTCTGTAAAGTCAAAAATTGAAGAGCTTGACAAAGAGGTAGACCATTTGTTGTTTGTATAAACTTTAATTCCAACCTCCTTATAGTTCTTATAATCATCTTCTCTTCTCTGTTTTTTTTTTGCAGAATTTAGCAAATAGGCAAAAGCCAGGATGTGGCAAAGGAACAGGTGTAGACCGATCAAGAACTTCAACCACCATGTAATTTACTATACTACTGATTCATGTTTTTAATACTACTATTTTGTTTCTGAATTATCAGTTTGTGTTAACTTTATAGTTCATTGTTTTGATGTTCATAATGTGATGACCATCATGCTTGAATTATTCACCAATGGCGAAATTGGTTGTCAGTAGGTTTCATGTTACTTTGAAGTCATTCATGGGACACAATGTATTGCACTCCATCCTTGCATATGAAAGGAAAAGAAACAATCTAATTGCATTCCAAGCCCACCTATTAGGTCAAGTTTTGTTTTAACATTGTATACATGTTTGCTGTTAAGAGTGGACTAGGATGATGCCACAAGTATGGCCTCCTTATGCAATCATCCTCTCATACTTCTTTAGCATTTCTTTAGAAAGAGATATATCTAAGGGAAATAAATAGGCAGTAGTCAATAGCATTGACAACACAGCATTAAATTTCTTTCTGTTTTTTCCCCCGTGTTGTTTAGTTTCAGTTTACAATAATTCAATGTCGTAAGTACAACAGTAATATGTGCGTAAGCTCTTTTCTTTTTTCTTGAATATTTGTTATTTTGGTTTAAAAACACATACGGTCCATATGCTAGTGCATCATATTCTTGCATTTGCCATGGTAATCGGTAGTTTCTCTTCTGTGTGACAAGTATTGCACCTTTACAAAGTCCTTATGTTTTGCGGATTCCTTTTCCATATAAATGATCTCCCCTGGCATCTTTAGCTGAGACCCAAAAGCCAAAACATCAGGGCTACTTTATGAATTGTTGCAGACTGAACGCGGGGAAAATATGGTGAATTTATTACTAAATTTTGGCACTTCTCTACAGTTTCTTTCTCTAGCCTGCTATGCATTTGTTCTCCACAGTTGATTGGAGGAAAGCCTCAAGTGGAAGAAACTGAGTATTCTCTCATGAAATCTGCATAAGAAAATATTAGAAACCACTTATAGGGCTAAACAAGTCAAATTCTTTGTGGTTATGGACATATGCCTGTTTGATGTGAATTCCAAGTACTTATATCTGACTATAGATACTACTGTAATGTGGTGCAGAGCTTTGAAAAAGAAATTCAAAGATAAGATGGCAGAATTTCAGGTTGCTATCTGGACATACTTGCAAGATTCTTACTCTATACCGTATGTGAATTCTTATTTTTCCTGACTACCTTGCGGGCTCTTTTCTTGATGACTGAACTATGCAGGCTCTAAGGGAAACAATCCATCAAGAATATCGTGAAGTTGTTGAGAGGCGTGTTTTTACAGGTTTGCTTTGGATTTTGTCAATAATGTGATACCCTAAGTTTGCAATTACCTGCGCTAATTTATTTAAGTACTTGGTTGCCATGATTTCCAGTGACGGGTAAGAGAGCTGATGAAGAGGTAAAGTCATTGGCATAATATCTTTGTAACATAATCTCAAATTTTCCCTTGCTTATATTGTAATTATTCTGCAATTTTCAGACAATTGACAAACTGATTGAGACTGGAGACAGTGAGCAGATTTTCCAGAAAGCAATTCAGGAACAAGGGCGAGGCCAGGTATGTTTGCTGTCTTGTCTTTTGGGTCTGAGGATAATTGTTGAACATTTTCATTAGAATTTCTTTATTTCCAGATCAAACATTTTTGTGGACAAAGAATAGACTTGACTGAAGATTCTGGGAAAAGATTGCACCTTTTTTGGTGGTTTAGTTATTAATTGGGCCTTTGGCTGCTTGTAAAGTTGAAGATCCAATGGTGATGATGGTTAATACTCGACTTTGATTGCATAAATTCTTGTTTGCAGATAATGGATACTCTAGCTGAAATTCAGGAGCGCCATGATGCAGTTAGAGATTTGGAGAGGAAACTTCTGGATCTACAGCAGGTACTTCGTGAACAATTGACATGTTACTTAAAGAGTAACTTATTAGGAAAACTGCAAGACTTGGCATGCTCTAAAAGCTAATCCCTTTCTCTACTTAAAAGCTAAATTGATGGAACATGATGTTTTCATTTGTGTTGTGTTATCAAATGTTCCCATATTGATAGTGGATTGCGGTAATTTCAAGAATTACTTCAGTGTCGTTGTCTAATACTGTGATCATGTAATACGTTATACAGTTAGCTTGGCTGCATATTTGTCAGATTATTCAAAGTTCACTAGTTTGATTATCTTTTCATGGGCATGGCTTCAATTGGTAGTTTGTCTACGTAATGTCAAACTCCTGGTTTTTCTTCATAAAGTTTAATATTTGACGACTGACAGTAGTCATTTCATGCTTCCTTTAATTCCTTTTTTTTTGGTAGTAAAACATAGATATTGTAAAATTGTTAAAACTTGTAGGCTTTCCTTTGCAAGTTTTCTTCCACAGCCATACTTTGGTCACACAAATGACTTTTTCCAAGTTTGGTGAGATTTAGAGGAGACGTGTAGTTGATGTGCTTTGCACTTCCAGCACATTTATTTCATAGTTTAGCATTACTTATTTGCAATTATTTAAGAGGAATTTAGTGGGACCAATACTTGAACAGTTATTGCAAAGGAAACTTGAAGAGTGCAACTTCAGGAGGGAGATGTAATTGTATGCATTTCTGGACATGAATGGGCCTTGCTGAATTTAAAACATGAATGCATCCAATAGAGGAAGTGAAAATAGTGGGAGAGGCATATTCTTGGACCTGATTGTTCATTTTGAATGTGCAGATTTTCCTGGATATGGCAGTATTGGTAGATGCACAAGGTGACATGCTGGACAACATTGAATCTCAGGTGACGGAATCCCTTCCAAATATTATTGCTTTCTGTAGTGTTAACAAGTACGCATTTCCGGTAGATACTCTATCATTAGTGATAGCAGCTATATGGCATTAGCGTACTTGTTTTGATATCATTTGGATCCAGTGGTGTCATTTGGATCCAGTAATACTGACACCACTACTTCCAATTTCTTTTTAGGTCTCAAGTGCTGTAGATCACGTGCAATCAGGGAATACTGCCCTCCAAAGAGCAAAAAAGCTGCAAAAGAATTCCAGGAAATGGATGTGCTTTGCAATTATCATTCTCCTTATCATCGTAGTAATCATTGTTGTTGCTGTGATCAAACCATGGAGTAAGAATGGTGCTTAGGCTGCTGGTATTTGTACATTGTATGAGCATGACACAGGCAACTTCTGTTTTTGGTCGGTTCTATGAAATTTCCAGTGATCATTTCCGTGTCTTCAAATTTCTGCTTGTTTATCCATGTTTGAGAAACGGTTTGGGTGTGTAATACTTCAGTCTGGAAATACGAAATCTCTTATTCTTTGATAGAGATCAAATAAATAAAATAAAAATTAACTAAATGTATGTTCTTTTGTTTGATTCGTGCTTTTGTCACCAAGGAATTGAGCTCTTGCCGGAAGAAATTTTAAAGGACAAGTGCTTGTTGGGTTTACTTTTATCATTGAAGTTCATTGAAGCCTGTGTAAGCAAGTTCTCTTCTGGGTTCTCCGTTCAAGAGGTTAAAAGGACAAAATTGAGAAGAAAAGGTTAGTAAAGGAACTGCAGGGTTATATTTTGGCTATTATTTGCTTCTGCATTCATACACAAGAAATGTTAAAAGTGCTAACTCCTACAAATTTCATAACATGCTTTTAGAAACCTGCTGTGTATTGGTATTATATGTTTACCCCTTTGAATTGGTATTATTGTAAGACACCCAGAACAGCTGATGCTTCTGTTAGTTCAAGGAAAGTAAATTGACTATGATTATACGAAATACCAAATAGTAATAAGCTGTTGAATACTTTTGAACACTGTAACTCGTTGCCTGCATGCCTGATACATCGTGGTTGTACGGTCCCCATCCAAATTGTTGAGAACTAATCCATCATAACATTCAGAACCTTTGCCCTCCTAAAGGATCTAGGGACAGCTCACTTAAGGGTGATGAGTTCTACTCCATGATTATTCTCTGCCACAACTTGCAATCCACTACTTTTTAACACATGCTTAGAACATGGTTCAGCATTTCTGGGTTATTTAATCGTGAGGATTGTCAAGGTCTTCCTTGTGAAATGATCCCTTTTGGATTGGTATAATTTCCATTCTGAAAAGTGCCAATCATTGGACTAGCTACCAATTCACTCCAATAATGCAGCTATTAATAAACAAACTCCAAATTTCATATCATGCAGCCTACTAGTTATGGGGCCATTGCACTTTCACTGGATTATCTTACCTGTTTCAAGTAATACCACAATTTCCCTGTATAACCTCACTTCTATAGTGACGCAATATCGTAGATAAGTCGCAGTGAACTTAAGTTGACAGAAACATTTCCTTTTGAAGCGATTTTTTACATTGACAATTAAAGCAGTTCACAAGGGATATAATTTGCTGCATAACTAATCAAAATTCTATAAAATTTTTCTCAAACATCCTCGGCCCTAAGAAGAAAAGAATCAAAACTTTGCAATCTCATGGACCGGACAATTTCACTCAGCTGCAGGGCGCAATTCTTTTGCCTCAACTTCACTAACCACTCTAATTGCTGTCACACACAAAATGTTAGTCGTATGGCACACGAGCTCGTGCTGCTGTAACTGTTAGACTGCTAGAAACCATGCCAAAAAGAATAAATCTGAATAGTTATTTCCCTCAAAAAGTGAATAAAAAGGTGTGGTATCATTATGTCATCCCCCATTTTCCAAAATTTCTTGATTCTCGAGCATTCCTGCAAGGGAAATAGCAAACTCATTAAGGGTGCAATTATATCGTGTGCACATCCTGGCCTAGTCATTAGGATCCCATTCATCATCCACTGGAAGAGTCAGACTGCTTTTATCACCAATATCCTCAGAATCTTGCTCTTCAACCATTTCATCCTCAGACTCCAACATACTATCCTGACTCACTTCTCCTCCTGCTGCTTCAGAAGGAACAACTTTCTGATTATTCTGCATCCACTTAGGGCATTCATCCTCACCTCCATATAGAAGTCGGCCATCATTACCCTTTAGCTGCTTGGAAACCTTATAAGGAGAAATTCTACAAGAGCATTCTGGGAGTGGGTGAGAAAGAAATGAGATAGGTTTTGAGAAAAGCGATTGCCTAATAATGCCATCCTCACTCAAGCTTTTGTTCAGATGTTCCCTTACAGAAAGTGTCCAGTTATGCTTAGGATGGTACATGTTGTCACGGATTACGTTGAAAAGATTTGCAAGATATTTCCTGTAGAAAACCAAAGCAGAATCAGAAAGAATTATTTCCAAATATCTCAAGTAATGTGGTTACAATCCACCAATATGAGGAAGACCTTAGGACGATTCAACATTTTCGGTTTTCCTACAATCTAGTTGGCATCATTGTGGTGGCAATGCCACACGAAATGTCTTGCTCGTACAAATGGAAGTAAATGCAAATGAAACAGTAAAAATGTAGCAATCAGGTGAATGTTAAAATGAGCTGCGAGTGATTTGTTTTGTCCCCCTTAAAACAAAAGTAAATACTAAAAAGTAAATACAAATTTGGAGAAGGCGCTCCAAATCTCTAACATCATATTGAAAATCATAGCATTAACATTTATGCAAAGTTGACAATACGATATTTCTTAACCACCATCTGATAAGCAAGTACGATTAGATAGAGAAGTTTCTGGACATTCATAAGCAGACAATACAGGGCAAGGAAAGATTGAGACAAAATCTGTCAATAGAAAGCAAGACAAGTGGAAGTGTCTGCCAGAATGCAAAGATTTAAAGGAATCTCATAGTAACAAATTATGGAAATCAAAGGCAGTCCATAAGGTTCTCTTCTGCGAGTGAAACTGTGTGCAGAATGCAAAGACTTGAAGGAATTTACATGTAACCAAATTATGATGATGATGATGATGAAAGGTGGTCAATGAGGTTCTCTTCTGACATACGCAGGAACATGAAAGCAAATTTAAATTTTTAACATACTTTTGCTCCAGTTTCAATTAGCTCAAGAGATCTAAAGTCATCATCATTCTAATAGTTTATCCACCATGCACTTCCAACTCTGTTTTCAAACATAACAGATCAACTTTACTTCAGAGCAATGATATCGATTTAACCACTTAAAAGTATTTGTCATTTTCATGTTCCTCTACCTGTCTGGTCGATAAGTTCTGGAAGAAGCACTCTCATATAGCCTCTGTCCCATAACCAAGCTCGAGAAATCTCTCCACCTGCTACCATCATTATGAAATCCAGGAAAGAACGCATCTGCTTCCACAGAAACAACATAATCAAGGGCATCCCAAATCAACCTGTGAGCTTGCAACCTCAGATCTGTAGGTGAGGGATCAGGCTCTGCATCAGTCTCAGTGATCCAACCATACCACCCTTCTTTTTCATGTGGATAGATTGGTCTATCCGGAGGCGGAGGAAGAGGTCTAGGGCGTGGACCTGCCTTTTCCCATTCCTCCTTAAGTTTTTCCTCATTTTTTCCAGAAGGTGCTTGGAAGAGATCTTGGGGCAGAGGAATTTCAGGACCAATCAAGTCAGAGAAGTCTTTGTAGAAGCATGTTCGATCCAACAAGTTCTCAAACATAGCTCGGAGAGGAATGAGGACACGTTGACCACCGAAGGTTTCAGAACCTGCTAAATATATAATAGTTCTGGGTGAATATCCCATTGCTCTAAGGAGAAGCCCAACCTGCAAGGAATTTGAAAAGCGTAAGTTCATTTCTAGCATACCCAATTAGTACAGGGCCTTTGCCTTTGGAAATCATTGCAATGTAGAAACCATCCTTAGAAATTTAAGGTCAAATATTGAAACAAAAGTAATAGTTGTGAGATCTCATTCTTTTTCTGCTAATTCTTGGCCAAGGAACTCCTAGGCCCTATTGATTTGCTGTTGGATTTGGAGTGCAAGTGCTTTTGAACGGAGACCTTTAAAAGAAAGAGCTTTGATTCAAGAAGATAATATTATTTTGATATCGTTCATATTTATCTTTGATTTCAAAATTATCTTTAATGCATCCTAGTTTTCATGGAAACACTAAATATAGTTTCATCTTAAAAAGCACCTCTAATCACAAAGTTCTACAGGAAAAAATCACATAAAAATACATATCTTTGGTTTTTACATTGAGCTTTTTCGAACTCAATCTGAAACCAAATATGACCTTAAGCAATGTACTTTGAGGTATTAGCTCATGAAGTATGCTGTTATCAGTTCATTCTCAGCACTATTTCTCTATTGTATATAACAGCATTTCCTACGGTCAAGATTTAGAGGTTTGTCCAAAACATCCTTCTGTAACTCATGAATTTCTCCACATTTATGCATTTATATGTACATAATTCTAGAGATTCTCAGAGCTGTGAATTTTGTCAGTTGTTTTCCCTTATTTTCTGCTAGCTATGTCTAAAGCCTAGTCCCTTATCCGTTTTCCACAGACCTACATATCCAGCATAGCATGTTGCACATGCATACACATGAATGACTCACTTCAACCACCATTTTTTTATGAAATATCACAAAAGGATAAGCATATATTGTGATTAACATTGGAGTGTAAGCTAAATTGAATAAGAAAATGGTCAATCCTGCTTTAACATGAAATTGAAAGTTAAACAAGCTTACTTCTTCGGGCATAAGAGGACATGAACCATTGTCTCTGCGTAAGTGAGACTCTATATTCAACTCCTCACCAAGGATCCCTTGCTTGATCATTTGTGATCTTCGGTATTGTATGAGTTCAGTGTGAACATCCTAGAAGTAATACACAAGTTAAAATGATAATTCTAAAATTATCAATACCTTTCTTCAGTCACTAAGTTATATTTCAAAACATTCATAACAAGCAGTTAAAACTTTATTTTGGAGTTTCAATAACTGAACTCGCTGATCACTATAAAAACAAAATAAACAAATGTTTAGTAAAGGAAGGATGTACAAGAACTTAAACCAGAAAGCTTAAGTGACGCCAAAGTATGGTTCATATGCTACAGAGCTTTCCCTTCACACGAGATGTGTACACAAAAGAAAGTAACATCATTTCAACTCAAGATCTCTTGATCATAAAGAATATGCCAATATATCAAGAAAACATCCAAGCCAAAAGCTTAAGTTATTAGGGCAGGCCTAGGAATGTTTCATATACTTAAAAAAAATACCATACAATGAAGGAACTAAAAAATATTGATGCAACTCAATCTAAGACAAATTCTACAATAATTCCAGACAATGGAAACTGGAAAAAAAAAACTATAGAACTTACCTGGAAAAGCTCAGCACAACCATGATAAGCTAATGTGTCTCGGACTAAGCCTGGATGAAAAACAAGGAAGGGACGTCCAAATGATCTTAACCTGTTGTCAACAATAAGAAAAACACTTATTTAAGTAATGTAATAAACAGCACTAGTGAAGTTACAAAGCTAGGCAAACTATAAGACGTAACATCCTGAGTTTGTGCAGAATCATTTTAATACAAACACATAGAAGTCTCATTTCCAATCTAAGGTCCCAAAAAAAACAAAATAATACACAACATAAAATAAATGGTCTCATTTATCTCTCTCAGTTGTTACATTAAATCTTTAGGGACCTGAAAAATGAAAGAAATATATACCTTTTAACCATCTCAAGGCCAAACATCTTTATTTCCTTGCGGAACTGTAGAGCATGAAATGCCACCCGGCATCTAAGCCTTTGAAATTCAGACATGGTAGGTGGAAGAATTGACTGAGAAGAAAAATAACAATCCACTAGGAAACATTAGCTGTCAATCATGGGACTCACACAAATTGCTGATTTACACATACAGTAAAAGAAACATTCTCAAGAGAGAAATTAATGGACAGATCAGGCGTGTATAGCACTTCTTCTTCTTTCAAGAAGTCAGAAAGAAGAGGCCTTTGTCAAGTGGAGCAGAATTGATAATAGAGCAATATGCAGCATTCAATAGCCCGGTTATGGTTAAGAATGTCAAAATTCATCTTTCTCCAGTCATATTTATGTTCACAGCCTATCAATTTCATAATGAACCTGAATTTTTTTTTCAAATAACGTCTTGGAAGGAAAGGAGATCCAAGTTTTGATATAGTAAATATGAAAAGAGGAGACTATTTTCCTCGGTAAGATAGGATACTAAAAAGAGTACTTTTTGGCCCTTTGTTTGGTCATATGACCTAGTAGAGAATAAAATACGAGGCACTGTAGAAAATTAGTAGACCAACTGTTTAAAGCATAATAGGACTGGAAAAGTGTGAACAGTTATACAAAGACTTGAAGCAGCCATTATAGGCCTAGGCTGCTTCACTAATGATGAGTATGACAAAAAGAGACTACTCTCTAAAGTAGTAGAATTGACAAGATCAGTTGAGTAAGGTGTTGCACAGCTTCAACAAATTTGCAATGCTCACTTTAATCAGCAAGCAGCAATGTACAATCAAGACGCCATACAACTGTCTAATGTTTTAAGGCAACACTACATGATTGCTATGAAAATAACAATAGTTATCGCAGTACAAAAAATATATCAAATTGAGTGACAATGTTGTGGAGAATGAAATACGAGTTCTGAAGTGTCGACTCTTTGTGATGCAGTTATAACAAGAAAATAACTCAATTAACCTTAACTCACCTCTATTCAAACATTAATTTTACTTCCAAAGGAGTTCTTTCTCCTTTCTTTTTCATTTTAATTTTATCCAAAAAAAACTGAAGATATGATTTAAGATATACCTGAAGGCATCCTCCACTGTTAAGAATTAGTCCAATAACAGTGGACTTCTTCAGCTTTGGCAGAACTTCTTTGAGATAAAAGCTTGGAGAAGCAGAACTCTTGGGTTTGAATATGGGAAACTCATTTCTTTTTCTAGCTTCCTTCAGGTTTTCAGGCAGGCTCTTAACAATGATTACATCATTTTTAAGCGATGCTATGAACTGCTCCTCATCATATAGATAAGAAAAACTATTGAATTTCTGACTGCAAATTTTAAAGTGAAAAACTGTTGAATTTATGACTCTGAAGTTTAAACTGAAAAACAAATGCATCAAAAGAGAAGTAAACTGAAAATTCACTGATATAGGAATTGACAGAAAAGTAAACTATTAGCAGAAATAATTAATAATACCTAATTCCTTTTGACCGTAAACTCTGTTGAATCTCAGGAATGACAAGAGTAGCATTTAGAAGCCTGGATATGGTGACAAGATCACAGATCTAGACATTTAATAAAAATGTTATGAACTCCCTCTGGGAATTATATAAGCTGAGTCTTATACACCAAATGAAACTCACCAAAGATCTTATGTTGGCAAAGCCACCAAAAACTTTTGCATAAATAAAGCCATTACTTTTTATGCTTGGAGCTGACAAATATTTAAACAGAAGATCAGAATATTCAGTTGAAGTTCATAAAACCATAAGATAAAAACATGACACGCAACCAATAGATAACAATTTCAAAGCAATTACTCTTTGCATTTGGGGTTATCAAAGGTTAAAAAGAAAAAAGAACAGAATATCAGTTGAATATCATAAATTTATGATATAGTACATCACAAGCAAGGAAAAAAAAATAATATGAGGATTGTGAAAACAATTTCAAAGCAATAAGAATTCCTGGAACAGTATGCTAAAAGGAATGTTACATATGCACAGCATTTGACACACAATTTGGTGGACTGAGCAACATAGTTCCTCAAATTGACAGAGGTTACCTATAAGATTTAATCACTATTTCTAAAACGGAAGTCCCCGCTCTTAAGCTTGATGACAACTAGAAAACGATGATTCCAGGTTATAAATTCACCGAAGAAAAATGACATTAAATGAAATGATGCAAAAAATGATCATCAGTGGCCAAAAACCAACAGTCTCCAGAACATTTTTGAGATTTAAAAATAAATTTGTTATCATCTCACATAATCAAATAAACAGCAATTCCCCAAATCAACGTCATACCAGAAATAAACATTGTAGAGGAAAAACTATTACCTGGGTAGTGAGTCCTGGAATTTGCATAAGGTTGTAATGATTCCAAAGAATTTATAGGTTTCCATAGTTTCTTATTAGTAAAGCTCTGAAAAAGAAATACCAATCCCTGTGTCACTGGAAAACGAAAATAGAAAAAACATGTAGAACATGCAAATGCATATCAAGCACATAAAGAAATCTATGAACAGAAACCGATCAAGAACTGACCTCGGGGTGTAATTTGGTCAGCTGAGGCGAATCGGACTCAGAAGGTGTCAATGCACGAGACCTCACCATATAGGCGGAGGAGAAGTTTGTCAAATAGAGATGAATCAATATAGATCCCGTTGACACGATCATCACCAGTAAAATTATCCATTTAATCTTGGATTTGATTACCATCTTCGTTCATAACAAAAAACTGCAAGAAACTACACTGGCACTAGGACAAAACCCCGATACCCAATCTAGCAAAGATGAAAACTTTCTGAGAAAGCCGAGAGAAATTCGTGTAAAAAGAAGGTAAGGGGTCAAAATTTACAACAGGAGGAGGTCCAAAGTCAACGGTAGCAGCAATAAAGGGCAAGGTTAGAGAGCTGAAAACTCAGAGATTTGGTATCTCGAGATGTGAATCTAAGAGAAACAGGTGGGAAATGAATACAACTCTGCTGAGCAAGAGCGGGAGAGAGAGAGAGAGCTTGTATAAGAGGAGGAAAACCTATCACACGTTATTTTGTGTGAAGCAAACAGGCAAAGTAAAATCAGAAGCAACCAAATTAGTAATTGGGAGGAAGAGCGGAGATCATAATCGCAGACGGATACATGGAGACACGGACGGAGTAGAGGCGTGGTGTGTAGTGTAATGTGTAAAAGAGGTATAGAAAAATAGTAAATGTTGTTTTATAAGAAACTACGAGGGTGACACAAAACCAACCCCGGCCCTAGGCTTAATCAAATCGGATCCTTCCTTACATTTCTTCACACTGACCTCACAGCTTCCATTGGAATTGGAATTCGATGCCTACCGTAAGCCTCAAATATTTACTTATATTATTATAACAACAACTAATAAAATGTCAAACACCTTACATACGAATTGTTAAGGAACTACTTCCATAAGATCAAATAAAGCACTCTTAAATATTGTAGAATTTTGGGTCGAACCTAACCTACTTGGAATGGCTGGATTCTAGTTCTACTAGTACACAGGGGATCAAACTTTTTTCACTTCTTAGATAATCTACAACCTTACCCTTCTCGTAGATGAGAAAGAAGCTTTTACATATGACTTGCGCTTGCAAATATGTAGAGAAAATTAAACGAGTATTTGAACTTGAAAGAATTCGAGACACTACAGACTGAATATTCAAGTAAGCATATTAGATATTGGAGGTAAATAATGTGTATGCTTGAACCACTTGCTAACTTCAATTAGGGTGAAGAAATCATATCAAGTAAGTGTACTAGATATTAGAGCTAAATAATGTGCTTGCTTGAACCATTTGCTAGCTTAAATTAAGGTGAAGAAATAATATGGGTGGGATGAAAGTCCAACAGTAATTTGAGAATTCCAAACTCAGCAACATTTGGATTGACCAGAAACACACTGTAACATTTGGGAGACATAATACCTATAATCACATCTCTAAAATAAACTACATATAAAAGGTACCCAAAAAATTGAAAAGACGAACCACATTGTAATTTATTCTTAACGTTCTCTATTCAAAGATGTACCAGGCGTGAGTGTTTAATAGGAGACACTATTTCTGAAAGCACTAGAGACAACTTAAGGTTGTAGGAGAGCCATGGTGAAGTGGACGCCAACCCTCCTCCTTTTGATTGTGGTGTGTCTTTAGCTTAGTGTTTTAAAAACCGGACTAAACCGGCCGGTTGGACAGGTGAACCGGTGAACCGGAGCATGAAACGGTCCGATTTGGCCTTTATTTTTTGTGAGTGATTGACCCGTTCATTTTGAGGTCGGACCGGTAAAAACCTCTAAACCGGTAAAAGAAAAAATCGGCCGATTCATTTAAAATGAAGAGTTTTCCTTTAAAAATCAAAACTTTTACAACTATGGTGAATGAATATTATGATTACTGATCTTTTTTTTTATCTTTTTGATAAAATATGACTAGTGAACTTTGTTATCTTATTTTGTGTTATGTTAGTAAACTTATAAAAAAAAACTTGTATGTTTTAAAGTTTGAAGGTTTAAGTTAGATAAATAATTAAAAAGTATGTTTAAAAATTATCTTATATATATAATATATAAAATAAAATTTTATATATTTATTAGTCACCGGTTCGATCATGGTTGAACTCCGGTTGAACCATTGACCCTTGAATCAGTTACTTCTCCGGTTCATCATCAGTCCGATTTTTAAAACATTGCTTTAGCCTCCCCCCTTTTTTTTTTGAATCAATGCTCTTTGATTCTCCAAATGAAAAAAAAAGAGTTGATTCTATGAGATGTAAATATCAAAAGCTTCGAGTTATTCTTTTAGGCTCAAACTCCTCGAATATCTTGGTCTAGGTTTAGACGGTAGATTAAAATTGGCAAGTTTACATTTTAAAATTAAAAGCGTTTAATAAAATGGAACTGGCTAAGTGCTAACTAGTTGGCTCATAGTCAACCCAATTGAACTAGCCAACTTGACCTGATTTTATATTCATTAGTGCGGGCCTACACATCTTGCTTGAAGAAACTTGGAGCCCATTGTTAGCCTTACTACTTGTTTAGTATTAAAATTAACTAAAAATTAAATAAAATATTATTGATTTTCTTCAAATTTTATATTTGATATATTTATTTTAAAGCATATATTAACTTCAAACTTTTTTGAATTTTTTTATTTTTAAATAATTATAGTCAAATGAAATTTATTAATTACTAGAGTTCAAGTTATTGATTATTCATATTGATATCCTGGTAATAAAGTTTATAAATATGTTTATATTTTGCAATTTTCCAACAAAATATTAGTATATGGACAAAGAAGACAAGTATACAAGATAAGTTTATTTATTGTAAACTTAAGCACTTTTATTTAACAATAAAGAAACAATTCCAAGGAAGTATCATCAACCACAATACTATAGAATATCAAGAAAAAATTGTGTTGGTAATGACACAAACATTAAAGGTCGATAGCATTCATATTTTATAATGCATAAGGCTTTTTAGGCATATGAAAACAAGAAAAAAGGTGGATTATTTGTTAAGAGTGGATTGAAAATGCTTATGTGATCAAATTGAGAGCCAAAATATGATTTTATTAAGTAATAATATTGAGTCTTAAGGTAAGTTTTTAACCTCCATATTATTTAGGACATCATAATTATCTATCACCCATGCAAGAGAGTAAGCAATTGAGTCACAAACCACCAATAGGGTTCCTTATAGTAGGCCACAACAAAGAAATCACTTGGACTAACATATAGATGAAGCCAACATCAATTCACAACTATATGGATTCAGTAATCCAGGAGTCAAGAAGTCTTCAACCCTCATTCCGATGGCTAGGGTTCTTCACTCACTTCTTCTCCATTGTATCCTACCGAGAGCAAGATCAAAAGGTGTATTGACAATGAATGATGAACACTGTCTGTTTCATCTCCTCACTCACCAACCTATTAATCTTCCGTTTTTGATTCTCAAGTACATGATAAAGGCTAGGGAGGAATATCATCTAAAGAGTGGTTCTTTAACTTATAGTATGTTGTTAATAAGATTTTTTAAAGTATCTAAAATCCTACTTGATAGAGGAAACAGAGTAAAGCTGAATGTTAAGAGTGTTATCAATGCCTCTAATATTCACAAAATGGGGATCAAGATTGGAGCCGAAGTGGATGAAGATTTCACACTAAAAGCACAGTCTAAGGGGGAGCTTTCAATAAGACGAAGCAAAGGAAATGTTTCGCCTGAAAAGTAAGCAACACCTCGATCGTCAGAAAGAATATCTACAAGGGTAAAGGTTGAACAATCATCTGATAAGCCGATACAAGCTAAGACGTTTCCACAAAAGAAGGAAAGCAAGGTTCAACAACCAACTCACCAAGTGTCTTTAAAGAGGAAGGCTAAGACGCTCCAATCAAAAAGGCTCAAGAAGTCAAGAAGGTCACCAAGATTAATGACCTTACGAAAACAAGAACAGAAGAAGCAAAGAGTTCTGATTCTTGGTGCAGACTCTAAGAGTGAAAAGGAGCAAGAGAAACAAAAACAGCCAGTCAAACCAACCGTCTCTATCCTTCAAATTCAACAAGAACAACAGTCTGAAGAGGCAAAGATAAAAAGGAAGTTAGTGTTTGAGAAGAAAAAGCCTAAAAAACAACTACCTTTTAAACTAGTAGAAGAAGACGAAGCCTATTAAGAAGAAGAATGTTTCATCGACTGATGTTCTACAAAAGACACAGACTATTGAAAAGAAGACGAAGACACCGTCTGAACAGCAATTAATAACTTTCGACCCTCCTCACCCGATGAAGAAAGAAAATTTGAAGATGAAGGTCATAGAAGAATCAACACCTGATCATAAAAGAGGTTCAATTATCATCAGAGAACCTACTACACGGGAAGTTAAGGTTCAAGTTAAACCTATAACAGAAAATGATCAGTCAATACATCTTCTAAATCATGAAGAATGAAGATTATATAGTATTCTGTGAGACAAAAAGGCAGAACCATATCGATTGAAGATTAAAAAAAATCCTTATACAATCTATCCAGTGACAAGCAGAATGACAATAAAAATTGTACCAAATGTACAACCTAGAATTCCAGCACTAGTAAACAGCAAAGAAAAAGGGAAGAAGAAGAAGTTTCCTGAAAGACAAGAAGATGATCTCATAGAAGAAGAAATTCAAGCAGCAGTAAAGAGCATAGACGATGTATGTCATGCAGCTCAACCTATAAGCATCTATGTATCACATCATATATCAAGGGCATCGGGAAGTAATTTTGGAGCATTTACTAAAGACGAAAGCTTCAAGGTAGTTGGCTCAATATCAGAAGGAAGGTATGAAAGTATCACAATTGAAGGTATCGTTTTTAACTTAGAAACCTTTGTGCATTTGCTTATTCATTTCAAACCCTTAGGTTTCATTCCTTCAGTTAAAACTATCTTACAACTTCTAGGGCAATCGATTTACAAATTACCCAGACCTGATGATCTTGATATCCCTGATGGAAAACAACCTTTTAAAATACCCTTTATTAAAATCATAGAATTAGACAATTCACCTAGAAAACCATTTGTCTTCGAATATATTCATCCACTTAGTGAAATGCTACAAGATACTACCTTTAATTCGGAGCTCTTAAAGAATTTCATTGAATGGACTGAAGCTAGTCACAAGTAGACAGAAGTTCAGGAAGCCTTAGCTAAAAACATTAAGGAAATTAATACAAAGTTTGATATACTAGGCGATGCAGTGAGTGATCTTCATGAGGAATTAGCACTTTTACATGTTTCTATAGAAGAAGACCTCAAGATGATCCAAGCTTCAACAAATGTTTTCTGAAATTTTGAAGCGTCTGAAATAAACTATCTTTTTGATTAATAACAAACAGGAGGAGATAAATAGAAAAGTAGAAAGGAAAATTAGAAAATTATTCTACATAACTTTGTATCTCATATCTTGCATTATTCGTCTGAATAATATTCTTATCTTCTAATATTATGATTCTTTGTTATCATCAAAAATGTAGAGATTGTTAAGTCAAGAAGACTTCACTTCCTCCATTGATTTTGATGAAAGTCAAATAATAATAATAATAAAAGTGTGTGAACTATTTTGATGAATTTGTTAAGTGCGCAAATAAATATAAGTGGCATAAATCATCAAATTGAGATGATACTTAAGTAAAAGCTTAATAAGACAGATCAGAAGAAGTGATCAAGTCTAAGACATCAGACAAAACATACGAAGCTAAGTAAGTCGATGTAATTGAAGAATGTGCTAGAACGTCAATTAATTGGAGTTGGTTATAGGACTCAACTAATAAGAGACTTTAGAAGACTCGACAAGTAGATTTCTCAAGAAGACCGTTGGAGATTTAGGTTATAAATATTAGTTGTAGTCGTAGAATTCAATAAGAATTTTAAATGTACAAAAATACTCAAGAGAAATTATGTGCTTAAGTGCTTATGCTGTGAAAAATATTTTGAGAGAGAAGAAAAAAAGAAAGAGAGCAAATACACCTGTAACGTGTGTATGAAAGCAAAAACAATATCTTTTCGAGAGAAAGGAAGGTTAGAGCCTGAAGAGGCTAAGGAAGCAAATAAAGAATACTTTGTGAAAGAGACCTGAAGAGGCTCTGCAAGTGTAGAAATAATACTTGTAACATTGAAGGAGATAGTGAAATCTTAGACAAACTCTGAAGACTAGACGTTGCCCAAGGTTAAGGGTGAACTAGTATAAATTGCGATGTCATATTCTCTAACTCTTACCTTTTAAATTTTTTTGTTGTTAAAAAAATGGATACTAATTTTCACTATTGCATTACTCATCAAATTAACTGCATTGTGTAAACCTGTAATTGTCTGAATTTGTCAAGAAAATCAAGAAGATTTTAAAAATTCATATCTTAGACGATTTAACACAATTCAACCCCCCTTCTTGTGTATTTTGCATATTTTACATGATTTCTATATTAACAAGTGATTTACTTTATACAGTGGTACTTTAACCATAGAATTTAGTAAAGATACTATTCTGATAAATATATATAATACAATGAATTATCATGAAGTTTGTTTTTCATTCTTTTGCAATTGATGTTTTGGATTCATTATCACAAGATGGTTCGAACTTGATGGGAATGATGAGTAAGAAATAGCTATAAAGGAAAGTCCTTTTTACTGAGGAAGATATTGATGTTTTCCTTATGTTTCAGTTGCAAGAGTGTATGGCAGCTTTAAATAGCTCAAAGGAGTTGAAACAAATGTCAACTATACAATATCTACAGTTGGGCGTGCCCATGCTTAGTGATAAACTCATCCCTTCAATTGTGCAACCACCAAAATAAGAGTTAAAACCATTGCTAAAACACTTAAAATATGTGTTTCTTAGTGAGGGAGACACTTTGCAAGTAGTAATCTCAAGAAAAATGACCTTTATATAAATTAAAAAATGTTGTAATTTTTTAAAAACTTGAAAACAACCATCAACTAGACTATAGTAGATATGAAAGCGATCAAGCCTTCTGCTTGTAAGAATAAGATTCTCTTGGTAGATGGAGCTAAACCTATAAGGTAACCTCAAAAAAGATTAAACCCACTAATGATGGAGGAAGTGGAGAAAGAAATTTTGAAGTTACTCCAAGTTAGGATAATGTACCTAGTTTTAGATATTTAGTGGGTTAGTCCTATACATGTAGTTTCAAAATAGACTGGGATTACAATTTTCATCAATCAAGAGAGAGACTTAGTTCCTAATAAAGTCTAAAATGGATGGTGAGTTTCTATCAATTATATAAAATTAAATTATATAACTCAAAAAGACCATTTCCCTCTCCTAGTTATCAACCAAATGTTAGAAATATTATATGGAAAGCATTTTACTATTTTCTTGTTACTTTTTCAAGTTACTTCGAGATCACAATTGCTTTGAAGGATTTGGAGAAAACAAATTTCACTTATCCTTTTCGAACTTTCATATATAGCAAATGCCTTTTGGAACTTGTAATAAACCAACTACTTTCCAAAAGTGTACGGTAAACATATTTTCAAATTATTTTGAGATAATTATTAAAGATTTTAAAGTTGATTTTTCTATTCGTAGAGATTATTTTGATTAGTGTTTGCATAATTTGAGCTTGATTTTGTAAAGATATATAGAGACTAACCTAGTTCTTAATTTTGAAAATTTTCATTTTATGGTAAAACAAAGTATAATCTTAGGGTATGTTCTTTCTTCTAGGGGAATTGTAGTAGATAAGGCCAAAATTAATGTAATTCAATCTTTTCCTTACCCTACTAATATCTAGAAAGTTTGCTCAGTTTTTAGCTATACAGGTTTCTATCGAAGTTTCATTTAGGATTTTTCAAAAATAAAATCTTTATTGTGTAACTTACCCTCAAAAGATTTTATTCTTTTTAATTTTATAGTGATTGAAATGAAGCCTTCAATAAGCTAAAAAATCTATTATTTTTAGCCCTTATTATATAACTACGAAATTGGATTTGTCAATCAAACTTATATATGATGTAAATGATAGAGTTGTAGGAGTTATTTTGCGAAAAAAAAGGGAAAGTTTCTTATGTCATTTGGTATGCATCTATGACCTTAAATGATGCCTAAAAGAATTGGTCAATAGCTAAAAAATAGTCATTAGTGGTAGTTTTTACCATAGAAAATTTTCAATCTTTTTTATTGGATACTAAGGTCAATGATTTTTTTCTGATCATGAAACTCTTAAATAATTGTTCTTTAATAAGGAGGTAAAACCAAGATTGATGAGATGGATTTTATTGCTAAGTGAATTTCATTTGGAAATCAACGACAAGCAAGGCACTGAAAATCGAGTGACATATCATTTAAGTTTCTTGTCTTATATTCGGATAACCTTTAATTTGCAAGAAGAATTTTTAGGCAAATAACAATTTTCTATAGTTTTCTAATTTCCATAGTATGCAAATATAGTAAATCATTTTTCTGCTAATTTATTACCTGTAGGTCGATTAACAGCTTAATGAGAATAAAAAGGGATAATGAGTACTATATATAGTACAACCCATATTTGTGGAAATATTGCTCCAATCATATAATTCGAAGGTGTGTACCTAAAAACAAAATCTCATCCATTCTTATATTTTACAATTCGTATGCTTGTAGAGGACATTTTGATGTTAGAAGAATGGCAAGAAAAACTTTAGAATGTAGTTTCTTTTGGCCTTTGTTGTATTGTGATACTTACCTATTTTGTAAAACTTATAAGCAATGTTAAAGAATAGGTAATATCACCCAAAGGAATAAGATACACAAACTCCAATTTTCTTTTATGAAATTTTAATGTTTATGGCATTGATTTTATGGGACACTTTTTCTTATTCTTTTAGTTTTATCTATATTTTATTAGTTGTTGATTATGTGTCAAAATGGGTGGAAGAAAAGGCTATCTAAACTAATGAATCCAAAATGGTTGTAATTTTCTTAAATCTTACTTTTTTATATATGTTTAATATTCCATAAGCTTTAATTAGTGATCAAGGTAAGCATTTATAAATGAATATTAGAAGTAGCCTTGAATGTATAAGGAGTGGTTCCCTTTAAGCTAAGTGTGCAAATAAGATAGGTTACGGTAATGATTGTTTTCAATGTTCTGAGGAGGCCCATGATGTTCATTAAAATTATGGGAAAACCTACAATGTGCTTTCTTAAGATTGTTTTGAGCCTTTATGTGCTAATCATGAAGCCGCTGACAAAGTATAAAGGTGGAGAAGTAAAAAAGGAGTATTAATATGGAAAAGTAGTGCTATGTAACTTCACTCAAGAGAGACAAGAAATCATTAGCACATAAGAGCATACAAGACTTAGAAGGATGAGATTCTAATAAGGAGCAATGAGTCAGGAGAATCTATATAAGAGGTAGTGAAATTCACAGTAGACGTTAACTTAGGACCGCGAGTCCGTGAGTTTTCACGTTAAGAAAAGTAATTATGCTCGAGAAAGAGAGAAGTTAGGAATCCTACTAACTGATTTCAAAGATATTTTTGCATAGGAGCCTTATAAATATAAGGCTTGATCCTTGGGTGGCTGTTCACAAGCTAAACAATGATCCTAAATCCAGGTATATTAAACAAAAGAAGAGGATATTATCCTGAGAGACAACAAGCCACTAATAAGGAAGTGTAAAAGCTACAGCAAGCCTATTTCTTTATAGAAGTGTAATAACCTAAGTAGTACTAGACAAGAGCGTGACTAGTATTGGTATTAGTTAAGAAGGTCACTAGTAAGTGGTGGATATGTGTTGATTTTTTAGACCTAAAATAAGTATGTCTAGAGGATAGTTATCCATATCCTGAAATTAGTCAACTCATAGATGCCATTTCTGGTCATTGATGGCTCAACTTTTTAAATACATATTCTTGCTTTAACTAAATTTTTATGTATGAGAATGACCTTTAGAGTAATTATTTCATCACTTAAATGGACATAATACTATAGGGTCATGCCTTTTGTTTAGAAGAATGCAGGAATCACTTATTAAACAATGACTAATAAGTTATTTAAACCACAACTAGGAAAGAGCCCAAAGGCATATTCATTATATCACTACAATAGATAAGCTTATTGGCGTCGTTAAATATTAAAACATCGTCGCAAATTAATATTTGTGATGAAAAATAATCGTCACCCTAATAGTTGCTAAATCCCAGTAGCAGAATAATATCTGTGACGTTTTCTTGAAATTGTCGCAAAAAGGTTTTGGATACACAATAATTTCGTTAGTAAAACATATAACCAACGAGAACTAAGAAAGTCTTACATAGGATTTTGCGACGAATATGTTTCGTGGAGAAAAGTACTTACCTACTAAACTGTAGTCATAGGTAATTATTTTTAGTGATGATTTTTTGTAACAGTATAGTTTTAGCTACTAATTATTTGTTGTAGTTAAATGTTTTTAGAGACGTTCTTGTAAACGTAGGTAACAACATTTAATTTTTTGGTAGCTAATAGTTTTTAGTGATGATTCTATTTTTGTAGCTGAATAGTTTTAGCTACTAATTTCTTGTTATAGGTAAATGTTTTTAGAGACGTTCTTGTAAACGTAGGTAATAACATTTTGTGCAGATTTTATTTTGGTAGCTAATATTTTTAGTGACAAATTTTTATTTTAAATTTGTATTATTATAATTGTTAAAAACAAATTTATTTTAATTTATTACAATTTTTAAGACAGTTTGAAATATAAATTAGTTACATTTTATAATTAATGTTGGTGTCATATTTTTTAAATAATAATAAATTGAAATAAAATAAATATAAAAAATGGAACACATTTTATATAAAAATAATTACAGGTCATATACAAACTAAGACTCCTCATCGTCGTCGCTACTACTGACATACTTTCAGCCTAGTAATTATTTAACCATCTTTTTAAGCTTGTTTACTTCTTTTACATTACGATTTAACTTCTCTTCTGTACATTGTAGCTTAATCTTCAGTGCGTGGTTCTCCTATTGAAGTGTCGTGACATATGCTGGTCGTGACGAAGATGCACCAACAGGCTTAGGATCATACCCAAGACCTTTGATATAGCCTGATCTTATACCAAGGACATTATTGCAAATGTCAACGACATTGGGCTGATTCCTCTCAGACAATGATGTTTGCAACAACTACTGCATCTTGTCCTACAATTTAAAGTACAAAATTGAGTTAACTAAAAAATTATTACTTAGTATTACATAGAAAAATAAATTGTAATATTAATT
>JAOTAY010000006.1:14483131-14493343 GCA_025629805.1 Erythroxylum baracoense
AATCACTTCACTTTTTATAAAATTATTACAAATTGCTTACAAATAATACAATATTTCATTGAACATAAAAGTACACTTAGAGGCAAATAAAGAAGACCATTGCAGACGCGAACTGATAGCGCGAGGCCCGAGAGGCCGAGGCTCAAAGCGGACAATATCTGCAAGCGGGTGGTCTGGGCTGTTACATAACAACAAATATATCACTATTTTAAGCTCTTTTATTCTTTAATGTGTGTTATAATACATAGTTTGATGATTATAGAACTTGCTTTTATTATCTATGTTGAGACCACTTTTGTTAAATTAGAAGTATTGAAATGATAAATGCATTTAGATTTAACCTTTGTTTTAGCCTATTTTTGTAATTATTATCCTACCATATTTTATCCCTTAGGAGTAACCACTTTTGAGACTTAGCTTTTTCATTGATTATAACCACATTAATAACCTTTATCTTATTTTTCTTGAAAGCATTTTCATTATTTTTGAACCATGAAGGATTTACATTTACTTGATTGTTTGAAAATTGGATTATATTGAAGAATTTTAAAAAATGATCCAATATTTCTTTAATTATTGGTATATGGTGAATACTAAAAAAACCAAAAACTAACAAAATAATAATATATGTTGTGAGCATAGAAACAAAAGTTAGTGTTAAAGTTATTGTACCAATTGAATTATGGTGTGAAGGACTTATATTGTGAAGAACTAAGTTTCATGTAATTTTGTTAATGTAAATTTGCTTCAATATTATTACCCTTTTTATTATCCCTATCATATCTTCACCTAAGCCTCATTAAAACCTTGTAACAAGAACTTTTGATTTTTGTTTCTAGTTTACTTATAAATGGTCGAGATATGATTTTATTCCAAACTTATGGTTAAGAATCTGCCTATGTATTGATTTGAGAGTTCCTACACTTTCTACCCTAAACACTTTGGGTGCATTGAATGAATTTTTAGTGAGGGTGTGAACATTTGTGCTTTTTATTTCAAAAAAATTATCTATGTGAATGCTATTGATATAATGTCTTATGAAGGTTAGTTTCAGGATGACTTGAATATAATTTTATGTTAATTAAATTGACATGACATAATGATTTAGGGTGTGGATGGACAGGTTAAGGTTAATAAAGGATGAATCTTTATAAGTTGGATGATTTAGATTATGATTTGCTTGAATACAAGTAAAAGCTTAAGTGTAATGATGTTTGATAAACGATTAATTGACTATATTTATATACTCATATTTAGTGTGTTTTTCTTGTTATCTAATAGTTTTATAGTATTTTCGGTGTTTATTTTACTTTAAGTGTGTTTTTAGGTGATAATTTCCTTCATGAACCAAAAGGAGAAGAATTTGGATGAAATCGTCACATAAAATGGAAGAATTAAATAAAATTTAAAGGTAAATAGCTATGTATAAGGATCGTATAAGTTACTGCGAATAAGTGGAGCTTCAAAGTCACTGTTTATTCCTGTGTGAATATATAGGCCTGACATAGCACATCATAACACTACTCAAAATAATTAGAACTATAACTATAACAGTGGTAAGTCTAGGTCGATGCTAAAGAGAGTGTTCGGTTAGATTTTGTTAAGAAAATAATCAGTGTTTACGACTAGGGGTTTTTGTTTGGTTCAAATGAGAAAATAAAATGAAATGAAATTAATAAAAATAAAATAAAGAAAATATGAAAAAATGATGAAAAGTGATGAATTCATTAGGGACCCAATTCTTTGGTTAAATGTTAGCCTACACCCAATTAAACATATTTTATTAAATTGTTGTTCTTTTACCTCTCTTAGCAACTATTAATTGTAAGTTAACAATAAACTCTATTAACCTCGGTTTTCTCTTAGATCATGTTTAATTAAGAGATGTAGCCTCGCCTTCCCTCTCATTTATCTTAAAAACTTAGGGTTATAATGGTCATGTGTCCATCTTCTCATGGTGGTGCAGGGGCTGTCATGGTTGTGACTAATATGTCACCGCAGTGACACAGGTGACACAAGTGGTGACTGGTGAGAAATTTCCAGCACTTTTTTTTCACATATTCTCTATCTCATGCATTTTCTTATCTTTACTTGCTCTAATCTTTCTCATTCTTGCTCCATGAAGACAAAGGATTATGAATCTCTGAAAAATGACTCAAATATGATACTTTCGACTCAGTTTAGCTCTTTAGTTTCTGAATTGTGCCTAAAATCAAATATGAACTAAACTAAGTATCTTAAGCATTTGCATGTCATTAATCACTAGGTGTTATGGAATAAATGCATAATCAATTAAGCACATATCAATTTCCCCACACTTAGCTTTTGACCTTCCTCGGGCAAAACATCTAAATCTAAATCACAGACCCAAAATATTTACTCATTTCCTATATTTCCGGAGAATACATAATCAAAAGCAAAGACAAATGACTTTCAAAAAATATAATAAGAATTCAATATTTAATGCTTCTACTCATGATCAACCAATATTCAATACCTTTAGAAACTGAGCAATCTAGAGCTAGACTTGGCAAAATGTGTTTAAATAAGATGTATGCATAGGGGCGCTCAAAAACCATCCAAAATCAAGACATTCTACAACTTTGCAAATCATTTCATTTTTTTTACCACTAAGGGTCACATGCAAAATCATGAATCAAAGGAATTTTTAAGGTTGTAATATGGGCAAAGGTTAAGGTGAGATATATTTGGGTAAAGTAGCATAAAAGCCATTATAGCTAGTGAAACAAAAGTAACACTCAATGAATCATCAAACGTAAAAACTAACATTAATTCAAAACTAGGTACCATCAATTACGATGAATGCAAAAACTATGTTTCAAGGCTCATATTCAAGCTCTCATACATGAACCACATCAAGCATATATCACTCACAAAAGTTAATCATAAATAAGACTTTGTAACCATAAGGAGTGACCCTTGAAAGAAACAGTTACCTCATATGCATTATACTCAAGCCACCCATTTCACACAACTTTAGGAGGAGAAATTAATCATAAATAACTTTGCAAAACGTATGCACTTCCTCCTACATACATTTACTTAATCATTTTTTTGTTTATTTTCATTCCTTTTTCTTTCTTTTTACTTTTTCTTTTCTTTTTTTCTTTTTTCTTTTTCTATTTTTTTATATATAAACATTGAAAGAATCTACATCGATATGGGAATTTCATAAAATGACATTCTGACGAATATGACCAACTCATATATATGCACACCCCCACACTTATACTTTTGTACATCCACACTCATCAAAAATCAACAAATGCTCCACTAAATTTAGGCTCGGGTAGGAAATTTGGTTAAGTCTAATAGCATGTGATGTGGTTAATACAAAAAGAAGGGTTAATAAAGCTTAATGGGGCCTAACAAAAGAAAATTCATATTAATGGGTAGGCTATTTGGCTAATGTAGCTTGCGAAGCAAAGAATGCCTAATCATTTCATATTAATGCATATGATAAAAATGTGGTCTTGAATAGAAAACCAAAGCAAATTTAGGATGTATATGTCATAAAGGTCACACATAAACAAAGACATTGAGATTAATGTAGATGTTTCAGTCTAATAAGGCTTAAAATCTCACAGGCTTTTGTCTACCACTTGTCAATGCTCTTCTAAAGATAATGCACATTGACCAATCATAAGAGTAAAAATACATGTTAAAGTTGCCATGGATTCTTCTAGTTAATTCACACTTTAATCATGACTATATAGTCCTAGAAGCAATAGAAAATGAGAAAATGTTTATGTGTTTGTTTTATTCTCTCTCTCTTTTTGATTGAAAACTTAAAAACATATAAAACCAATAAACTTAAAAACACACATGTATATAAAAAAATGCGAAAATGTAAAGAAAAGAAAAGAACTTCCCTTAGGTTGCCTCCTAAGCAATGCCTTTGTTTATTATTTCTGGCTCGACTCCATACGTTCCTCAAGTGACAATTATGATCTTCGAGTGTCACATGTGCTTCCTCCACTTGAGGTTGTTTCAGGTAGGGCCTAAGTTGATGACCTCTAATTTCAGCATATTCCTTATCTTCAGAATCTCAATCTTTACTGAGTACCCGCATGTTGTATCTAACTTCTGTTGAATTTTTCTTGCATTCATACCTTGATTTTGGTTAGTTTCTAATCCAAATTTGTGATGAATTGAGTGAGAATGGCGTGAATATTACATGGATGTTAATTGGATTGTATTGTGAAAGTTGCATTGGAAATTAGAAGAAATTTGCATGAAATTGGGTGTGACAAGTTAATTGCATGTCACAAATTAAGGTCACACTCGTGATTATGTAAGTCACAGGTTTGTAGCCATAGTCACACCAGTGACTATGTGAGTCACGGTTGTGTAGCCATAGTCACGAGTGACAAAGGTGGTCACACCCGTGGCCACCTCGTGCACTCCCATGACCCATTTTTCTTTAATTTATTAACATTTTACGTGTCATATATAGGAGGGACAACAAAAAACTCAAAGCTAGACAAGGCTACAAATAGAAAGGATAGGAGGGTGGCAGCGACATCATTCATTCCATTCTTCATTCTTCACTCAACACACCAGAGACATTCTGAGAGAGAGAAAATAAAGAGAAAGAAGGTAAGAAGAGAAGAGAACAGAGAGAGACGGTGAAGAAGACAGAAATATGGAAAAGAGTTAAAAGCAGAAGGTGAGAGCTAATGCGGGAAGCTTGAGAGGGATAGGAGACCACTGCACGTCATTCACCCGATCTTTGTTTGCTTGCTCTGCTATTCATTTGTTGCAGTGTTTCTTATTTATTTACTGAACTTATTACTTTGTTAGCTTAATTGATAGTTACTTTATTATCTTTTCATAGTTCATTTGGTATTCACTATTTTATTGCTTTAATAGTTTTATTGCCAGTAACATGGGACTGAAGTGTATGGAGATGATGAACCGTGTTTATGCTATGATGGGTTGATCTCTTTTTCTTGAGAATTAATGTAGTTATTTTAGTTGACTATGTATGATTAAGTTATGGAATTTTCATCTTATTTATTTTGCGATTTCTGAGCTGAATGGATGTAATATAATGGCTAAACATTACATCACTTTTAGTATTAAATGAAGGACTTAGAGGAGATATTTAATACGAATCAAGAAACTATAGACGCTTAGGTTAAGAACTAGAAATTTATTAACTTAATTAGTAATTAGTAGTCGGGTTTCCATAATTAATTCAGATAATAACTTGTTGAATATGAAAGTTAGATTAGTTCATTATTTGAGTTAATTTATAACCCAACTGTTAATTTTAGTAAGATAGCTATCCAATCATCCCCCTTAATCATACATAGGAGATTAAATTAGAGAAATTAATTCTCAAGAGTCTTCTATTTCGACTAATCTATTTATCTTTGTTTCCGGTTGAATCATTTTATTTTTCATTCTAATTTTGTGATTTTCTTTTAAAGCCTTCACTCAACAATTAGAATAGAATGTATAGGATTGCATTTATTTATTTTTGTTCAAAATTAATTTAAGAGAACCAATTTCACTTCCATGGGAGACGACCCTGAGTAATCACTACAACAACCTCGTATACTTGCTAGTGGAATGGCCTAGATAAAATTTAGAACTTTTTCGGCACAACACCACACTCTTGGAATATCTTTAATGTCTTTTCACTTTTTTCCTCCTTGTTTGATTTCTCCAATATGCTATGTAAAGGTGAAGGGTTAATATTATCAACAATAAGGGACTCAACATTTACCTTTGGGCTAAATGATATTTCATTTTCTGCTTCGAGCTCCTTCTCAACTTCTTCTTCATAAGCAATCCTTTAAGTAGTCCTCTCAAGATTCTCAAGCTCCATTCCACTTGGTAAGGTCTCTACACTAACTTCCCTTGGGTATACCTCGAGTTAAGATGGTTACATCTCTACGCTTTGTGATACTAGGTGATTAATAGCTTCTGCCAGCTGACCCATCTGGCTTGCTAAGTTCTAGATTCTAAAACTTATTTCCTGCTGGAATTACATCTCTTCCTACTGAAATCACAAGGTATTAGCAACACAAACATTAAATAATTATTCTAGAGATATACCTGAGTTTTGTAGCCTTACCAAATCTTGGACACTAGACCCTATATCTTACGAAAATTGCCTCAAATCCTGTTATAACTGTTGTACATTCTATTGAAGTTGAATATTTTTAGCAGTCATAATATTAAGTAATTTTTCCAGAGATGTACCTGAGTTAGAATAAGGTACTTCTGGTGTATATGGAAATTGCTGTGCACATTGCAACTCATCCAGGTAGTAGTTTTGCAGGCTATCCCATTCATAAGCTAAGTTTAGTTGATCACTCCAAGCTTAGTTATAAGATTAGGAATATGAGCTGTAGGCAAAATTGAAATACTCTTCCAATTACATACTCCCTTTGTAGTGTCCTGCTTTTCTTTTCTTCAAACTTTTTTTAAACAAATACAAACGAACATTAAAAGATCAAGAAATAAATGTAAAAACAAATGATAAAGAAAATATATGCAAAACATCAGTTAAAATTAAGAAAAAAAACTAAAACACCACACTCCCCGGCAACTGCTTCCAAATTTATGTAGCGCATTGTAACTCTACTCAAAATAACTAGACATATAATTATAGCAGTGGGGAGTCTAGGTTGATCCCACAGATAGTGTTCAGTTAGATTTTTTTAAGAAAATAATTGGTGTTTAAGTTATAGGGGGAGGGGCGGTTTGGTTTGGTTCAAATGAGAAAATAAAATGAAACTAAACTAGTAAAAGCAAATTAAAGAAAATATGTAAAATTGATGAAACTGATGAATTCGTTAGGGACCAGGCCCTTTGGTTCAATCTTAGGCTACAACCAATTACATATATTTTATTGAATTGTTGTTCTTTTTCCTCTCTTAGCAACTATTAATTGTAAGTTAAGAATAAGCTCGATTAACCCCAGTTTTCCCTTAGGTTGTGTTTAATTAAGAGATGCTCCTTAATTAAACCTAGCTATCGAACAACCTAGGAGACACTCTCTAAATTTAATTAGATAGCTGCATTACGAATTAGGAAAACAGATTAATTATAGTAATAACCACACAAGCTCGGGTCATTTAACCTAGGTAATGTTATCCTTAATGATTTGAAACCATTAGTTACCACAAATGAATCTCAACATAACAATTACGGATTATATCGAAATTCTAGCAATGGGTTCATACACAAACAATCAAATGATAACGAGAAATACGATTATCCATACATGAATACCTAAATCAATTAGGATAAGATAACATAACTAATCCCTAAGAGAGAAAGAACAACAAAAATAATGAAGAAAATGCTTAACCGGGTTCTTTGGCATCTATGACACCTCCGAACTGGCATTGGAAAGCTCAATCCTTCATCTTCTTTATGGGTCTCTGACATTGTCTCCTCATTCTTACCTTGAAACCCCAAAAGTAAGAGCTCCAGTGTTTTCCTAAATGAAAAACACTGTTTGCCATAGCCCCCCTCTTATTTATATTAAAAAATTAGGGTTATAATGGTGAGGTGTCGGTCTTCTCACAGTGGTGCGTGGATTGTCACAGCTGTGACTAATGTGTCACCGTGGTGACACAAGTGGTGACTAGTGAGAAATTTCCAGCATTTTTTTCATATATACTCTTCTTCTTCACGCATTTTCTTATCTTTACTTGCTCTTATCTTTCTCATTCTTGCTCTATGAAGACAAAGGATTGTGAATCTCCAAAAAACGACTCAAATATGGTACTTTCGACTCACTTTAGCTGTTTCACTTCCGAATTGTGCCTAAAATTAAATATGAACTAAACTAAGTATCTTAAGTATTTTCATGTCATTAATCATTAAGTGTTATGAAATAATTATATAATCAATTAAATATATATCAAGGCCCATGTATGTTGGTGTTGAGTATGTTTGATCTCTAATAAAACTCCCAATATCTGTAAGTATACGGATCATAAACTTGTAGTATTGAAGGTGTTGATCTGATGAGGAAATAGTTAAAACTAAGTGAACCTAACTTTGTCTAAGGTAGTGAAATATGAATTGAATAAGAGTAAATAACAAAAATTGAAGCAATCAAATAAATTATGCAAATAATCAACTAACAATTGAGTTGCCAAAATTATATAAGGATGATTAACGATAAAGGCTTAGGAATTATCCTGTTAGTGTTTTGTTCCCTTAAACACTATTGACTCAATTATATGATCACCTTATATTTTCTAAGGGACTGATTACTCTCTTTGAAAACCTAATCAATTAACACTAACTAATTACGAAATTCTAGATTTTGCAACCTCTTAATTCACAAAAACTTCCTAACTTTTTCAGCTAGTTCCAAAATGATCTATTGAATAATTGAGTTCTTAAACAAGATCTCTCTTCGTATGATTATTAATCTAATAATTATATGACTTATTGAATCACCAAATCTCGTTGCACAACCTAATTTGATTACCTTAGACTAGCTCTCTCAATTTATTGTCAAAGTATTGACATGCACAATTATCACCACACCAAAATATTGTATTGAATTCAATAATAATCAAGTCACAAAATAATTAAAGAACAAACCCTAATATGGAAATTTAGAACATCGTAAACATAAATAACATTTAAGAATCCATTTTAAACATCAAATTTAATGAAAATAATAATAAGAAAGAAAGAAACACTTGATTTGGAACTTGATCTGGAAATCTAGAAATCATCAATGTTCTTTTTGATTCTCCTTGTTTAATCCAAAATTTCAAGATGGTGGCTATCTTTTTGGAATGTTTTCATGTTCTTTAAGACTATGTAACTAGGGTTTTTGCAGTTTGTTTGGTTCCAAAAATTCCCTCAAACCTTAAAATAGATGGAAAAAGTCGTGTTTGGAAGCTCTATCACGATCATGCATCTAGTGTCATGATTGTGACTTTGTGAAATTGCTCTTTATCACAATTATACATATGGAGTCACATGATCATAACCTTTCTTATACAGCTGCATGCATGTCTAAATCTCTTGTTCTTCACCTATCTGAGTTCCAAAACTAATAAACATATCAAACACCTCAAGAAATACATAATTACTAATGAAAATATGTTCTAAACCACTTAAACACATAGAATATAAATAAACACACACATTAACATTATTATAAGCCTATACATGCAACAATCATTTAAAAACCGTCTATAAACACACTCAAACACCTATCAAAACATAGTACAAACTACACCTATAACATCCTCATTCTTAAAACTTTTGCTTGTCCTGCAAGCAAAAGTTTTAAGAGTGAGGATGTTCATAGGTGTAGTTTATACTATGTTCAAACAAAACACAAACTCAACAAACCAAACATAAACCCATGCATTCATACAACATGCAATAATGAGACAATGACATCTAACTTCATGAAATCAATTTAACAACAAACACCAATCATTTAAGCTGTACTAATATACGAACTTATGTATAATATAACTAAGCAATTTAGGATTTAGATTGAATATACATATTAAACATTAACATCATCATATTCATTCATTTAAGGCACTTGTACATATATATTTATAATTAGTAATCAACCAAAACTGGAACTATCAATAGGTATCCCTTCATGAAAAGTTTTGCTATTTTTGCTATTTTCAAATACTAGTAGGTTTTATTTATAGAAACACATTTTTTAAATTTCTTTAATGTTAACCTAGTTTTTTTAACGCAAAGGCAAACATGTTTTCATAAATGTGCCCCGGTTAATCAACTAGACCACATTTTCATTATTTAGCTTGGTTGGAATATCATTCTAGCCTTTTGATGTGAAGAAAAACATTTAGTCATGAATCCCCCAGTTACTCAGCTATATTACATTCTCAATTGGCTACCAATTCTACTTTTAACCCAATTTGTTTCAAAAAGGGCCAACACAATAGTTATTTATTTAACACACATTTTTTAACATGTAAAATTTATAGCCTACCTCATTTCTTTTTAGTCAATCATCCTCATAAAAGATTACTAATGATGTAACACCCCACTCTCGCCGGACCCGAACCCGATATCAACAGTGATATCCGAATCCGTGCCCCGCGAGGGTGGCGTGTCACATCACTTAACACTTAATACTGATCATTCATTTGGGCCCACTTTTTCTTTTTCAAAACATTTTGTTTACTTAAACTGAAAACGAGACACATCATC
>JAOTAY010000006.1:14549878-14577036 GCA_025629805.1 Erythroxylum baracoense
ACCGAAACTTACTTTCTTCTTTGTCTTATGAAACTTTGTTCTTCTAACACTCATTCACGACAAACACTTGTCTTCTTGCACTCTTTCATTAACAAGGAGTCAAAAGACCAAAATGCCCCTCCTTGCAAGACTTACGTTCTAACCTCTTTAGTGATCTTCCTAAAATACCCCTACAAGAACATGTTCTTTCAATTTTAATAAACTCTAAAAGCTTTTCTAATTTAATCTTAATCTCTCCTTTTAATAACATCTATCCTAAAAAATTCTACACCCAAAAACATTATAATTAATAATAAAAAATTTCCCTCAACATAATCTAATCACATGCATTACTAGTATGGAGGGGATCGGGGTCCAACACTATCCCTATCCCTTCTTCGGTCCTGTTCGGTGTTTGGACATCCACTTCATTTACCGCAGCAGCAAATTCCTTCTTCCCTTTGTTCTTCTGGAGTTCATTGTACCAATCAGGTACCCCAAGCAACTAGAAGCATGTTTCCCTCAAATGCCCCTTTTCATGACATTAATTGCAATACTTCTCTTCCTTCTTGACATTTCCACTTCTGTTCCATGATTCTCGACCACCACTATTCTGTCTTTTTGTGCCTCCGCTGTTGGCTAGTAAAGCAAACCCCATCTTTCCTACACTATTCATATCAACAGAGACAATCTTTTGTTTCTCGACAGTTAGAATCATAGAAAAGGCTTTGCTTACTTCCGGCAATGGATCCATCAATATGATTTGGCTTACTTCAGTAGTATATTCTTCTTTTAATCCTAACAGGAAAGTCATTAGCTTTCCGTTGTTAACAGTCTCAGCATTATGTTTAGAAACTTCACACCCACAAGTCTTGATAGGCATAAAGCAGTCAATATCATTCCACAATTTTTTTAATTTTGTGAAGTATGTGGTAACAAAATCGTTACCTTGCCGAAGGTTGATCATTTCCTTAATCAGTTGGTAGATGTAGGGTCCGCTACTTTCACCGTACCTGGCCTTAAGTTCTTCCCAAAGATCTCTAGTCGTTGTTACTATTAAGAACGAGTCTGCAATTTCTTTAGTGAGTGTATTAAGGATCCAAGCAATCACCATTTTGTCCGCTGTCTCCCACTTCCTTGCCAAGTTCTCATCATTGATGGGTTTCTCAATTTCGCCAGTTATAAAACCGAGTTTGTCTTTGGCCCTTAAGGATATGACCATCGACCTGCTCCATGATGGATGGTTGGAACCATCGAGAGGAGTATTAACCAAGACATTTCTGGGGTTATCTACCGGTGTGATGGTGAACAAGTCGAAATCGGAAGGAGATCGATGGTTGCTTACTTCTTGAGCTCCCTCGGTACTGTTAATCATTTTGGGTTTTCTTTAAGTAGGGTATTTGGATTTTTGGGAGTTGCGGGACAGAGAGCCGATGTCTCTGATACAATGCAAAAACAAGCTCCTGTTTTGGAGTTTTAACGAAGAAGAAACATACTCTATTTCATTAATGAAAAATTGTTTTTGTTCTGTACAAGTGTTTGTAATATATACAACGAAAAAGAAAAAGAAATATGTACTGTAAAATGTGTGTCCTCCTTTTATTTGTTTGTCCTTGCCACTACCAGCTGTGCGTTATTTGTGTCCTCTGATTATTCCTTTGGCCTTACTTGCCACCGCCATCTGTACGTTGTCCGTTGTCCTTTAATTCAGGGGTGCATGCATAATAATGGTTGGAGCTGAGTGGCCGTATTTTCCCCGTACTCTAACAGTTAGTAGCGAAAAAGGAAAGAGAAATAAGTTTGTTGTTGATCAAGAAAGTCCCAACTGCCAGTTAATGCTGATGTTAGGCGGTGAGTAAGAGGCACAGGGTATTTTGAGAAGCATCCAATCAAGAATGTTGTTGGTGAATTAACTGGGAAAGCCCTTGATAAAGGAGAGATTAAATATCTAGTGGGAAAGCTTTGCTTTTCATCCTAACCCCCTCATTGTTCTTGTTCTTGAGAGACAATACGTAACTTTCTTACAATGTTTGCTCAACTTTTTCATGCTGGAGCATTAATCAACTCCTAGACTTGTATATCGAGGTGGGATAAAGAGCCACTTGGGAAAATTAGGGTATTATTTTAGGATTAAGATTGTATGTTTTGATTAAATTGGAACTCAAATTAAGATTAGCTGCAATATACTTGATTGATTAATTTTATTTGGAACTAATAAAAGTTATTAAAAATAATTTAATTTTGAAACATGTTTTAAACTAAATAACACCGTAAGACTTGTGAATTTATTAGAAGGTTAATGTCTAGGAACAAATTTGTCCCTTTAGCCTAGAAACTTCTCATACTTTCAGTGTAGTATTAAATAAAATATTGCATAAGTGATCTATAATCCAAAAAGATTTGATGATAGTTACGGTTTCTCATGTGAATATATATCCTACTCTACCATGGAATTTTAGCTTTCTATTTTGGGCATTTAACATCAGTCAGTAACCCGGCAGCAGTGCATCTCTGTTGTTTTTGAAACCCCAAGTTCCTCTTAACTACTTTCCAATTCCCATAAGAATGATCCATAAACAGATTACTTCACATATGTCTAGACAAAATTTCAAGTCGATTTCGCAAGAGCCACATTCGCTTCAATAAAACTCGCAATCCAAAATCCAAATGAAAATCAAGTTCTGTTTTCTTCTTACATCGTCTCATAGATACGTCATCGGGTTATCAAGATCTTGACATAACCACTAAAGGTTCTCAAGTAATAATACAGACCTCCATGTTCAAGCATGGATTGAACTGCCAATATGATGAAGTAAGCACCCATGCAGGAGCATCTGCATTCTAATTCCTGATCCCTTAGCAAGAAGCAAGATATTCCTACCCTCTCAACCATGTATTTCTATATGAAGAGTTATCACGGAGGGAAGCATCGTGAGGCTTGTATTCCATCACATAGCTATGGGGAAGCTTCAAGTGCCTTTTGATTGAATCTCTTAGAGCCATCACAGCCTAATGTAATAAAAGTCAGTCAATTGCATTCTACTCACAGAGAAGTCACAATGAGACCCATAAAAAGGAAAGGCATTGGAGAACAATTGTAAATGAGAATTAGACTAGTAATAGACGATTACATTAACCAAGAGAACTGAATATACTATTTTTTCACCTGATGATCAGATGCATTGCGGTTCCAGACGGACAGTATATCTTCGTTGTACCGAATGCTTAGTACTGCACCACATATATTTTCACCATACTCAAGTTGATCACCAACTAACGCAAGAACCTGTATGTAAACAATGATTATATAACCACATGTTTTACTACAAAACAACACCATAAGTGGAAAAGATATCGAAGTTCAACTTCTATACAAAAACCAAAAGTTGATGCTATAGTGTACTCATTTTATCTCGATTTGTTTATGCAGTTGGAAATGAAGGGAGAATATGGGGAAGTTAATGAGGAAAACCATCACCTACATTTTCTTCCATGGAGGTCACTGCTACACATTCCCTACTCATTTGCAAGAACTTCCACTCTCCAATTAGAAGACAAAGGAAAAATCCATTTAAACCAGAAGCCTAAGAGCTAACAGTTCCCCTTCATAGCTTATTACAGAAAGCCATATATGAAACTCCAGATCCTATAACATTCCCCTAACTAAATTCTTATATTATCTAATAAACTTGTGCAGGTTCGAAGCTCTCATCAGTTGAACAATCTAGTAGCTTTTTAATGAACAACCTGACTCCATATCATGTCATGTAAGCATACAGATGCATTTATCATCGATAATCAAACAGAAAGTCTGGTTAGAAAATAGAACAACATAGAATGTAAACACTGTTCAAATGAATTGTCAACTGGAAGAATAGAGAGCACAACTGCACAATAATCAGTAAAAGCTCAGGTTCTCATCTCACCAATAATCAAATATAAAGTCTGGTTAGAAAATAGAACAACACAGAATGTAAACCCCGTTCAAATGAATTGTCAACTGGAGCAAGAGAATAGCTGATGTAGGACAAATAGAATAATTATTAACTAGTAGCTAAAAATCACAAAATTAGAAATATGACTGATATTTGGCTACTATTTTGTGGTTTATTATGCTAGAAGTTAGGATTTTGGTTATTAGAATTTTGTGAAGAACACAAAGAATAGAAGGTAGGAAACTAGAAATCACTCTTAGGGTCTAATAATTACTCTTAGAAGAAAGCATCACACCTTCTAGTTAAAACTCAAGTTTGTAGGAAATTTTCAGATTGCTTATTATTGATGAAGAGCTGAATACAGATATATATAGTTCTTAATTATTATAGTAGGAAAGAGTTCTTAATTTAAATCCCATTAGAATAGAAATTCTATAAGTTCTAAACTAGGATAACATACCTAAAATAGAATAACATATTTAACTTTACTATTTCTTATCTAATAAGGAATCGTAACGTAATCTAAATTTCAGCCATTATTTTTTATATCAGCCCAATTCTCAATCCCCATTCCACTAAACTAAAGCATGTGACTGACTAATTTTTCCTCTTTTATTTCTTCTACATACTTTAAACTCTTTTACATCAATTCTCCCCAACTTGTCTGAAGTCGTGACGTAGAATGTGACAAATACTGATCATATAAGTCTGGATTCAACTTTTGAAATTCTATTTCTAGAATCCAAGTACTATCAAAAATTGGTCTTCCTTTCCGCTTGACACCATTTCTTGTGACTACATTTTGTCACCAAGAGCATGCTCTATTTCCTATTTAACACAGGGAGTGGCTAGAATTCCTACAGGTGCAGTAAGAAATTCTTCATCCTGTCCATGATAAATAGTTAAGTCCGCAACATTAAAGATAGGACTTACTCCCATGTCACTTGGTAATTCCAAAACATAAACATTAGCACTTATCTTCTTGATAATCTTACAGTCCAACATTTTGTGAATTAAGTTTCTTATATTTCCCTTTTTGAAAAGGCTTTGAACGAATCCTAATTATCACCATAGCCCCTTCATTGAATTCCACCGATCGACGATGTTGATCAACGTGCTCTTTATAAGATAAGTTGTCGGTTGTTATCTGTCGTCATATATAATCAAAGATAACCTTCATGTCTTGTACAAAACCATCAGCTTTAACACTAACTTGTGTTGTTTGAGATAAAACAACCAAATCAATAGATTTCTTTTGTTGAACTTGTGAAACTATCTCAAAAGAGCTCTTATCAATAGGCCTATTTATAGAACTATTGTAAGCAAATTCTATCATAGGAAGAATTAGGTCCCAATTTTTCACATTTTCTCCAACTAAACATCTTAACAAGTCCCCCAAGCTTCTATTTACCACCTCCATTTGTCTATCGAGTTAGGGATCAAAAGAACTTAAAATTGAAGTTTAGTGCTTAATGTTTTCCATGGAGTTCTTCAAAAATAACTCATAAACTTCACATCACGATCAGAGATGATGGTTAAAAGTAATCCATATAGACGTACAACTTCTTTGAAGAATAGTTTAACAGTGTGGACAACATCATAAGTCTTGAACGATATTTTTGCAAATGGTTTCATAACTAAAACACTTGGCTTACAACATATATGTCGTTACTTCTTGTAGTCAAATGCAGTAACTTGCTATCATTGCTAAATTTTGACTTTGCAGCTGCACTTGCAGCTTCTCCTTTATTGCTATGTTGTAAGATAGTTGTACATCTTCATTCAAGTCTACTTCACAAGCCACTACAACACAATCTTCATCAACTACACCAATGATATCATCAAGTTTTGAACCAACAAGCTCGTTGCAAATTTCTGTCCTTAAGCCATTTTTATAGTGAGATATAAGTTGTTCGGACTTCATCCCTTCACACCAGATAGAAAGTTCATCAAATATTTTTGTGTACTCAATTACGAACATAATCCCTTATCTAAGGATTGCAAGTTGATCTCAGAGATCTTCCTGATAATGAAATAGCGAGTATTTTTCCGATCACTTCATCTTCATCTCTTCTCAATAATTAGTGGTTGGCTTGTTTTTTGAAGTCTATCCCCTACCAATCTCCACAAGATTTAGCATGTCCAACTAGTTTCATCTTTGTGAATCAAACTTTTTGATATTCTGACATGTGATACCAGTCAAAGAAGTCTTCCATTGTTGCTGCATAGTCTAAGTACAATTGTGAATCCCTCCTTTTTGTAAAATTAGCGATTCTAACGCAAACTTTCTAAGTAATATGATCGAATTCGTTGTGTATTTCAACTCTATCATGGTCTCTAAAGGCTCACATGCGCTCTGCATGTGATGCTGTTGGTTTCTTTGTCTTGGATCTCTCGGTAGGAGTTGATTTCCTAGCCCCCTTCACTATTGATTAACATCAGCCTCTTTGTCTTGGATTTCACTTTCTAAACCATCATTATCAAGTGTAGTTTGTTGTCTAATATTGTTTTTTGGGCTAGTTCTTGGACTACCTTGTGATCGAGAGTAATCAAGGTCTAATATTTCTATAACTCTTAGAAGTATTTCATATCGCTCCTAGTCACTAAATATTCCTCTATATGCCCTTCTGCTACATGTCGCTATCATGAAATAAAGCTCTAATACCAAATTAATAAAGGAAAAATAGAACAATTATTAAATAATAACTAAAATCACAAAATTAGAAATATGGCTGATATTAGGCCAGAATTTTATCAGTTAATATGCTGCAAGTTAGGATTTTGGTTGCTGGAATTTTGTGGTGAACACAAAGAATGAAAGGTAGAAACTAGGAATCACGCATAGGGTCTAAGAATTACTCTTAGAATAAAGGATCACAACTTCTAGTTAAAACTCAAGTTTGTAGAAAAATTTCAGAATGCTTTTTCTTGATGAAGAGCTGAATACACACATATATAATTCTTAGAACTCTTTCCTAATTTAAATTTTATTATAATAAAAATTCTATAAGTCCTAACCAACTAAGATAACACATCTAAAATAAAATAACATATTTATTTAGTACTACTTCTTATCTAAAAAGGAATCCTGACATAATCTAAATTTCAGCCCTTATTTTTAGTGTCAGCTCAATTCTCAATCCTCATTTTACCAAATTAAGGCTTGTGGTTAATTAATTTTTTCTCTTTTATTTCTTCTACGTAGGTTAAGCCCTTTTGCATCAATTTTGCATCAATAGCATAACTGCACAATAATCAATAAAAGTCAAGATCAAGTTCTCATCTCACCAAATCCTCCCAAAAGCGACCAGAGACAACCTTTTTGAATCGTATTATCCACTTACCACCATTGCAGTTAGCTGAATCCTGGAAGTTACCAACCATTAACAATGTTTGTGTTAATGTTCGGCATACTATTGAACATTCGACAGGATCCAAGTAATGAACAAACTCAAGAAGAGATCAACTTCCTAAAATTACCTCCCATAGAGGGCGAATCCCTTCCTTAAAAAGATGTAAATCAGTTGGGCTCGGCAATGAAGAAGGTCGAGCCAAATGGCAATAGCAAACCCAAAAGCCTTCAACCTACAAAATGCTTAAAGAACAAATCGGTAGACAAATAGGAGAAATGCATATATCCAGGCAATGATCAAAGAAATAGGACTCACAGTACTGAATTCCACAATCTTTTTTATATTGTCCTCATATGATGTTTGTGTTCGAACTCCAGGTGTTCGGCGAGTGTACCAAATGAAAAACTTATGCTAGTCAGGGCATAATAAAATGAAGTAAGGTAATGATAACTAATCCAGATAAAGAAAGTAGAAACTCATACCATTTAATATAATTCTCATTAGCATCACCATTTAGATTCTAATTCCATATCTTGTGCTTATCGATAGGACCTTATAAGAAGACTAAAACAGTACATATGATTAAAAGTTTCAAGGATCAATGAGCATCAACAATCCACATCTTTTATAAGCATACCAAGTTGACTTCTGGAGTCAAAGAACCAATTTATGACTATTTACACATAAATGAAAGTAGACCTACAAGTGTGCGTGTTTTCAAAAGCAAATACAATTTATTTTCTAGTTATGTACTTAAAGATTACTTTGACAAAGAAAATGATTTGCCTCTCTCTTATATCCAATTCCAGTATATAATTCACAAGTGAAAGGGTTGAGAAGAAGCCTCTATCTCAGGGACTTCTTCTTATACCCGCTGTAGTGTACACAAAACTGCAGTAGCGTGCAATTTCTAGATTCCTCTTCAAGCTACCTTCATAGCCATGCTTAAATTCCCATCAACACCACAATCATCTTACACTACTTCATTCCAATAGAAACGCAAAGAAAAAGCACAAAAAAACTTAATTCCAAAATATGACATTCTCCAAAGAGCTAATAAAAACATCTTCCATGTACATTGGTCGTGGTCTAAGTAAATCTCGTCAATTCCATCTGATTTTAATGCAACAAAGCAAGAACACGATAATCCCTCTCTTAGACCATAACCAATGTAACGATAAGTAAAACTTACTCGAAAGATTTGGAGAAAGAAAGAAACAAATTAATCAATCAAGCTATTCACTGATAAGTGTAAACATGTACATATATATATATATATAGAGAGAGAGAGAGAGAGAGAGAGAGAGAGACCTTCAGAGAATGTAAACCAGCCTTGAGGTCACGAGTCTGACGTTCCTCCGCGTCTCGATCAATAGTATTAGTATTATAATCATAAGGAGGAGAGGTAGAATCGGATGTTGTTTGCGCATTACTGTTATTATTGTTATCGGATTCCTTCCTCTCCTGGATCTCCATCTTCTTTCAGCTTTCTCGAATCTCACCTTTCTAAAAACCCTAACACCCCTCCCTCTCTCTAGAAGGCTGCATTTGATTTGACAATAAGTAGTGTTTGAAATTGGGATAACTTTAATACCCGGTGGAGGAGATATTATTATTATTATTATTTGAGGTATGGGAGGTAAGGATATGAATTACATAGCGTATTGATTGGTACTGACCAAAATTGGTACGAAATTTCAGTTTACTGTATCGAATATAAGTATTATACGACGCCAGCAATTTCACCTTAGTACTAATGTTGTAAAATTTTGACCGGAACAATCAATTGGACTGAATTAAGCATGAATTGAACTAATCTTTGGTCCAATTTTTACTTTTAACCTCTATAAATAAAAATTATTAAATAATAAATTTATTGATTTTTTCTATACCATGAAGAATTGTATTCTTCTTTTTCTCTTCTGACGCTCAAATCAACTAAATCACAAAGATTCACAACTTAAAAGGCAAAAATATAAATGTAGCCTTAAGAATCACAAAACAAAAAGTGGCCAGAGAACACAAACACATCCATTTGCCTATAAATCCCTCCAAAGTCTTGAATGATTTAAGTTTTTAAATTGACTCCTTCTAGAAACCAATCCTTACAGTGGAAATTGTGAAATTTAGTGGAAAAGAAAGACGAAGAAATTGAAAGTGAATAACCTAATATTAAATTAGTTGCCTATATTCTTGTCGAAGGAGATAAAGATATAGAAGAAAAATATGAAAATTGAGAAGGCTTGAAAATGGAGAAGCGCAAGGTTCAAACTTCAAAGAGAGATGTCTTATAGTCTGAGATAAAGATACATAAGACAAACATGAAAATGAAGAAGTAAAAGGTTCAAACTTCACAGAGAGATGGCTTGTAGATGGAAATAAAGATACAGAAGAAAAGCATGAAAATGGAGAAAGCTTGAAAATAGAGAAAAAAAGCATGAAAATTGAGAAGGTTTGAAAATGGAAAAGTGAAAAGTTCAAACTTTAAAGAGAGATGGCTTCGAAAAGAGACCTGTTGTATGCCTAATGGATAATAGCATAGACTCTTGATCTATTTTCCATTACCAACTATTAATGTTAGTATTTATAAGTTTGTTAAATTTAGGAATATATATTTCTTTTTTTATAACCAAAATATTTATTAAATGTTAAACATTTGAGAGTAAGTAATAATATGAGAGTAGGAATGTCAAAACCGGCCCAACCCGTCCAGCATGGCCCGCTTTTGACCTAAGTTGACAGGGCCACAGGTCGGGTTGATCGGGTTGCGGGTGGGTCGCGACCTTAATTCTCTCATCTCTTGAACTTATTCGTTCCAGAGAGAAAAATGAAATGACCCCTTCTCCGAATTTTTTCGGGTTACAAGATATATTAAAGTTTGCTATAAGTTTCTAAAATGGAAAATACAAATAAAGAAAAGAAAAAAGTAGAGGGAGGGGTCAAACTTTCTTGTAATTTTGAATTTTTAAAAATCAAATAAAAATGACGTCATTTTGAAAATTTTTTTGTTTAAAAAAATAAATGACGGTGGCCCGGCCCGACTCAACCCATTGACATCCCTATATTAGAACACATCAATAGTTTAATTTTGAGATTTTTGTGGCTAACTAATTAAATTAAATCTATTATTAATTTATTATATAATAATAAATATTGATGTATTCTTTATTTTAATAAAGATTTTATTTTATTTATTCTTATACTTTTTATTTCTTATTTATTATATACCAATTTTATAGCAGTTTAATATTGATTGAAACTTTAAATCTTAAACCTTGGTTTACCTGGTTTAATTTCAGATTCAATTTTTAAATTATTACCACTGATACAAAGATGTTAAGTAAATAATAGGAAAGTTTTGTAAATATGAACAAATTGGACGATTAAAAAAACTTAATCTAAGGAGGAAGCATCTGCCACCTGTCTCTTACACATAAACCAAACCTCATCTTCCTCTCTTTGTGTCTCAACTCCCTTATCTTCTATCATTGTCTACTTTTGTTCCATCATCTGTCCTACTCCTTCTCCATCGCTACTACTTCTCGACTGTGCTGGGTATCTTCTCCATTGTTATTGCTGATTTGTGCTATCATCATTATGTCTTAGTCCATCATTGCTTCCCTTATAGCTTCTTTGTTTGTCACTGCTTCTTCTCCTATCACCTGCTTCATCTTCTTTAGCTCTTTTTACTTCGTGTCCTGTGAACCATCTCAAAGTAAAGGTTGATGATGGTGATATTCAAAGATGTAGAAAGCGTCCCTTTTAAAATGCTTGTTAGCAAGCCGTTTGGAATCCAATGAATTGGATTTAATTTATTAATTTTATGTAATTCAATTCAATTCATGCATTTGGAATGCTAAAAAAGAGATGATTTGAATTCAACCATGTAATTAAATCTCATTTTCTTTATAAATTTAATTCACATCTCAAGTGGTCTGATTTGGTGTGTGAATTGAAAAGTTAATTCTTTTCAAAAAATTAAAAATTCTTTTGTCCAAATATACACATCTTAAATATACAAATTACTACAAAACACACACATTGATTACATACTATTTTTAGTTAAGGATAAAAAAGTCATATGAAGTAGTTGAATTTATTTTTATTGTGTTCCAAATAATATAATTGAATTCAATTATAATATTTATATATTTATTACAAACAGTGTAAATCGAATCTAAATCAATCCCACAAATGTAATTAAATCCAATTCATCAATGAATTCAATTTGAAAGTTTCCAAACGGCCTGTAAAAGATGAGGCTTTTTGGATATTGTATAAAGATTAGAGATGTTTGTAGTCAATATAGTGTAGGCGGCTTGTTAAATTTGTGAGTTGAATGTTATAGTAAATTGTTGTGCGATAATGGGTGGTTGGTTAAATTTGTGATTTTTTATCAACTAAAAATTTATAACTGAAATTAATTAATTACGTCAAATGTAAGGTAAGTTAATTAACTATTATTAATTAAGTATAGTCCTACTTTAACACACGTAAGATTATTTAGTTATAGAATTTAGAGATAGATCAACATTTTAATTTTAATTTTAATTTTGTGCATTTTGACTATTTTCATCTAAACTATATAAATTAGTGTGATTTTTTATTTCATTATATCTAAACTTTCATTACTAATTTATTTGACTATTTTCTAAAGCAAGTAATATTACACGAAATTAAAAGGATTTAGTTGTAATATAACAGTTAAAGTTTAAGGATTATTTATATATGCTTGTGTGTTTATTCTTTATGATTTATACAGGAATACTAGAAAGAATGGTAGCAATGAAAATTAACATTTTAATATTAATAAAAAGCTAGAAAGTTGTGAATTTATAGTTGAATTATGTAATTATACAAAATGAGTTATACTTGTAAGTTTATGGTTAAATTATGTAATCACACAAAATAGGTTATAGATGTAACTTTATATTTAAATTATGTAATTGCATTAAATGGGTTACATTATGATTGAATTATGTAATCACACAAAATGAGTTGTAGTTGTGAGTAAATGGATGAATTATGTAATCACACAAATGGATTATAGTGGTGAGTTTATGGTTAAATTATGATTATACAAAATAAGTTATCGTTACAAAAGTGTAGAAATCATTTATATAAGATAACGAAGTTCACTTACATTTTAATATCATATGATTGTGGGAAGTTGTTGTTGCTCTATTTCTTCTTGTTATTTTATACAATTTATTTCACATTTTTCATGTGATTAGTAGTTGGTAATAATGATTCTTAGCTTGTTAACTTTGAATATAAGATGTACATATATTTTTCAAGGTATTTGTATGTTTTTAGAATCTAAAACGTGCTTTTGTGTTTGTTTTGAGTTTAACAATACACTTTTTTATAATAGTTGATAATGGAGTTATTAATTTAATTTGACATACATCTTTATTTATTTTTATAGATAAATAAAGGAAAGTTTAAGTACTCCAAATAATTCAACCACTTTAGGAAGACTCGATGATCTAGTTTAAACTTATGCTATATTGGTTATTAGAATGAAGAATCATATTATTTGTTTGTATTGCAACAAACATTTGAAAAGTAGGGAAATCATTATATCAAAGAAGCATTTATCTAAGATCAAAGTTGAAGTGGGGCCTTGTAAGAAAGTGAGTTATGACTTGAAATGGTAAATAAAAAGTTTTGCTTAAAGAGTATCGGCATAAGAAAGATAGAAGGCAAAGACTTAACTATAAATTTGGTAGCAAAAGTTCTTTTTTTGGTAGTCAAGATGATAGTGGGGATATTGAAGGTGGTTTTTCTATCCAATAAGAAGGGAATATTGCATCTAATGTGAGGAAAAGAAGAAAATATGTGTCTAATTTTTTTGTTCCACGAGCAACTCCTAGAGCTTAACTTTTAATTTGTAGTTCCTTATAATATAAAGAACTGACTCATAATATGGACATGACAATGGCTAGATAGTGGTATGATTTATATATATCATTCAATATTGCCTAGACTTATTAGTACCAGCTTATGATCAAGGATATAAAGCTCCTTCAATAGATGTTATTGCCTCTTATGATCAAGGATATAAAGCTCCTTCAATTGATGACTACAGAGTTAAATTTCTAAGCAACTATATTTATTAAACAAAAAATTATTTGAATAAAAGAATAATGACTTGGGCAACTTATAGTTGTTTAATTACATGTGGTGATTGGATAAATAAAAGACAAGAGTCTATTATTAATTTTTTTGTTTATCTTACTAAAAGGGAAATGTTTTTAAGTCTATTAATGTATCTGACCCTGTTAGAAATGTTGATACTTTGTTTCAGATATTTGATGAAGTTGGCTAGAAAAAATTGTTTAGTTCATTACTAACAATAATTATCCTTATAAAGCAGCTGGAATAAGAATGCAAAGTAGGTATAATTCTTTTATTATACTTCTTGTGCTACACATTGCATTGACCTAATATTCGAAAATATAAGAAATGTTAGATAACTTCCTATCATTGATGAAACTGTGCATAAAGAAAAAAAGAGTGACTACGTTAATCTATAATTATGCATAAGTCCTAAATTTGATGAGAAAGGATTCCACTAATGGTAGGAATTTGTGTTGTTCCATTATGACAAGATTTGTGACTGATTTCTTATTACTTTAATGTTTTGTTCTAATAAAGAAGGAGTTGTGGCAAATGTTTATGAGTAATAAGTGAGTCGCATCTCAGTATGTCAAGTCTAATGCTCTGGAAGTTTCTAGAATTATAGTTGAAGATCATAATTTTTGGTCTCATTTTCAATTTATGATATGGGTTTATAAGCCTTTGGCGAGAGCATTTCATCTAGCTGATAGTTAAGAGAAGGTAACAATGGGTTATTCTTATGATGTCGTGAAGAGGTGAAGGAAGCAATTGAATTCAATACAAAAAAATATGTCCTTTTTGTACACACCTTATCTTGTATCCTTAATGAGAGATAGAAAAGGCAATTTTTTTGTTTGCAAATAGGGCATTTTTTAAATCCTAATGTCTATTTTAGACCAAGTTTTAATAGATGAATTTTATTAACTATTACAACAGTTATTACCTATATGATGACGCACGATCTCCTAAGCTCCATATGGAGGTTTATAAGCAAGCTATTGGTGATTTTGGGATGCCCATTGCTATTCGTCAAAGAGATAAGCTTGTATATTTTTAACTTTTGTTACTTGTTAGAAATTAATTATCACTTTGTTTATTTTATAAGGTTACTTTTATTATCTTACAGTTGAAAGCAACGGACGCAAAAGCATATTCGCTATGAAGTTCCAAACTTTGTTAGATCAAAGTTGTCAAAGGCTCAAACTTTGACATTCCAACACCCCGTCTTGTATATTTAATATCAGGGTCCACTGGGAATGGAGTGAGTTTGAAGTGGTCAATGAAACCTCTATACCATCAATGGAATCAGTATTCTTTGCATCTAGACTTGGAGGCGTCAGCCGACGAAAGATTTGAACTTATGAGGTGGGTAAGCCTTGAATAGTTGTTTCACGAGGTTAGTAATGCAAGTGGTTGTAAGGTCCAAGTTGGTCACATTTAGACTCCTACTATGGTCAGTAATACCTTTCATGCGGTAGACACTTTCTTGAGAGATGGTGCTCGAACGATTTAAATTAAATATCAAATGTAATTTATTTAATATGTTTATTATTTTATTTAAATAATTTCTTATGTTCAAGGACATCTCTGATCTACCCTCCTCACATCACCAAACGCCAGATCTACTGCCATGCTACATCCTTCTCTACCAATCGTCGCTCCCCTCCTCACTGGCAGTGGTGATGGTAGAGGTGACGAGACGACTTCGACATCTTGGGAATTATGCCAGGTGTTGTTACATTTTTAATGTATTTTTTTCTTTTTAACTAGGTCATTCACTGAAACGAGGAGAGCCAACGGTGGTACGAGCTACACGTATAGAGACATGCAGTTTAGGAAGTTTTCTAGGTGTTAGGAGTGTCACACGATCGTCGACCCAAGTAGGTATTTGTTTACTCATATTCACGTAAAGTCTACATTGATGTTGGGTAGGACAAGCTACATCTCTTTGTCCTTTAAGTAAGAATCCATTCACCAGGTATTACGCTTTTAGCTTTCTCTTTTCTAATTTTCGGTGCGAGTTTGGTGCCTGCTGATAGTGTTTTATTCATGTTGTTCATCTCCGTGAGTGGCTCCCAACAGTTTGTAGAGGTAATGGGTGGCAGTTCCCGCCATCCTTGTAGTTGCTTTTGTTATATCATTTCTGCCAGTGCGATCTCTATTTTTAGTATGTGGTGTTGTTAAATACTCTTTTTCAAGTCTTCTGTATGGTACGATTCTCGTGGTTATAAATATCAGTTGAGGTTTACAGCCATGATCAAATGAGTTTTTCCTTTTCTCGTTTCCATGACCATTTTCCTTAATCCTCTGGAAACCTAGACTGGGGTATCTTTTCTTCGACCGAGCAGTGTGCATAATAGGTGATATGACTAAGGAACAAGCTAGCTCGGGGTCATATGTAGCTCTTTTTAGACTGTATAGGATTGTTGCTTAGGGACGGGGATGCGTGGTTTCACGTACTGCATTATATAAATGTACCTATACTTTCGTAGAGCTTTTGGCATATTATACGTCTTCTTCGTTAGCTTTCTTGAGCATCCTGACAAGTTTGTTATTGTCTACGAAAAGTTGTTAGTCTTTTTCCTTTTCGAGCCGTTGGTACTCCGCTTAATATTCTTACATAACTACTAGTATAAGACAAGGCCATTAGATTTTTTTATAATGTGATAAATCAACCTTTTACAAAAGCCTCTCTCACTAGAATCTCACCTTACCTAAGACAGCAACCACTTTCACTTGCATGCCTCTTCAGTTAATTTTTAGTGGGTGATTATGCTTTGACAAGCATAGATAACATTTACTACTGCTTGTAATTGGACCACAAAGTATTCTTACGCTGGATTCACCAAAATATTTTTTTAGTGAATGTCTGTACAATCTTAACTCAGTCATTCATCTTTTTTTCATGCTTTTATTACTTGTGCACTTCTGATGCTCTCTTCAGTTGGCAAATAAGATTGTCTTGGCTAACTTCTATGTTTGCTGTATCTGGGTTTTTTTTGGGTCTCCTGTTGTTTGGGAATCCTAAGGGCTTTTTAGGGAAGTAACTACGGGAAAGTGTGGGGAGCATGAGTTAGGAAGGATGGCTTTTAAACACGCGAATGGGATACGAGCAAGCTTTTCAATGTATGTAGCATGCAGGAATAAAAAGGGTGATGACAGACTAAGAATAGGCTCGTGGAACATTGGGACCCTCACGGGGAAGTCTTTAGAATTAGTAGAGATTTTAGATAAGTAGAAGATACAAATAGCCTGCATTTAGGAGACTAAGTAGTCGGGAGCTAAAGCAAAGAAGATAGGGGGATTCAAACTATAGTACTCAGGAGGTCCGCAGAGGTAGAATGGGTTAGGTATCCTAGTGGTCAAGGAACTTATAATTATAGTGGCTAAAATTATTATTAGCAATGATGTTCTCAATTGTATGTGCATATGCACCTCAAGCTGATTTAGACGAATAACAAAAACGTCTATTATGGGCGGTGTTGGATGGAGTGATTCAACAAATCCCTAATACTGAGTAGGTTATCTTAGGAGGTGATTTTAATAGGCATATAGGGGCTATTTTAGTAGGTATACAAGGACTAATGAGGCTTCAGGTGCGGCACTACAAATGAAAGTGGAAATGCCTTATTGGACATAGTCATAGCGTTTAAGTTAGTGATAGCTAATTCCTTATTTAAGAAAATCGAGGCACCCTTGGTGACATTTAAAAGTAGCATGAAAAAGATGCAAATTGATTATTTCCTTGTGAGCAAGAGAGCAAGAACATGGTGTAAGGATTGCAAAGTGCTTCCGGCTGTATGCTTAGCAACCCAACATAAATTATTGGTTTTGAATCTAGGAATTAAGGGACGGAGGACACATCAATTTACTAAGCGATATCGTAAAATTAGATGGTGGGATCAAAAAGGGGACATGGTGGAACAATTTATGACTCGAATCCTATATGGAGCTTCATGATCCATAAGAGGGGATGCTAATCGAATGTGGGAGGAAGTAGCTCTCGTAGTGAGAGAAACTGCCATAAAACTCCTAGGAGTCTCTAAAGGGCAGGAGGTGGGCAGATGGAATCTTGGTGGTGGTCGGAAGAGGTTCAGGGGATGGTGAAGGTGAAAAAGAGAGCATACAAAGATCTATTAGCAAGTATAACAGAGGTGGAGAGGGAAATTAATAGAGTAAGGTATAAACTGGCAAAGAAGAGGGCAAAGAAGACAATTTCAGTGGCTAAAAGAGAAGCTTACGAGACTATGTACAAGAAATTGGATACGTACAGGGGAGCACAAAAAATTTTCAAGTTGATACGAGATAGGGCATATAAGATGAGGGATTTTAACCAAGTCTGTTGTATACGAGATGAAGCAGGACATATACTCACGGAGGTTCATACTATCAACAGTAGATGGCAGAGATACTTTTTTGGCCTGTATAATGAAGGCATCTTGGACAACATAGAGTTAGGCAAACCCTCCATGTCGGAGCATTTTCTTAACTAGTCCCAATGTGAAAGGGTCATAAGGGGAGAAATTACACAGGTTTTGAGGGAGATGAGGAGTGGAAGGGCCGTAAGGCCGGATGAGATCCCTATAGAGGTATGGAAGAGAATAGGAGTTGACAGTATTGAGTGGTTAGTTCAACTTTTTAATGCGACCCCAGAGTCAGCCAAAATGTCGGATGAATGGAGATTGAGTAGGTTGATCCCATTATACAAGGCCAAAAGGGACATCCAACATTGTCATAACTATATAGGCATCAAAATAATAAGTCACATAATGAAGTTGTATGAGAAGGTAATTGAAAAGAGATTTTGGAGAGCAGCTTCTATATCAGACAACCAATTTGAATTTATACCTGGTAGGTCTATGATGAAGCGATACATCTCGTCTGTAGGCTAATGGAATGCTACAGGGAACGAAAATGGAATTTACATATAGTTTTTATTGATTTGGAGGAGGCATATGATAGGGTTCCTAGGGAAATCTTATCGAGGTGTTTGAAGGCAAAGGGAATTCCTATGACATATATACACGTAATTAGGGATATGTATGAAGGAGGAATGACTAGCGTAAGGATGATAGGAGGCGACACGGAAACATTTTCTATTAGTATTGGACTATACCAAGGCTCCGCTTTCAGCCCTTTTCTATTCACATTAGTGTCAGATGAGCTTATCGAACAAATTCAAAGAGAGGTACCTTGGTGTATGTTATTTGCTGACGATATTGTCCTCATGGATGAGACCAAGGAGGGGGTCAATTTCAAGTTAGAATGTTAGAGAGAACGATAGAGTCAAAAGGTTTTAAAATGAGCAGGACTAAGACAGAGTATTTAGAATGCAACCTTTTGGGAAGCCAGATGGTCCATGAGGCGGCAATAACAATTGGTTCTGACGTCATACCACAAAAATTGAGTTTTAAATACCTCAGGTCCATCATTTAGAGTGATGGTAATATCGATGTCGATATAGTCTATTGTATCAGATCTGAGTGGGTCAAATGAGGAAGCACATCAGGGGTCTTATGTAATAATAAGATTCCATTAAAGCTCAAAGGAAAATTTTATAGAATGATGATTCGGCCAACCATGTTATATGGGGCAGAATGTTGGCCCACCAAACGTAGACATACAAGACAGTTGTTGGTAGCAGAGATGTGTATGCTTCGGTGGATGTGTGACATTACCAGAAGAGATAAGATCCAGAATCGTATGGTGAGAGACAGACTACATGTGACTAATATTGCCAACAAGTTAAGAGAGACTAGGCTTAGGTGGTTTGGGCATGTGAGTAGGAGGCACCCTGATACTCCGGTGCGACACTGTGAGACAATAACCCTTAGTGACTCCAAGAGAAAAAAAGAGAGGCCATACAAGAACTGGAGGGAAGTGATCAAGAAAGATATGAAAGTTGGCTCTTACTGAGGAATTGGCCACAAATAGAAAAATCTGGCGTGCTAGGATACCGGTAAAAGATATCCTTTAAAGTGCACCAAAACAGTTGAGTAAGTTATTGAGAGCCATTTACTGTAAAGCTCGCACAACGTATTTACCGCTTAGAAAGTCCAACCCTACTGTCCAATCTGTCTATACTAGTTACGAGTCGTGGACATGTCTTTCTGTCATACTACTTGGCTTTTCAGCTCAGGTGTATGGGGAAGGTCCCGCGAGGCCATCTGTTACTGTAGGATTGTCATACTCACAGGGCAATTGAGCAAGGACCCCTAGCATAACTAGAGACATAAAGAGCCGTACTTTGCAGCTTATCAAGTATAGGCAGATCTGGGCACCATATTAGGTATCTTCTTTGGTTCTATTTTACTTTATTTATTTATTTACTTATTTAATTTTATTTACCTACTCTTTTAGCATATCAGTTTTCATATCTGCTCTTTTAACTTGCATTACTTTTTCATTGTCACATTCATATGTGGGTCTACTGAAAATAGCCTCTCTACTCTATAGGGGTAAGGCTACATACTATCAAACCTCCCCAGACCCTGCTTTGATGCAAGAATTAGACTGGGGTGTGATGAGGATGATGACAATTGCTTGGTGGGACCAATTCATAAGTGTTGTTCCTGAATTGCAAAAGTAGGCAATTCAAATTCTACGTCAATATGTAAGTGCAATAGAGTGTGAAAGGAATTGGAGCATATTTATTTTATCTATTCCAAAAAAAAAGAATAGATTGGAACAAAAAAGATTGTATGACTTGCTCTTTGTTCTATATAATTAAAAGAATAGAGAAAGTTATATTATTATCATTATTAAGTTGAATATACTTTATTAATAATTTTATTTTATTTGTTTACTAAGACTTTTAATAAAATAAGTAGTTCTATAGATCTAATTTGCCTTTACAATATTTATCTTTTAGTGGATTAGGTCTCTGAAGAATCGAGTTTGATAAATGAGAGTGACTTGGAAGATAATCTTGGATGAGAAAGTATTGGCATGTCATTTTGTACAATAAATTTAATGATGGTGGTGATGAAGCTCCTCTCAATGATGAGAATTTTGTGTCAAATGAGAATTAAGGTTGATGTAATTTGAGAGAGTATTCAATTGAATAAAGTTTTATGTTTTTCATTTATTCTCTTTTTTTAATTTCGCTTGTATATATGTAATATAAATATAAAACTTTTAATTGTAAATGCTTTTGTTTCAGGTTTTGCTATTACTTAGTTATGTTCTTCGGATCGAACTATTGTCGAGAGTCATGGAATTTTATTATTCTTTCTATTTGATGTTTTGATGTAAATATTCTTTATTATATGATAAAATTGTAACTTTTAAGTACTTTGTGTTATCTTTATTTTTTATATCTGTATGATGATTAAATGATTTTTTCTTATATTAATTGTGGTTATTGTTTATTTATGAAATATGTGAAAAGTAATAGTAATAGAAGTAAAAGATAAATGTTATTTCAAATTTCTATCATTATAATTTTTGGAGACATAGTTGACGTAAAATTTAAAATATATAGCATAATATATTAAGTGACTATTTTGCAAGTTAAAAAAAATTAGGGACTATTTTATAATTTTCAAATTTTACTTGAGACAATTTTTAGTACTGATCGATACTAGTACCATACCGTACTAAAACCAAATATGGTATCAATACCTATACATTATTTATAACATTGGTAAGAAATAGACATGTTTGAGAAAACCTTTCTCTTGTTCCTCTAACTTCGACATCATTTAATTTTTTATTTATATTCCCTACCCAAATACGAAATCATCTAATTGAATGCAAAACAGTCAAGCAATTCTAGCTGATAGCATGTCAAGATCTTGTATTATCTATAATTCAGTCGAAAAGATGAAAAAGAAATGTAATTCTATTCTAGAGTTCATTATCCTGAATCAAAGGATGGATTAATCAAGTATTATTGCAATGCTAAAATACTTTGTGTTAATTAATTCTTTTGAAGAATTAGGAATGCATTAAAAGAAGACATGTACATTTGGTACGAGTAATTACAAAGTTGTTGTACAACAACTCAAACAAAAATAAGGAAGCTAATTAGCGTAAGGAATTGCAACTCCAGCATAAATTCATAGCTCATTAAAACTTCATTAGTAAGTTTATAGGATATAATCATTTACTTGTTCCAATGTAAGATGATTTAAAATGAGTTAGAGTTCTAAGCATGATCAAGCGTTTTAATGAAGATATCATAGCTATGATTCCTCTATATTAGGTTATTTTTTGCCTCCATATTAAGTCTATAGCTCGGTAAATGCTTCATTGTCAAGGAAAAACCTCTGAACATGTATTGTAATTCATTTTCCATAATGATCGAGCTAACTTTAGCATTAAAGGGAATTAGAAGTTTCAAGTTTTTTAATTTTAGCATGGTGTGTAGAGGGCCAAAATAGTTTTAATTATCAAACCAAAACTATGTTATTTTTCTCATTTCCCATTATGATTTTGACTCGTTAGGATAGTAGGCTCCTTAATTTTAGAACTTGAATGAGTCTAAGAATCAGATAGTTTACATTTGATACTTTAAAAGTTTGAATCCTTTATAGTGTAAGCATGCATCCATTTAAAAGAGTTTGTAAAATGTTTTCTCTTGGCTAAAAGTATCTTTTTTGTACTTCTTATGGAATATATTCCAAAGCTACCTTCAACCGTAAGACATCTCTAATCATTTAACTTGAGCTCCTAAAAGATTGTTAAAAGAACCAGTTTATAGAAAGTTCTTCACTACTCTCTCAATATCTTTGATCAGCTTTTAGCATATGAATACATGACAAAATCATTAAGTGTGGAGGCTATTAAGGATAATTGATACCAGTTATAACCTACTTGCATTGGATAGAAGCCTATTATTCCAACGATTGATTCTTATGTCAATGTAATCAAAGAATGGTTAGCAATCCTCATAAGTCAATCTTTTATCTGAAATTGGAATTCCAATGTATTTAAATGTTAACTCTCATGATATTTCTATCTTGAAGTAGTAGTTAGTGAGTGATTATATCCATCACATTAGAATAAGTGTATAGATAACTCTTCTTCTTGTTGATTGAAATCTAAAGAAGCATAGGTAATCCATCATTGTCCTTATAAAACCACTATTAGCCCCATACAGAAGCTAAAGATCATCTTTAAATGAAATATTGAAAATTCTTACCTCTTTCACTTATGATAAAATTTGAAGGCATTCTTTTGCTCAATCTTGTAAGCAATGAATTAAGTAAGGACCGTAATGTATGTTGAGAATAGCTAAGAAGATATAAGGTCTCCTTACCTCAATCTCCTTACCACTTTGAAAACTTAGTTGTCTCTACATTGATTAATGTTACAAATGAGGGAGCACATAAGCAACACTTAATCCAATAGACAAATTAAGTTAGAAAATTTAATACAACTAGTTAGGAAAAAAAGAGTATGTAGCTAATATAATCAAATGCCTTATTAAAATTGATCTTTAAAGAGTAGCTCTTTAATGGCCTTTTGCTTTTATAGTCCTTGAATAACTTTTGAGCTTGTAAAAGATTATCCTCAATTTCTTCCTTCCAAGTAAGCTCCTTGACTTGCATTAATAAAGCTCTTTAACACAACTTTTATTTGTATTGTAAGCACTTTAGATATGATCCTATAAATCAAATTATAACAAAAAAATTAACCTAAAATCATTTAACGAACTAGCATTAAAAATTTTAGCAATTAAGTAAACATGTATATTATTCAGCTTATTGATCATTCTTCCACTTATTAAGAATTCCATGATAGACTTAGTCATTAATTCTCCTATTAAGTTCCAAATCTTTTTAAAGAAATGAGTGTTAAGACCATATAGTCTTAGAGCTTTATTAGGGTTTATATTGAATAAACTTCTTTTAACCACATAACAAGGAGGAAGATATAGTCATGTGATGAATGCTATGTATGAAAGTGGTTAACACACCCTACACACTTTATGTTGCCTCCCATATAAAGAACATAGTGTCATACATGATCTTGCGTATATACCCATGTTGGCAATGTTAATTTTTGAAGAATTCTATAAAGTACAAGACTAGCTAAATGAACCCATATATAAGGTCGTACATCTCATTAAAAATTACAGTTTTGTATTTTTTATAGGGAGGGACAACAAATAAAAGTTAGAGGCTAGGGAACAACTTTAGAGTCATCCTAGAGTTATAGTGCCTTAATCTTGATCACTAATTTACCAATCTGTAAGGATAAAAGAGGATTTCAAAAATTATTAAGAAGATTATAAGTTCCTTTTGTTATTATGAACTAATTAAGATATAGATTTAGGTACCTAGAACTTATGATGTGATATAATTCTGGTCATTCTTTAATGAATGAAATTCTAGTTTTCTTATGGTTTCTTCATACTTTTATATTGATTGAATCAAAAGAGAGAATGTGGAAGATTTAATATATGATTCATCCATCAAGATTTAAGAGATGAGATTTATGTTTATGTTATAGCGTAAATAAAGAGGATTAAGTGGGAGCTATTAAAAAGAAAGGCAGAAAATCATTTTAGGTTAGGGTACTGCTGATAAAATGGTTAACATAACTGTTTTAGGCATAGGTAATAACTATAAAACGGTTAACATAACTGTCTTAGGCATTCTTAAGTTGTCTATATTTGGAAAATATTTTTGTTAATTGGCTTATAGCTAAGCATTATATATCCTAAGAGAAAATATAGTCTAATTTAGGAACTCTTATTAATCTAACAAACTAGAGTAATTTGGGTGAAAATTAATATAGCAAAGTCTTAGGGGAACCTGGCCTAAATTTAGTCAATTCATAGCTTGGTACATTCTTTGTCATTGATTGCATTAGTATTTAGAGTTTAATGTTTATTTGACTTTTTAAAATTATCTATTGATAAAGATTTAATCTAGTTTTTTAAGTTTGTGGACGTTGGATAGTTAACCTACTCTAGGGATTAGCTAGTATTTGTCAGTACTAGCTACAACTATGTTGTGTGCTTATGGTAAAATAAAGAATCATGTACAATTTTGTCAATCCTTTCTCAAAACAACTTCTTTGGAGAGGTATTGACATCTTTAAGATCATTTGCCATCTTTTCTTCCTAAGGTGTATTTGTTGAATGTGGAACTTTAATTAGTGGCTTTAACTCGACTCTCACCTATACCACTCTTTTAGTCCTAAGGACCTCAGTTCCATCTATGTCTAAAAGAATATAAGTGCTACCAACCTTCCTAACCAATCTTATTTGTCTCATCATCTAAAGGTTGACAACACCTATATGACTCCCAATAGATAGGTCCGAAAGAGTATAAAACACCTAGATTTTTTTATTAGTCTAGTCAGATATGAGCTTCCACCTATCACAACATGTTTTTTATTTCCCATTTTCTCCAAATATATAGTGAAATGGTAACTTAGGTGACATAGTCTCCTACTAACTATGCATGTAGATATTTAATTAATAGAATAAATCTCTATATGCAACTATAATACTCTTCTTTCTCCCAAAAAGTGAATGAGGTATCACCCTATGTGAATAACTAAGGGTAGGAGAGGTAATTTGAATGCTCTTACTTTTCAATAGATCATAGTTGGACATACTTGTAGATATAGTTTTCCCATAAATTTAGAGTTGTCCACATCCACTTATACATCTTATAAGGAAAATTATTCATAGATTTTTTAAAATCCTCTATTTGCACTAATATGGGTGTGTAAAATCCATATTTCATTATAAAAGCATTGAAAGTTAGAGATCTTATAACTCCTCTAAGCCTATATTATACATCCTTTTTGTCTCTTTTAGTATGCCCAGCATGTTCCAACATAGTTAATATTTCTAATGAGATTTCTCTATCATAATGATCAATTACCTTATAAGTTGATTTCCATCATTCATTATTCACATATCTTCTCACATCATCTATCAAACCAACACTTTCTAGGCATTTTAATCTATACTTATATTTTTGTTAAAGGTTATGATTTCTAAGTAGTAATCCCTTTCAAGATGATTCTTGTTATGGAATGTAAGAATATTATGTTCATTGTATGATAAAATTTTAGCTTGTGTTTGTGCTTTGCTTTTTAGCCCATCTTAAATTGGTTATCCATTCGTATTTATGCTTATAGATAGTTGGAAACTCATAGTTAAGTAGAAGGGCATGTGTGGAATCAAAACTTGTTGAATGATTGCTTAAAATTGCAAGATTTCTAAATGTTGAACTTTTGTAACTTGTGAAAGACATGACTTGGGATGTGAGCATGGTCCAAGCTATGGATCCTACTAAAGAACTTAAAAATCAACACAATCTAGGGCATTGGTGTATTCTAGGCCGTGTTCAGTAACATAATTCAACACTTGTTTTTTAAGTTTTTCCTTAGCCTTTTTTCTTAGATCATTCATTTCTAATCTTCTTTAAAGTTCCTCCTTAAGCTTATATATCTCTTCCTTTATATTCTTAACTACAAAAACACAAAAAGCCATAAAATATACCTAACATAAATGACTAAAACAAGACAAAAACTCATTCATCAATTTAAAATAAAAACAAATCTAAACCAAATACCAAAAGACAATCAAAATTATTAGTCGTTAACATAAAAAAAATCCAAATAAACTTAAAATTAAATTAGATAATGGTTAGGTTGCCTTCGAGCTAGCACCTCTTTAAGAGTCTTTTATCTATGCCTTATCCTTAAAATCAAGTAGTTATTGAAGTAATGTGGTTGCTCCCTTAATTGACCTATGTTATGAGTTGGTCAATTATATGATAAACCATATGTGCACTGCGTAGCTATAGCTAGTACTGCCACGTACGAGTCGATCCTACGAAGATGATGAATACTAGTAATTACCCTTTCTTTATTATCTAACCTAAGGATTGATTTTAGATTTTTAATAAAAAGAAAATAAAAACTAAAATAATTAAGGAAATAGGAAGCGATAATGAATGCAAGATAGTTTAATTCACTTAGAAAACTATCATTATCAGAAATTAGAATCTAGAGTTAAATCCCCCTAAAACCTTAACAGATTGATCTTTTATCATGCAATTGTTTGTTGATTAATTAAACTGTGGAGACTCTTATAGCATGCTAGTAGCTGACCTTGAGTCTACTAATAACTAATCTTAAGGGATCTAACTGAATTACTCAGGTTAAATATTATAAGATTACATTACCAATTTATAAGTCCCTCTACTAGGTTTGACCTTAATCTGATGGATTTATGTCATCATATCTTTAGGGTTACAATCAACTCCTTCTAAAACATGTGATGAGATCACAATAATCAATTGAACTAATTACATTAATAAAGGAATCAAATCATATCAAAGTATTAACATAAGGTTTATCTAACCTAAATATTAACTGGATGTTTAGTTACACATGATCGAATACGAAATCAAACATACATAAATAGAAATACGAATCGAAAATAATGGTTTCGTAATTGTAAATCTCCCTCATTGTCTTCTACTGAATGTGCTTGCAATGTAGAGGCTTGATCTTGTATTCCAATGGATCTATCGATGATTTCTTTGTGTTTTTCGCTTCTTTGGACCAAAATTGCCCTTTAGAATGACTTCACGTCTGGAAATCGCCTCCTAAAGTCTCCTCTTTGTTAATCGCCTCTGAAACATTGCTTCTATATGAAATTCTAGGTTTTTGGTAGATTCACGGTCTTCTGCATGATTGTTGTAGCACCCCATTATCCTAGGGTACGCATCGGGACGCCCGTAGGTCATTCCGATACATATCCTAAGATAAGGGAGCGCTACGTACAATTACT
>JAOTAY010000006.1:14577136-14598985 GCA_025629805.1 Erythroxylum baracoense
CAGAAACACTTCCAATTATGCTAACCCATTCAAAAAGACCAATTTACCCTTTTCCATAAGTGAGGGGATGTTACAATTGTGCATTAGACAGTACATAATTTTATCACAAAAGTGCACGACCATGGGAAATTGAACAGTCAATATGCACAGTTGTGCATTCCTTCAGATTTGTCGATTCTTTGTTTTACACCATGTTTTCTTCCTAATTCCTCTCCTTTAAGTCCATAAAGGCAATTATCACCTGTAAACACACTTGGAGCACGTTAAGTAACAAATATACAACAAAAGTATGAAATATCAAACAAAATACATCAAATAAGGGCTATTTTACCTAGCACTTGATTCCTTAATGTCCCCTCCACAGAATTCATAACTCAACTTGATTTCTTCTCATAAAGAGCTTAATTGCCTAATTTTCATGATAACACCTTTATTTCATTTATTACTGCAGTCATAGCATTTAGATTGCAAATCCTAAAAAATTTGTTTACTCTCGCCTTTCCTAACTACCACTGGAAGTTATTTATGGTCATCTCTTCTATTAGCTCTAATCTTTAGAGTCCTATCTTTTAATATTCCATATACTACATCATCTATGTTCTATTATGTAAAGTTTACCAAATCATGTATAATGCATAGACTTACATACTTTAGAAGGCGATAGTGTGGCCATTTTTCTATTAGATACTTATTTTTCTCTAATATCTTATATAAGGTATCATTTTTGAATTGTTAAAAAGAAGAGATGTCATTCCTTAGTTTTATTAACTTAAAATGTAGAAGTATTTGATAAGAATTTTTTTTTATAATACTCTCCTAATTGCTGATTGAAGGTATCATTTTTGAATTGCTAAAAATAATTTATGACATTCTTTAGCTTTGTTAACTTATATTGTGGAAAATATTTAATAAGAAACTTTTTTATTAAACTCTCGTAAGTGTTGATTGACTCAACCAATAATGCCTTCGGCCACTATTTTGCCGTATCCCTTAATATGAATAGGAATAGCCTCATCCTAATGGCATCTTTGGAGTTCCCATTAATCTTAAATATTTCACATATCTCTATCAAATTAGTGATTTTTGAATTGGGATCCTCATCAATTATTCCATCAAAGTTTACATTACATTAAGCATTTGAATTATTATATTCAAAATGGTGAGCATTAATATCTAACCTTGCAATGCCTAATTTGTTTGCTAATAGAGATGATTTAACATACTCCATCATAATTATCCTTTCTTTTGCCATCTTTTTAGGTAGCAATTAGAGTGATTTATTATGTTCTTACTTGTTCCACTCTGTTTGATTCTAATATAAAGTTCTCTAAAGTTTTAGATCTTCTTCAAAAAATATTAACTATTATCTTCTTGTCATATATCATAATCACTCCTAAAACTAGAATAAATAAAAATAAAGAAAACAAAATAAAACAAGATATAAATACAATTTCAAAAAATGAAAACAAAATAAGAAATCTAATAAAAATAAAATAAGAAAACAATAATAGAAGACTAGAAAAATAATTAATAGTTTTTCCTAAAGCTTGTTGTTTCCATGACAGTAATGTCAAAATTTTGGTGAGTATATAGTTAACATATATATTCATTGCTACCAAACTTTTCTTTATTATAAGCTTATCACTCACTAACTAGACAAATATATCTATCTTTGGTAAGTAATATAATGGTAAGTATGGTATCAATCCTATGAAGAAGAAATTCCCAACATTTATCTAATTGAAATGATGTCTGAATCTTCATTCTCTAGTGAAAAATAACTTAAAATTGATTGCTTAAGGGTTAAAGATTCATTTTAACAATCAACCTTACTTATAGAGAAAAAAGATGTTTTTAGATCTATTTTCTTTAAAAGATGGATAAGTTTAATATATAATTTTTTTCTCTTAAATATGTTTTACTTTGCCTACACCACATGACCATGGCCCAGACAATGGTCTTCTAATCTTTCTTCTAGTTGATAGACACGGTGTTTGGAATAGTTGGGTCTCTAAATTATGGATCTCACCATTTCCTTGAAAACGAATACACAACCTTTTGTCATAATTGTGTTCCTCAATTATGGATCTCACTGTTTCCTTGCATATGGTCTCCTACATAACTATGGCTTAGGCCATATCACTTATTATACTTGATCCTTCTAGGGCACAAGCTACCACAAGAGCATGATCGAGACAATTTCCCTCCGAGAATTATGATTTTGGTCATATTTTTGCTTATAATTACCTTCAATTCTTGAATAATATCATCTTAATGTCGAATTTGTATAATTACTTAAAATGATAAGAAATTAAGTACTTAATTAAAATAAACTATTTAATTAAATATATGCATATTTCATGCCTTTCAAAAGCATGCTACTTGTCAAACTACAACATAAAGCATATTAGGCCACTAAAATCTTAAACATTGATATGAAAATCTAGACCAAAAGAGGATACTCTATCTAAATGAGCTTTAAGAATTGAGATTTTCTGTATATAATAATGTAACAATCTAAAAGGAGTCAAATAAGAGATGGAATGACCAATACATTATGTCAAAGGAGTTTATAAAAGGTGATAAGTTATTAATGTTTGATTCTCACCCTAGAATATTTTTAGGAAAACTAAATTCATAATGGTTCAATCAATTTATAATAAATGAAGTATTACCTCATGCAGTGGGAGAGGTATCACATCTAAAATAAAGGTGCTTTCTAAATGAATGGTTATATGTTGAAGCAATATTTGAGAAGCAACATTGAGGAAATAAGGGAGACATTACCTTTCTTTAAAAAGTTGATGAAGGAAAACCAACTATAAGGCCCTAACAAAGTGCCTCTTAGGAGACAATCTAACTAATTCTTTTAATGTTAAATTTTGCTTTGAGTCAATTTCAATGATAAAACATTTATGTTGGATTTATTTTACAATAAGTTTGTTTTAATAATGTTTAACATGTTTATTTTTTTAATCATGGTTTAACATGTTTATATTTCTTTATGGTTTTTTTATTTTTTTGTATTTAGGAAGCAACCAAAGGCAATCATACTCTTAATAATGTAATTAGAAGAGCTATTAGGTGATATGTTTTAATTACAATTGCACAGTGTAATTGTAGCTAGCATCGACGAGTACAAGTCAATCCCATGAGGATTTAGTTACTAGTAATAACCATCTTTGTATTATCTAATTTAAATATGAGCGATGGAATTAAAAAAATAAACAAAACTAAGATAAACAAATAAGGGTAAATAAGCCAAGATAATAGATAAATATAAACAATTAATAAATATATAATATTGAAATGGAGGATCTTTCTAGAACTTTACTATGCTTGAATTTTTCTTGATTCAATGATTAATTTAATTGGACTGATAGGAATTCCAAAGTTATAACCAAATTTTCTCTTGAGCAACATAGTCTTTATCCTTAAGTTGAATAGATAAAAATCTCTTTTTAATCAAAGCGGTTTAAGATCACATTAACTCACTTTGTGAATTCTCGTGATATGTTTCACCTCAACTTAGAAAAATCATATAGTTCTCTCTTAAGTAACCCATATAACCCTTGTTATTCATATTCTAAACATTCAAATCATCTCTTGATCTTAATGTATGAATTCGATTATCAAATCTTCAACTTTAGTTTCTTCGATTCAAAACAAGATAAAAATATGAACAATTCATCTTTCATTAAATTGTAGATCAAATCAAAACATAACTCTATAGTTTATTTTATATAAATTTATATCTTAATTTAGTTTATAACAAAATAAAGAAAATACATAAAGAAAAATAATGAAATAAGAGATAAAGAATGAGCTCATAGTTCTTACATCTTAGTCCTTCTTGACTAATCTTGATCAAATCTTGCTTTTCTCTAACATCACTTCTCTTTATTGTGCTCTTGAGTCTCTTCTACCTTGGGACTAATTTTGGTCCTCCTACCTCTCTCTCTCCCTTCACCCCCCCACCACACCCCCCCCCTTTCTTTTTACCTGAAAATGATAGAAATTTAGTCAATGATAGGTCAAATATGTTCCTTTATTGGTCCCCATGTTGCTTTACACCCTTCCAACATCTTTTCTATAAAAATTACTACCAATATGGGTCTAACACAGCCTAATATTGGTCCTATATTACTCTAGGTAAAAGTAAGAAAAAACAAAACGATCCAGTATAAAACATGGGTTGAAAGCAAGTCTATGTTGGTTATATGTTCCAAAACACAAGTCTATATAGGTTATGCGTTGCTACATATTCCAAAATATGGGTCTTTATTAGCTCTCTGTTATTCTTATGTTTAATATCATGGCTCCTTGTTGGTGCCATATTATGATTTTTTTCCTATAATATCATCCTAAAGTCACTCTAACTCAACTCAAACATGTTCAAATTTGTTCTTTATTCATTAGATAACTAGAAAAAGGCTTGTAGACAAACTATAAACCAAATTAACTACCAAATCTCACATAAATCATTAAAACATAAGCAAAGTGTTCTATAATTTATACTAAAAAAATAATGTAATCAGCACATTTCAAATTCCCATATACTTAAGCATTTATTTTTTCTTAAGTAAATTAATTTTATTATTCTTAAATTATGCAGCCGGCAACTCTAGGACAACATTCAAACAAATCAAACATCAATCAAGATTCTCTATTATTCATTTAATTGCAAAGTTCATAGAATTGTTAGACATTTAGCTACTTGTATCAACTGATAAATAAATCTAATTTACTCCATAAATCTTCAAACTTCATCTCAATTCACAAAATTCAACCTAATGTATAAGATGAATATATATGAGAAAAAGGGTACAACTTTTAATCATTTTCATGCCCTTATTAAATGAAAATAAAATATTAAATTTAAATAACATAAGAGCAATTAGAGCATATATATGGAGTCACCTAATATTTTTACATGAGAGTAAATATCTTATCATAAATACTCCTAGTCACTCAACTAGGTTATTGTTCTAAATGGCTACTAATACCGTTCTTTAACTTCAATCTTTTTTTTAAGTTTGAATCCAATAGAGAGAATTTATTCTACACTAACTTATTCACACTTTTTTCTTCTTCTTCTTTTTTAAAATATTATTATGTAGGACAAATTCGCATTTAACTCAATGCTTGTATATTATAAAAGAAGTAATAATGCAAACTAAGTATCCATTCTCAAAATTAATAAAGCAAATTAAAATCAACTCAATCATCAAAATTACAACTATTTGCCTAAACAAATCAAGTCATAACAACAATCAAAGTCATAATGAATTATCTTGGTCAGCATCCTTAAAAGAATTCCAAATTTTTTCCTTATTAATCTAATTATAGCAAAACTAGCAAGCTTGGTAGACGAAGATCCAAAAATTGAGAGAACAACTCGTAGAAATCTCCGTACAATGCAACTTAGAGAGTTTGAGTTAGATCAACAAATAGAGGAGTTGGGAGGTCATATTGATGTTGAGGAATCAGGAACTATGGTAGACCTACCGAGAATGATGTTTAATTATGCTAGATCGAAATTGATAGGAACAGAGTCCAACATTGTCATATTGACTGTGAATGCCATTAATTTTGAAATCAAACCGAGAATCATTCAGATGGTGTAATAGTCTATTCAATTTGATAGACTATGAGATGAGGACTCGAGCACACATATCTTAAACTTTCTGGAGATTTATGGTATCTTCAAGATCAATGGAGCTAATGACGATGCGATAAAGCTGTGATTATTCCCATTCTCATTAGGGGGAATGACAAAATATTGGTTGAACTCTTTGCCAAGATATCACTTATTATATGGGATCAAGTAGTAGAGAAATTTTTATTGAAGTAATTCCCACTAATAAAGACTGCCAAGTTGAGGAATGATATGTCCTCCTACTTTAAGGCTGATTCAGAAGCACTATATGACACATAGGAGAGGTTTAAGGAGATGTTGACAAAATTCCCACATCATGGTCTACCCCCTTGGATGCAAATTTAGACCTTCTATAATAGGTTAAATCAGAATACAAGGCGGACACTAGATGCAGCGACTAGGGGTACTTTAAATAATAAGACACCAGAAGCAACCCATAACCTTATTGAGACATAAAGATGGACAATTATCAGTGGTTCTCTTCTTGACTAAGACTTAATAAGCCAACGAGGATATATAAAGTGCACAAAATGGCACAATTGGCAAACCAAATGGAAGCTTTAAGCAAAAAAATTGATAAACCAATGATGAATCCACAATGTCAAGTTACACAGTATGAGGTGTGAGGGCTAGAACATTTTGGTCAAAATTTTCAAGCATTATAGCCTAAACATTTGAATTATATGGGGAATGCTCTAAGACCCAAAACAATCTATATAGTAATATATAAAATCTAGGTTGGAGGAATCACCCCAATTTCTCTTGAGGAATTAAAGGCAAGTAAGCAATAATCCTCCATCGGGATTTTAGCAACAACTACCTCAAGCTAAGAAGCCAACTCTAGAAGAGATGGTTATTGGTTGCAAAACAAACTACTAGTTTTATGCTCAAAATTGTAAATTTACGGGTTGCAACTTGTATTAAAATGCAGATATCAATCCCACAAGGATTATGCTTAGGCACCACTTAATTCAGGTTTCTCTTTGTTTAAGAACCAATTTTAATAATATAAATTGAAAAATTAAACTAAGTTAAACAACTAACAATGAACAAATGATAACACAAAATTGCAGAAACTTAGAATTCAAGATTTGACAAGTAGAGATCACTTTTTTCCTATCTTATCTCCCTCCTATTTTGTTAATTGAATTATGCCTCACCTAAGATGTCCTAATGTATTAACTACCCTCTCTCAAGGTATAATTAATTGTCCCTAATCAAATTAAATGGATATGATTAAGCAATCTCTCAATCTACAAAATCAATCCACTAATTTAACTAGTTATGAAGTTATCCTATGGCTAATCAATTAATTAGCCAAGATCTCTCTTCTAACTAATCAATTAATTTGATGAATGTAGGTCTATAGAATTCCAATTCTCATTGTACAACCCTACATAAATTACCCAACTCAATCTCTCAATATATTGCAAGGTATAAGTTTGATATTCATCAAAAGCTTCATTCATTCAAATCAACAAAATGGAAGTTCAACAAGTAGTTCAAAAGTAATCTCTACAAATAACTTAGCCACTCATCATGTCATGAACATCCCCAACAATCAAATAATCCATAATACAAATGCTAGAAGAGAAAAAAAGAAATAAAACTAGATGAAAATCTAACGTTGGTGTGCTCTTTTCCCAATTTCAAATGAAAAATCTTAATTCTCCACCTCTTTCAAGACTCTAAATCTATGTTTTTACTCAAGGAGGCAAGTCTTCACCCATTCTCTCTTCATCCCTAGGGGTTTATGTCTTTATATCGTCACAAAAACCTAAAAATAAGTCAAACTGGCGTGTCTCTTTGGGCTATGTATCCCATGATCGTGGGAATCAACATGAATCCCATGATTGTGGGTTCTTGTATTATAATTCCTCCACTTCTCTTCTCCTCTCTTGGTCTCTAGCTCAATTACAAAGGTGGCCACCCTTTATTCCTACATCAAAATGATCAATTCTTACCCTAAATCAACATCAAACATAAAAGAACAACCATAAAGATCAAACTAAACAAAAACATATAAAATAAGTCCTAAAACACAACAATAATAACCTATTATACAAGAAACATATGCCAAATACTTAGAAAAATACACACTAATGCACAACTATCAATGGTGATAAAAATTGCTCAAGATTCTGATGCAAGACATCAACGAAAAAAGGCTTTTATAAGTAACCTAAAGGTTTATATTGATTAAATCACAAAATTAGTATCTAAAAGACCATAGGGGAGTTTGCCTAGTACTACTGAAACAAATCCTAAAGAACATATAATGGAAATCACCTTTAAGAGTGGAAAAGAGCTTCAAGAAGAAAAGGAACCCAAATAGGAGAAGGAAAATATAAAAAGCCAAGTAAAAGCTAAAGGTGGAGGCCACTTTAAAATTGTAAAGGAATTTAAACCTGCCATCCCTTATCTTGATAAAGCGAAGAAAGATCTAATGGATGCACAGTTTGGTAAGTTCCTTGAAATGTTTAAGCAACTCCAAATTAACTTACTCCTTATTGAAACTCCTATCTAGATGCTATAACACTTGAAATTTTTGAAGGAGCTATTATTAAACAAGGGAAATTTGGAGGAAATCTTGACTATAATGCTAAGTGGAAGGTGTTTAGAAATTATAAAAAGCAAGCTATTAGAGAAGCTCATAGATCCGAGGAGTTTTACTATTCCTTGATAAATTTGTAGTTTAAAAATAGATAAGGCTTTAGCCGACCTAGAGGCCAGTACTAGCATGATGCCTTACTCATTAATTGAGAAACGAGGATTAGGTGAACTAAAACCTACCAAGATAAGTGCGCAATTAAGCATCCTGAAGAGATTGTGCATACTTATTGTGTTAGGGTATGCATGTTAAAGTTTTGTAACTTTAAGTACAAAATTTTTAAGTTCGTCCAACTATTTTTCATGTTGTGCATGTTTACAAAGAATTACACTCCTACCAGACATTCCTGTGTAGACTTATACAGTCAAATACATGACTGTGTTAGTCTATGATAACTAATACGCTTATCTTAGATTTTAACAAGTCTGTGACTTACACAGTTGTGATACCCAAGTAAGTATTCTTATCGATTTCACTTGTTTATGTATGAATAATTGGGTATTTTGCAAATTTTAGAAAAATTTACCCCCAATTTTGTGATTTTGTATAAATTTTCTTGATTTTATATTCAATTGTGGTTTAATAGTTGAGTTTTATCGTTACCTATATGATTTATTGATTTAGTTTGATGAATTACTTACGAATTGGATAAATTTTTATTTGGAATTGCGAATTTATGCAATTTTGCTCATTAATTGTTAAACTGTGATGATTTTTTTGTGAAATTAGGAATAATTATTTGTTTTTATAGTTAATTAAAGTTGTTTTCGTATTAAATTTAATTTCAATTTTAATTTTTAGATAAATAGAATATTTGATGTTTTAATTTTGGTAACTGTTAGATTAGGTGTGTTAATTTCAATTTTAGGATTAATTTCATAATTGCATAGTTAGGTTAGTTTTATTTGTTAATTACAATGCATTTAATTTTTAATTTTGTAATTGATTATGTTATTAGTTAATTTTCTAATTTTATTTTATTTATTTTAATTTTATTATTTTTTTATCTATTTAATTCTTTATGTTTGATTATTTGCTTTTGATTTTTATTATAAGCCAAATTTTCCTATTTCTAGTTTGTTTTCACATTTAACAATTTAGTGAGCATAAGAAATAAGTGTAGTCTATTTTTACATTTGATCTATTATTTTCTCACACTTATGGAAAGTTTCAGGCATAATGATGGGACCACAATAAGAAAAGGACAACAGGAGCCTGACCAAATAGCCTAATCCCAAGAGTGGCCACACATGTTATTATTTAGTGCCGAGGCCCAAAAGGAATAATACCAATAGCTCAAGGAGAAGAAGTTTAGTTCTAGAAGATGCATTCACTGGGAGGTGTTGGAGCAGATCATCTTAGCCAGGTGAGTCCAGGACCTCATTAACGTTGGAGCATAGTCTTGATTGCTCAAGAATATGGAGCCTTCATATTTGGAGCTAACGCTCAAGGTGCTCTCCATGTTCTTCGTGTAGAGAGGCAGCTATAATAGAGATCAACCAAATATGATCCAGTTCTAAATAATGGGGGAGAGTCTAGATGAGCTATTAGGAATTCTCCATTATGATGGGTCTTTACAACTAGGAGTTTATGGGAAAATCAGAATAGACTTTTTGTATGAATTATCTCCTTGACACTTCTAGCATACGATTAGCATGGAGGAAGACTACAACCTTAGTAAATAAAAAATGTCTATACTGTGACATCCCACACTTAGATATATACATGGTATGCTAAGTCATATGCTAAGTAGTCTGGCTAATAAAGAGTCATCAAGAATCTGGACGTATTCTACCTGTGGAGCATGATTTAGTAGATGCCAATACATCTGGGACATGCATTATCCCAAATCATCTAGTGTCAGAGTGAGGAGAAGGTTAGGACAATTTGTATTTAACCTTATGTGACAAGGCTTGTACAACGGATGGGTGTTTTTGATATATTACCAGTTATGTGACTGTTTGGTACTATGGCAGCGTTGAATCTTCATGTGATAAGGCACATGCATATGGTACATAGATGGTGGTAGCCTACAGGTGACATCTACCACCTAATTTGGGCTCCAGACGAGTCGATTACATCGAGAGGAGACAAAGAGCCACACATGGCTGAGCAGACACCATCAATCGAGCTCACTACCATTCTAAATGGATGGGTCGCATACAAGAAGATTATTGCAAAAATACCTTGAGTGCGGTCATCACACCCAGATCAGCTGAAGATATCTCAGTTAGAGAAACACATAGGGTAGATCCTATATACTCAACATACTATTCAAGTACAACAGGCACAGATTGTGGAGAGGATAGGACAACTAGAAGCCTATAATAGATGGATGAGGTACCTATTGATGCATATGATTAACCATCAAAGGATGACTTTTTAACCTCCACCATCTAAAGCGACTAAATTGTCTTCAACCCCTCCCCATTTTGAGGTTGTACAACTTGAGGACCCTCCATCGACGGACATGCTAGAGTCACAATAGGATTGAGGAATGCTTAAATTTGGTTTTATCTTTTCTTTTTCTCATTATTTATGTATTTTTCTTATTTTTCTTCCCTTTGTTATTTTATTTTGTCTAAATGTTCGTGCAATCTTATTTTCATTTATGTCATTTTTATTTCCATGTTTCTTAGTTATTTTGTTTTTTATTTTTATTTTCTTTTATTTTTGTCCCATTTTGTTTATATTTTGCAAGGATGATTGTATCTAATATTGTATGGAACTTTTATCAAATTTAGAACTCTACAATTCTTATTACTTAAGGTAGTACCAAATTTTGACCCTTTCTTACTTTTTATTTTGATGTGCTTATATTGTGTATATTGGGGACAATGTTCAATTTTAAATGTGGAGAAGGGATTTCTTAAGCTTATTATAATCTTTTTTGTTAAATCTTATTAACTAATATCCCGAATTAGTTAAAATCTATCTAAAATAATTTAAATCATTATTGACTATTGAATTGAGTCAATATGCAAAAGGATGAAAGTTAAAATAAACTTTCTTTTAATAATTAATTTAAATGAAAATTACATATTATTTACACACATAAGATTTTATGTAAGCTTTTGTACCTAAGAGCAAATATATCATTATTTTAAGCTCTTTTGTTCTTTCTTCTGTGTTATCATACATGGTTGGATAATTTTAGAATTTGTTTTTATTATTCATATTAAGACCATATTTGTTAAATTAGAAGCGTTGAAATGATAAAGGTATTTAAGTTGAACCTTTGTTTAGCCTATTTTCTTTATAATTACCCCACCATATTTTATCCCTTATGAGTAACTAATTTTGAGACTTAGCCTTTTTCAATGATTATAACCACATTATTGACTTTTACCTTATTTTTATTATAAGACTTTTTATTATTTTGGAACCTGAAGGCTATTTACATTTACTTGATTGCTTGAAACTTAAAATTTGACAAGGTTTAATATTTCTTTAATTATTGGTACATGATTAATGAAAAAATAATAATATATGTTGCGAGCATGATTTTAAAAAGATAAGTATTAAAGTTATGGTACCAATGGACTTATGATGGGAAGGACCTATATTGGGAAGAATTAAGTTTCTTTTTTTGTAAATTTCCTTTAATTTTATCACCCTTTTCATTATCCGTATCATACCTTACCAAAGTTCCATTAAAACCTTGTAATAAGACCTTTTGATTTGTGTTTCTAGTTTACTTATAAATGGTGGAGATATTATTTTATTGCAAGCTTATGGTTAATAAACTTCTATGCATTGATTTGACAATTCTTACATTTTTTACCCTAAACACTTGAGTGCACTGAGTGAAACCTTAGTGAGGGTGTAAAAATTTGTGCTTTTGATTTCAAAAAGATTATTAATGTGATTATTATTGATATTGAATTATGAAGGTTTGTTCTAGGATAGCTTAAATCTGATTGTATGTTAATTTGATATGATGATTTAGAGTGTGGATGGACAAGTTAAGGATGGACAAGTTGAGGTTAATAAGGGATACATGTTTGTAAGATTGATGATTTATATTATGATTTGCTTGAGGACAAGCAAAAGCTTAAGTATGGGGATGTTTGATAAATAATTATTTGACCATAATTAAATATCCATATTTAATGTGTTTTGTTTGTTATTTAATAGTTTTTAAAGTATTTTTGGTGCTTAATTTGTTTCAATTGTGTTTGTAGGTGATAATTGCCTTCTTAGACTAAAAGAAGAAGAATTCAGATGAAATCATAGCATAAAATGAAGATTTGAAGCAACTTAGAGATATACGACCATGTATAATGATTGTTTAGGTCTCCGTAAACTTGTGAAAATTCAAAAATATTGTTTTTGGCTATGTATGTTGCTTGTGTAAGTCTCTGTGTCTATGTAAAATCTTGAATTCAGGTATTTTTAGGGATACATAGTCTTATACATGACCATATAAGTGACCATGTACATCCTAAAAATCCTAGTTTTTTCTATAAAAGGACGTTATCGGTGGCAAAATAAAAGGAGGTGAGTTTTAGAGCATTTTTTACTCGTAAGAAACATAGAGAAGAGGTAGTTGTAAGCAGAGGACAAGGAAAACAAGAAAATTACATCACAAGATCTGATAGATAGCATCATTCCATCCAAATTGTAAAAAGATTCGTAAGAGAAAAAAAGGGAGATTTACAATATGATTTCTTCGATTTCTATTTTTTCTATATTTGTTATTAGTTTTGTTTTATATGAGCAGGAATTAAATTGTTTAGTTCCTAGGTGTGACGAACCCTAAGTTATGATGACAATGTGATTTAATCTTTTATTCAATGCAATTTTATTAATTGATTTATTATGATTCAATTACGCATTATATTTTTTAACTAATATATTTGGAATATTAGTCCATAACTTGATTTTATTTGATTGAGATTAAGAAATCCTTTTAGGTGAATAGATCATAGAAGTATTATGGAATTTCTAGGTGTATTAAGAAGTGAACATAACAAATTAAGAGCATTGAAGCACAGTAAGAGACATAATGGTACTTAATGTAAAATACATGGGTAAATGGGTAATTTATTCATTTTGGCACGGACATATATACTTAGACATGAAATATGGATAAGAATGAAATTAATTGATGAGATTATATGTAACATCTCATTATCCCATAATCAGGGTTAGGACCTTAGGATTCTTTTCACGAGAGTTTATTGAGAATTTAGAAGTACATTTCATACATCATATGGCATACTCATACACATGAATAATGTTGACACTCTTTAAAATAATTGTACATGCATTCTTTGACATTTTTCGGGCATAATGGATTTATAAAAGTGATTTTGGTATGAATTGTGGATTATATGTCTTGAAAATTTATTTGATGAGTAAAATTATTGATTTAGAATTGTTGGTGAAATTTTGAGAAAGTTTGAAATTTTCGATTTTTTTGAACTAGGAAAAATGCCAAGTGACAAGACAATTAAATTATGATAATAGAAATAAGTGTCAAATGACAGTAGAAAAAATTGGCAAATGACCTTAGGACTTATTGACAAAGGTTATAGAAAAATGAGCGACAATTGGATTAGAAATTAGAGATAAATAAACTGGAGAATAGTTGATATGAGGTACAATATTAGAAGATATTGTTTTGGTTAGCATTATTAATTAAAAGGTAAGTGTCATGACACTTATCATGACTTTTACCAAGCTTTTTAGTCTTTCTATTTTAATCTACAAGAAATTCACTTGTTGAAAGACCATTGCTAAATACTCTCATCTCTTCATTTTCTTCTTTTGCTACAAGATCTTTTCCTTTTTATATCTCCATCTCACAAAATTCAACCCAACTCTCTTTATGTTGAGATTTTTGACAAATCTTACACTACCAATTTAAGATCTTTGTCTCCTTCTTCTTGTCACTTAAAGAACCCAACTAGCCTAACACATCCAAGAAAGATGATGATCGTAGGATGCTTGGAAGTTAGGTTTAAGTTGTGACTTGAAGATCGTGAAGTTAAACAAGTAAATATAAAGCATTGTTCTTTATGGTTTGCTAAATAGCAACTTATATGATGATAGTTAGAGGTTAAATGCTCATAATGGTGATGAGTATATGTTAAAACGTGAGTGAAGAAATGAGCTTATAGATGTCTTGTTTTGTATATGTTGTGAATGATAATTCATAAATTGTTAGAGAGATGATTTTTAGTTAGAATGATCATTTAAATGTTATAGAGAGAATGCCAAAATTTATAAAGAGATGATATATGTTCATGTTCAATTTTTAGTGTATAATCACATGAATTTTTGGAAGCTGTTATAGTGATAAAAAATGAATTTAGAGCTAAAGAAAGGGAGCAATGTGAGGTGTGGAAATGAGGGGAATTAAAAAGACAAATTAGAAGAGAAATGAAATGAAGTTGAACATGCATATGTATTTTGGCAATATATTTATCTGTCGATATCCAAATTGGATGGATTTTGATTTAAGATAAACTAGAGACATATGGATACAATTTTCATGAAGGAATTAAATTTGAATTCTATCTTTAGGGATTTGAAATTTAGCTTGAAGTTGAGTTCTGGCATAGGCTACAGCACTACTCTTGATAGAAATTATATACTATTTTATCAAATAAACTGTATTGATGTAGGCTAAATCAAACAAATTTTCTTTATAAAAGTTGTATCTTATTCTCTTAGCTTTCTATTGGTATAAAATTTGTAATTTTTGGATATCGGAATTGAGAGATATGAGTTTTACAAGTTGGAGTGCACTAATCCTTCAATCATGCACTAGCCAAAATTTTGAACATGCACAGTTTGTGGTATTTTGAGCATAACTCATGGAAGCAGGAACCAAATTGAATGATTTTTGTTTTGTTTGCAACTTAAGACATAGAGAAACATTTGATTAGAAGAAATTATTGTCTCAAAACATCAGTTTCAAGGTCAAAATGGCCATACAAATCTGACCGAAAATCTACCTAAGAAAATCTAGGAAAAGTTGGTTAAATGTGTGATAACATTGTTTGATGCATTATGAATAAGGTAGGAAATGTTGAATTAACTAAGTAGAGGTTTCAGAGTTTAATGCAATCAATTTTTTCATTGAATTTAGTTGACATTAAATGAAAGGGTTAAGGTAAGTAAAGTGTATTTTGGAGTAAAGAATGCTTGGAAGGAGTTATAAATTGTTTCTAAAGTGTATCAAAGAAACATACCCGAGATTTTGTTATTAAACATGCATATCACATGACACATTTATAAATGTATTTATGTTTAATTATTCATATGAAAATGCACATGAGTGACATATAAATGTATGTGATTGCATATAGAAGAGCACGTTGAGCGACCGCTTCCAGACATTGTCGGGACTTCAGGGCAATAAACTAAAGGGAGCATTTGTGAGTAACCTAAGATGACCTCACCTTGATCGTTTGTTTAATTTTGAATTGAATTGAAATGTGATGTTGTGTACTGAATTCTGGACATAAAATGTCTGAGGCATTTGATGCATGAATAACACATTGGAAGTGTTTCTTGAATGTGAATGTGAATTGATATGTGATGTTGTGTACTGATTTACGAACATAAAATGTCCGAGGCTTTTGATACATGAATAACACATTGAAAGTGCTCCTTGAATATGAATGTGATTGAATAAATATATTCTCAACTCATGTGATGAATGCCGGACCAAGTCCGAAGATCAATATGAATGAGAAATGTGAATGCGAATGCAATGTACTAAATATGATGATTGAAAATGTGAAATGCATTTATTCCATGAACGTATAAAATATAAAAGCAGTTGTGACCGGAGTCGCTAATGAAAAAGAGCTTAAAGCTCAAACATCTGTAGTAAGAGCCTAAACTCAACCAAATTGCAACGTTGACATTTTCAGGTTCGAGAGAGCGACGAACTAGCTTCTAACATTGCTTAAAAGAGATTTTGTACTACTTTTGGATAGAGGACATGGCTTAAAGGTCGGTCAATTGAGACTGAAGGATTAGTTTTAATTTTGTTAATTCTTCATGTATCTAGCATATTTTGTAGACAGAGCTGTGACTCTGATAGGCTGATATTGTAAACTTGATTGATAAATATAAGGCTATATTGTAAAATTATGGTTTATGAAATGAAATGAGGAAATTTTGGATTTTTGACATTATGTTATTTATGGTTTTAATTATGATGCCATGAGATACATTGAAAATGAACAGGTTAGCATGGTATTTCTGTCGGGCATGTGCACGAATATCCAAAGGGTGTACATGTACGTGTCGAATAGAAGTAGAGTGTTACACTATGAAACCCATTCACATCATTGATACCGTGAGTGAAGACTGATAAAGTCGCGTCTCACTCTGTTTTTTATTCCTAAAAGGTTCAATTTCAACGTTTTCAAAATATTATGATTCATTTTAAACACTTTGAAACATTAAGGTTTAATTTGTATTCGGATGCAAAAATTTAAATTAAATTTCTCCTTTTTGTCATTAATTTTATGGCATTTTTTGTACATAATTAGTTTCTATGATGTCATACCTATAAATAGTTAATCTTCTAGATTTATGTATAAAAAGCACTATTGCAGTGATTATTTGATCAATTAATCTACATAAATTAGAAAATAAAATAATCTCCTCCATACATTAGTTCTCTTTCGTTCAAGATGGGCCATGTAGGCATCATTGGTTTACTAGTTACTTTATTTTGAGTATTTTTCCTGTTATTTTGTTTCAGTCAGGTCGACAAAATTAAGGCTTATTTTACAAGAATTAATAAAACCAAAGGGAAGAAGGATATCAATGATAGAATTCAAATAGAAATTAAAACAAAAGATGATTTTATTAAAAAATAAAGACTATAAATAAGAATTAGTACACATCTTAAATTTACCATCTTTATTTGATAAGTGTAAATCCAAATTGGTGGGGGCCAAACAAGCTCGTTACAATCATAATCGTCAAGTCATTGTATTTTCTTGTTAACCATTGTCATAAACACCAATGTCATCAGCACCTTTAACACCTTCGATGTTGAAATCAAAAAGACCTTGCCATTTTAGTGGTAGCTGATTGAATAGTATAGAAAATGAATAATTTCGTCCCAAAAGTATTAAGCCGCCTTCAATATCTTTAGGCTCAATCAACTCTTTGTCATCATTATCAAACTTATAAATATTAAAACTTTGAGTTACCGCCCGTTCGTTCTTTTGGTCATTCTTTGTTAATCTCATCAATAATAAAATTTGACCGGAATGTTCTACCAAATATAACCATGAGTAACCAACCACATGGACGCCTTTCATCGGGACACTTTATAATCCCTGTGAGTCTTGGGTGTTCAAAAATTGCAAGATGCATTCTGCGAATAAAAGCATAACGTTGTTCCTTGTAAAATATAATGTCTTCATAACCAATTGTTCCATGTATAGAAATCCATTTTGTGTCTCCTCTTCTACAAACAGCCAATCTATTCCTATCTCCGTAGATGCAAGCAGCCATATAGTTGTTGCAAGATGTAGGACGAGAAGATAAAATAACCTTATCCAACCAATAATAATAATGCACACCGTAGCTCTCACAGTCGTTTGGATTCAAAACTTCTTTTCCTTCAAGAGTCCGCAATTCCAAGCTGTTGACAACAACTTCCTCTACAACTCTCGGCTTAAGTCCCAACAATAATCTCTGAACGCCGTTCAACTCCGAGCAGCCTCTGGCAATGGCCCACTATCTATCCCCATCTGCCATTAAGCACAAAGCTTGACGTCAAACTTCACGAACGTAAAACTTGAAAAATTGTAATCATTTGCGTAAATTTGGAGCAAAGATGTGACATTTTTTCTAAAAGCTAGAGATGATCGATTGAAACGAATCAAAAGCTACGGATTACGTTAGGGCTATTTGAAAATCTCCAAGCTTGGGCGTATGGGTGAATTTGGGTCACTCTGACAAGTTAAAGCAGATGTAAAACTACTGACCACAAGAGCTGTCTGTCTTTGGTTTTATGTGTGTAAGCACGTAAGGAAATTAGCGTGTTGGATTGGATTGGATTGGATTATTCAGCCAGAAACCAATGCCAATTATTATTACTTAGTTTATAATTAATTACGTCTTTTTCTTTTATTAGAATATTATTTATTTATTTAAATAATTATACACATACACATATAAGACATGCTCTGATATCCCCTTGCGACTTGGATTTCTTCTTCCCCCACCACCTCTCTTCCTCTCCTTTTCTCTAACCCTAAAATGTTCACTTCCCGTTCTCTCTCTCTTTCTCACCCCAAACCCACATAGGAAACAAGTGATCAGGTACTCTTTCATTGAAATTCAGCTCTTCTCTGCGTTTTATCGCATATATGCTTTAGGTGGTTTTCTTGAATTCACGTGGAAGTCACGGATGCTCTGTTAGATTTTTATGATTGGAATGAATCCACCTTTTTGCATTATGGATTGGCCCTCTGTTTTGCTTTTGTTTCTCTGTTTTCATTGATCGGGATTCTCGTGTCAGATAGGGTAATTCAAAATCGTGTTCAACTGTGCACAATTCAAATGATTGATTTCATGTTTGAAAGTTTTGAACTTTGTTTTGTTTTGATCTTTTCCGCCTGATTTTCGATATGTTTTCGTTCGTGACTTCGGTTTTGGTTTCGGAGAATGATAGAATAATAGCGTTGCGGGGTTTTCCGCATTGTAACCTTGAAAGTTTGGTGAGATGGCGCATGAATTATTCTTAAGTTTGTTAAGTGGCTTGGTAAGGTAAGTTAAAGTTGCAAACTTGAATTTTTATTTTTATTTTTGTCGTCAATGAAATGACAGAGGATACAGGGGTTTTGGCAGATTCGGATTGTGGAATCGTTTCTGGTTGCTTATGAATGTTTAGTTGCTGAATTGTGGTCCATTTCTGAGAGTTGTGGAAAGATTTGCAGTTCAGGAAGAATTTGTTTGGATTCGCGAGTTTTTTATATTCTGAATTAGGGTTTGGCTAGGTTTCATGGTGGGTTATGATACCCTCTTTATTGTTTGTGCAGTAATGTAACTGGTGCAGTGGCATCAATTCTTTAAGAAGAAGAATTTTTTGGTCTAAGGAGATAAAGATTGGTAGAGTAGTAATGGAGGCAAACATATATGATGTAAATCACTTGGGTGCGGATGTTCTTTTGCCTCCTCGAAAACGGCTGCTTGCTGGATTCAAGAAACAGACTTGTGATGATGCTGCTTTGCATCCCCCAATAGTTGCCTCTTCTTCATCCTCAGCATCTCCTTCCTCACCATCTCCAACTCCACCATCCCCATATCAGCATCCACCTTCTGCAACTCCTTGTTCCCCATCTTCAATTGAATTTCAGGACCATCTTAACAATTTGCTGAGGTCTCATTTTAACAACAGCCATAATCTTTCGCCTGATCAGATTTTGGAGGCTTCAAAATCAGCTGCTAATGCTGCTACCAAAGCAGCAGAGGCCGCAAGAGCTGCAGCTCAGGAGAAAGCTATTATTGCTGCGAAAGCTGTGACAGCTGCTAAAACTGCTTTAGCGTTAGTTGCTTCTTTTCCTGAAGAGACAGCTGCAAAGGAGAGATACCTGAAAAAGAACAAGTTTAAAAAGCATGTCCAGGTTCAGCTTTTGTATGAAAAGCACCATCCTGTTGAGAATTACAGAGGTGATGAAGAACTGGCTCGCAAATTGCATCGAGATATGAACAGCTCCCCCAGAATTTCAAAGAATTGTTCGAATTCTGATTTGAAAGGGCACAAAATTAAAAAGCCTAAAACTTCTCAAACTTCTGAGGGAGTTAGGGATTCAAACAGAAATACGGTGTTTGGAGCAAACCCATCTTCAGTTTGCAATGGGCATGCTGTAGCTCATGAGTTGGATTATGAGAACTCTATCCGGGAGGTTTGCACAATTGTAGCAGATGAAAAGGATTCCAAGTATGAAAATTCCAGTCAACTAGATATGGATAATGGAGTAGCAGAATCAAATCATTTGAAAGAGAGAAATTTGGGAGAGTCAGGTTCACCGGGTAAAAAGAGGGGAAGGCTGAAACTGAAGAAATTGCCATTAAGCAATTGTAACTTTAGGGATCAAGCAAATCCCAAGGAAGATAGTTTCCCTAAGAGCTCTCCATTGACAGTTAAAAACACGGATAATCCAACGATTCCTAATAAACCTTTGTTCCCTGCAGAGACTTCTGCTCACAAGCTGTTGCCAATTGAGGCTGCACCAGTGTGGAAGTACCAGGAGTTTAAGGCACCTGCATGTGTCAAACAGAATAAAGTCATGCAATCATAAACGCCGGACACCAGTTCCGGCAACAGGTGGTGATTGTAGTAGCAGTCTATAGGTGAGGGTAGGATTTGTGATGCTTTTTCTTTTCCATAGAAACGGCTTTATTGATTCATCTTTCTTGATCTTTGGTTTTGTAATGAAATTGAACTAATTAAAATGTATATGTTGAAAGTTTTATTACTTTGCTTCCATCCCCATGTATTTCGGTTCTCTCAAATGACGGCAAAGCTTGGAATTGAGTAGCATAAGGATTTGAATAATTAAAACACTATCTCGGTTTATTCCGATACTCAATCCATCCAAACGTCATCTTTTTCTTTGTCCTTTTCTCCTCGTCAGCGTTATTTCGTTGGTTAGCAATCCAGCTCGAACAGTACGGTGGTCTTGCTTTGGTTAAAAGTCTGGGTGCTTCAGCATCAGTGCTCGGTACTGAAGTCCCAGTTGACGTCGAAACATCTCGACGTTTGCCCTTTCCAATACAGCCTTTCGGATAATATGCCCTTCACTGTTTACTGTCTCAACATGTAAAGTAAGTTCTAACAAGTTGAGTTCCAAATAATATGCACTTCACCGTTTACTGTCTGAAAATATTAAAAAAATTTAACAAGTTGAGTTCCAAAAAGTTGAAATGTTTCTGCCAAATTATTGCGGACCTTTTGTTTGCAGCATTAATTATTAGCTGTTAATTAAAAATATTATATGTTCGTCTGCGTCAGCGTTACCTCACTCTCGATACTAATCACACCTAAAAGAGATGATCCCCAAATTGCCACATCAGCTGCTTTAGTTGGTGTCTTGGTTGATGATCGAACGGGAGCTTTCATGGTCGTTGGTATCATCGCAGTTGACATTTGGACTGGACACGACACATTGTAATACTTCAAGTTAGATTCCAAATTCAAGGTTTTGCAGCACATCAATTGTTTCCTTCTTTTCCTGTCATACTTCTTAAATGATGGAGACGAAAAAAATAGAGGGGAAACCATGCCACTCTGGATTTTTTTTTTCTCGCATATCGTATGATGTGATGAAATTGAAACTGTTTCTGTAACACCCGGTGGAGAGTAGTTCTGAAACTTTCCAGGATGAAAGCTTGTTTCCATCCTTTACAATACATATTCATTGTCATGAACAAAATCATGTTTTCTGTTACTTGAAGACTGATTTGAGGAAAGAAAAAAAAAAAAAGCAGGAATGGTTTGTCAAATTTTTAGGACAAAACCAAAATTTCCCTGCCGTGTTCAAATCAATTAACAGATTCTTGGGTTTCTAAGTGAAGAAGGTACAAGTTT
>JAOTAY010000006.1:14599085-14611610 GCA_025629805.1 Erythroxylum baracoense
ATTGTTTCTAAAGTGTATCAAAGAAACATACCCAAGAATTTGTCATTGAACATGCATAATACATGATACATTTATAGATGTACTTATTATTCTGAATGTGCAATGTAGTAATGTGAAAATGTATGTGATTACATATAGAAGGGCAAGTTAAGCGAAGACATTGCTGGGACTTCAAGATGATAAGCTAGAGGGAGCAATAGTGAGTAACCTAAAATGGTCTCACCTTGATTATTTGTTTAACTTTGAATTGAATTGGTATGTGATGTATGTGTACTGATTCCAGACAATTGATTATCTGAGGAGGTTAATATTCAGGACTATATTGGAAGTATTCCTTGAATGTGAATGTGATTGACTACATATGTTCCCAACTTATATGTTGAAGGTCGGACTAAAAGTTCGATGATGAATGTGAATCTGAATGGGAAAGTGAAAGCGAATGTGAATGACTGAACATAATGATTGAATATTTGTAATCCATTTCATTCCAAGAATGCATGAAATATAAAGGTAGTTGTGACCGGAGTCACCAATGAAAAAGAGCTTAAAGCTCAAACATCTGTGGTAAGAGCTTATGGCTCAATACGTAAAATGAGCCCTGTATCTCCAACGGATAAGGGACAATATAAATAAGCTCAGTATCCACAACAGATACGGGATAGTGAAAAAGGCACTTGGTCACAACAACGTAACAAATGAAATTGAGTCTCATAAACTTGCATACATATGTGACATGAATAAATTGAACAATTCCAATGTTTTGAGGATTTTTTTATTGTATGAAATATGTGAAAGCTTATCGATGAATATGTTCTGCATGATCGCAACGTAATGAGAAATTGTATGGATTTTGAAATGTGACAATTGTGAACAAACTGTTTATGATATTACATGATGATAATTGAGATGATGTGAATTATATGATAAAATGAATTGTTGTGTTGCATGACAAGAGTGAACCATCAAGGATGGTTACTCAATTGAGTTTGCAAAACTTAACCAAATTGTAATGTTGACATTTTCAGGTTTGAAAGAGCGACGACTTCGCTTCTAAGACTACTTAGAAGAGATTTTGTACTACTTTGGGATAGAAGACCTAGCTTAAAGGTCAGTCAGCTGAGACTGAAGGATTAGTCTTATTTTTTTGTTAATTCCTCATATATGTAGCATACTTTGTAGACAGAGCTGTGGACTCTAATAGGTTAATATTGTATAAACATAGATGATGGATATAATGCTACATTGTAAATTAAGGTTTATAAAATGAAATGAGGACATTTTGGGTTTTATACATTGTGTTGTTTATGATCTTAATTTATGATGCCATGCGATATGTGAAAGTGACTAAGTTAGCACACCATTTCCGTCGAACATGTGCACGTATGTCCGAAGGGAATATGTGTATACGTTGAATGGGAGTGGGGTGCTACATTATATGCCAATAAGGGAATTAAAGGAAGAAGAAGTAACAATGTGCAATTTTCCTAAAATCAACACATGAACCAATTAGATCAATGCATATGAGACCAATAAGAATAAAGCATATGTGTCCAATAGGAATTAAGCATTTGTGTAAGTCTTGAAAGTGCATGAAATGGGCATATAGAGAGGAGAGAGGGACAACATTTTAGGATTTGAATTCCAAATTTTTCCTTTCTCATTTTCTCTCCATCTCATCTTCTTCATCCTATCATTTTGCATATAAGGAATCAAGCTAATCTTAGGTGGAAATCAAGGTAAAAGTTAGTGAGTTTCTCTTCATCTTTATCTTTTCTTATTTTGTTTATGAATATTTGGAACTATAAGGTTGGAATTGGGATTAAGATGCATATTTGTGGTGTTTATAGTTGGTGAGCAAGCCAAAGAGGAAGGGAAGGAAAGGCTTTAGAAGAACTAATTGGCCAATTTTAAAGTTTGAGACTATACTTAGTTTAATATATCCTTGTTTGTATGTTTGAGTGGATACAAAGATTCATTTGGATATGGAATGGTTTCTAGGATGGTGTGTTATTTTGGTGTTACCTTGCATGGAATTAGTTGAATATGACAAGAGAATATCGTGTAGTGGAGTTTTGTCTTAGGTTTATTTGAACCAATCAAATTGTTTAGGTCATAACTCAGCCTACAGATGTCTAAATTAGATGATTTTAGTTGCATATGAACCCTAAGATAAAAATAGAAATCTCTAGATGATACTCTGACTTAATTGGCTTTATGACATTGGAAATTGATATTCGAAATTGTTGACTTGATGTTGCACCCATTTTGGAGCTGCTTGTGGTTTTTAGTTTATATCTCATGATTTAGAAGTCAAAATGGCTTTCTTTTTAGTGATTTGGAAATTAAAGACATAGGGGAACAAATTTCCAAAAGACTTCAAAACCTGGTTTGAACATTTTCTATATGCATATTATGGAACAAGTAGAGGAATGAATGACAAGTGTCTGTCACAATGGTGATAGGGATGTCATAATCGTGACACAATATCTTGATCTTCTGTGACAATCGTGATATGGACATCATGATCATTACCTAGTAGAGACCTTTTTTTCATGACAGTGACACTCTAGACATGACAGTAACCCTAGAGAAGGGTCTTTTGTCATGACCATGTCCTTTTATTCATTTCCAAGTTTTACCGCATCTTATCCAAACCTTTTTTAATGTGTATGAAACTTTTTAAACACTTAGAAATAAATGAAATAGGACTTACCACATATGAATTGGGTGATTAAACATTGGAATTTAAAAGCGAGCTTACATTTACATAGATTATTTGTATGCATATTTATTACTCATATGTGTGCATTATGCACTTCAATACAAATTTTATGACTTCAAGTGAATATTATATGATGAATTATAAATTGGTCAAATCATTAAAGGAAATGTTATAGTGCCTACCTATTGTCTTGATGGTAGATAGATAGGCATGCATATAGGGTTATAGTGCAGCTACTACAATTTGACATTAATGGTGTCTTCATTTCGAGACTATAGTGTCTCCACAGTTTGATGCCTTCGGGTATCCACAGTTTTGATGTCTTCGAATATCCACAACTCATGTTATCCATACCAACGGGAATGTGTAAGCCTAATACAGAAAGTAAAGTAAATAGAGATAAATAAGAAATATAGCATGATAACATAAATAATTTGTATTGATGAGCATTTGCATTCGTATTGATAATTTGTATCAATGAGCATTAAATATCAATGTTTGACTTATAAATGTGAATTTATGGTATATGCATAACATATTGAAGCATGTTTGCATCATGTACCTTGATTAAGTGAGCCATCACTCTTTATACGAGTTGTGATGTTTATGAATGTGTGCGCTTGGCGGATGATTGCTATAAGTGGTCATCCAAATTAAGTGTTTCCCCACTAAGCATTTAAGCTTAGCACGGGTTTTAATCCATGTAAGTCCAAGTATTAGGAATGAGGTACAAGGAACATCTGTAGAGACCACGGGTTTTAAAAATACCTTTGGAATGTTTTTTTTTTGTTAAGGATGGTTTTATATGTAACGAAGGACATTATAATGTTTTCTTTTGTATTATCATGTAAATGCAAAGATGTAATGCTACTTTTAAATGATAATGTTAAGTGATGTGATTTTTGTAATGTGTATATGTATAGCATTGAATAGACATGTATGCCATGAATGTATATACAGGAAATTGGTTGACATGTGTATGGGTGGTTGTAGGTTCCATACAGGAGTGTTACATTTTGTAGTATCAGAGCACAGTTTAAGTAGTTCTCACCAATAAAAGTTTAGTAATGTGTGATATGGTTTGGCATTTATGTTGGCCTTATACAGATGTCCCTATTTTCTTATAGATAGTAAAGATGGAAAGACCTCGTGAAGCTGAGGAGTCATTTGATAGTGCGGTAGGGAGAGATCAATCTGTTTTGGGTCCTTTTAAGCCTCCAAGCGGTGAAATACCGGTACCGTCAGTACCTAGGAAGATGTTTCTAAAGCTCTCCTATGATATACTAAAATTGATGGATAGAATGACCGCGCCAAAAGCTCCTATATAATCTTTGAGAAAGCATGGGGTGGAAGAATTTATGAGTGTGACTCTAGAAGAATCTGATAAAGTAGAATACTGGTTAGAGTAGACACAGAGGGTTCTGGATGAGATCAAGTGTCCACCTGAAGAAATGGTTACCTGTGTTATCTCTCTCCTACAAGGGGCAGCCTATGAATGGTGGAAATTAGTTCTACTGCATCCACAGCTGCCTAACCCTCTGATTTGGGAGTTATTTACCCAAAAGTTCAGAAAGAAGTATGTCATAGAAGCTTATAAAGCAGCTCAATGGAAGCAATTCCTAAATCTAAGACAAAGAAACATATATGTGGCTGAATATGAAAAGGAGTTCAACCGGCTCAGCAGGTGCACTCCAGAGCTTGTTCTGATAGAAGCCTTCTGATGCTGACAATTTAAGGGTAGATTGAATGATTCCAACAAAGAGTATTTGGTGGTAGTAACTTCTCTACAACAATAAAGCTACTATCAGCTGGTTGAAGCAACTATCAGAGTAGAGAAGCAAGAGATAGCCTAGAAAGAAAGGGCACAAAGGAGGAGTTTCTCCAGAGTTTGATCATATTTGGGTAGGAGAACTCAAGACTCATAGGGTGCATTCCTAGCATAGTCAGTCTATAGCACAGCCACCAAAGGAAGACTTTAGGGGCAGTTTACAACATCTAATACTAGTAGGGGCTTTTTAGCTAGACAGGGAGATGGACTGTTAGAGTGCCCAAACTGTACCAAGAGACATTGAGGCACATGCAAGTGGTTGACTAGGGCCTATTTTAAATATAGGGGTACATATCACCTAATGGCTAATTGTCCACAAAACTCAAGACAAATTATTCCATATCAGTGGAGCAAAGGGGCATCCAATGCACCTATTGCATCTAAAGGATGAGGTAGAGGTCAAAGTGAACCAGGCCAGCCCAGGGCTACTCTAAGCATAGTATCTGAGTCTGTTGATCATCGTATGGTATCAACTAGTCAAAGTATAGGCATATGCTATAAAGGCTTGTGAGGAATAGGACGCCCCAAAAGTTATAGCTGGTATCTTCTCTCTCTTTGATCTTGATATGCCTGCATTGATAGATTTTGGTCCCACTCATTCATACATTTGCACTGGGGGAGTGTGCTATAGGATGTTATCAGTAGATCCTCTAGCTTATGATATATATGTGACTAGTCCACTGGGCCTTAGCATAAATGTAAATAAAGTGTATAAAGATTGCCCTATTATGATCTATGGGAAGCAGTTGGCTGTTTATCTGATTTAACTTGATCTTGGGCATGGATTGTTTATCCAAACACCAAGCTATAGTTGACTATAAGTTGAAAATAGTTATGTTCAAAGATTATGGTGGTTCAGAAGCAGTGGTGCATGGTATTCGATCTAGTCTTTTGACTAATATGATATCATCAATGCAAGCAAGACAACTTCTTAGAAAAAGTTTATGATGCATATTTGGCTTTAATACTTGATTCAAAAAGGGAGAAGGTGAACTTACAAGACATGCCAGTAGTGAATGAGTTTCCTGATGTGTTTTCAAAAGAGTTACCGGGTTTTCCACCCCAGAGGGAGGTATAATTATCTATTGAAATTGTATCTGGTACTACTCCTATTTCAAGGGCATCTTATATGGCTCTTACAAAGTTAAAAGAGTTGAAGACTTAGTTACATGAGCTTTTGGATAAGGGTTTTATCTGACACAGTGTGTCACCTTGGAGAACACTAGTCCTTTTTGCCAAAAAGAAGGATGACACCTTACGAATATATATAAATTATAGATAGTTGAATAAGGTGACTATAAAGAATAAGTATCCATTGCCCATAATGGAAGATTTGTTTGATCAGTTGAAAGGTGCAGGAGTATTCTCTAAGATTGATTTGCAGTCAGGTTATTACCAGCTTCGGGTAAAAGATGTAGATGTTCTAAAGACTACATTTAGGACCGGATATGGCCACTATGAGTTCCTAGTGATGCCTTTCGGACTAACTAACATATCGATTGCCTTTATGGATTTGATGAATAAGGTGTTTCGACCCTACTTAGACCAATTTGTTATGGTGTTCATAGATGATATATTGGTTTATTCAAGGAATGAAGAGGAACATGCTCAACATTTGGGAGTTATGCTATAGGCTTTGAGAGAGAAGCAATTATTTGTCAAATTGAGCTAATTTGATTTTTGGCTAAGGGAAGTTTCTTTCCTTGAGCACATAATCTCTTAAGAAGGTATTAGGGTAGATCCTAGTAAAATTGAGGCAATTGTCAATTGGAAGCGGCCTCGGAATGTGCAGAAGTGAGAAGTTTTCTTAGCTTAGCTAGTTATTATCAGCGCTTTGTCAAAAGGTTCTTAGTAATTGCTTCTCCAATCACAAAGTTATTTTGAAAAGGTACAAAGTTTGAATGAAGTTATAGGTGCCAAGCTAGTTTTGAGCAATTAAAGAAGATGCTTACTGAAGCTCTAGTGTTGAGACAACCAACTCCAGGCAAAGAGTAAGCCATGAACAGTGATGTTTCTAGGAATGGTTTGGGTTGTGTACTGATGCAAGGTAGGAAAGTGATGGCTTATGCCACAGTTAAAGCCACATGAATAGAATTACGCTACACATGATTTAAAATTGGCAGCAGTGGTGTTTGCCTTGAAAATATGGTGACACTACTTATATGGGGAAAGATTTAGGGTACACATGGATCATAAGAGTGTAAAGTACCTGCTCATATAGAAGGAGCTAAATTTAAGGCAACGGTGTTGGCTAGAATTGTTTAAAGACTATGATTACGTAGTTGACTACCACATGGGAAAAGCTAATATGATAACAGATGCTTTAAGTGGGAAGTCTATTTCAGCTCTGTCATTACAACATAGTAGATGGAGATTTGCATTAGATGGAGCTTTGATAGCTCAGTTAAAAGTAAGTCCTGACTTGAGACAGATGATAATACATGCACAAAAGATGATGTCAAGTTGCAACAAATTGTGCAAGCAGTGCAAGAAGGGAAACAAACTATTTTGTAGTCGATGATGATGGAAGTTTGTACTTTAAGAGTAGATTGTGTGTGCCGGCAGTAAAGGACTTGTAGAGGAAGTTATTACATGAAGCCCATAATACTGTGTTCACCATCCTAGGGGTAACAAGATGTACCAGGATTTAAAACAACATTACTGGTGGCCAGGAATAAAGCCTGATATAATGGATTATATGTCCAAGTGCTTGACTTGTCAACAGGTGAAAGATAAACACCAAGTTCTATCTAGCCTATTGAATCCCATTCTAATTCCATCGTGGAAATGGGATAATATCATTATGGACTTTGTAACAGGTCTACCCCTCACATCGAGAAAGTATGATGCAGTATGTGTTATAGTGGATAGGCTCACCAAACCTGATTATTCTATGGATCGGTTAGTTGAGTTGTACGTAAATAAGATTGTTTGGCTACATGGAGTGCCATTGTCAATTGATTATGACCGAGATCCACGATTTACATTAAGATTTTGGAAAAGTCTACAAGCCACTTTGGGCACTTGATTTAGCTTCAGCTCATCCTTTCACCCATAAGCAGATGGGCAATCTGACAGAGTTACATAGGTGCTGGAACTATTAATCGTAGCTTAACGATAAGCTCTATTAACCCTGGTCATCAGTTCTACTTTAGCCTACACTCAATTAAATATTCTTCATTGAATTGTTGTTCTCTTATCCCTTTCAGCAACTATTAATCGTAGGTTAACGATAAGCTCTATTAAGCCCAGTTTTCACTTAGGTTGTATTTTATTAGGAGACACTTGTTAATTAAACCTAACTATCAAACAACGTAGGATACAATCTCTGGATTTAATTGGATAGTCACATTACAAATTAGGAAAATAGATTAATCAATGTAACAACCACACAAGCTCGGGTCATTTAACCTATATTATGTTATCCATAATGATTCAACACTAATCGAAGACACAAAAATTATGAATTGTATCCCAAATGATCCAAAACCATTAGTTGCTACAAATGAATCTCAACATAACAATTACGGATTATATTGAAGATTCTAACACTATCTAAACACAACAATTACGGATTATGTTCAAGATTCTAACAATAGGAGAATAAAGATCATTCATACATGAAAACCCAAATCCATAAGCATAGGATAACATAATCAATCCCTAAAGAGAGAAAGAACAACAAAAATAATGAAAGAAATACTTAATTGGGTTCTTCGGTGTCAATATCACCTTCGAACCAACGTTGGGAAGCTAACCCTCTATAGGTCTCCAAAAGATGAGAGTTCTACCCATTCTCCTTCAAAAATTAAGAGCTCACACCCTTATGTTTTCCCCCAACGAAAACATGTTTTCTACAGTCACACTCTTCCCTATTTATATTAAAAACTTAGGGTTAAAAAGGGGTGAGGTGGCAGTGTATCACAGGTGTGAAATGGGCTGTCACACTCATGCATAGCCACTCAAAGTGGTGATTTATGTGTCACAGGTGTGAGTGGTGAGGTGGTAGTGTATTACGGGCGTGACATGGGCTGTCACGCTAGTGCATAACCACTCACGGTGGTGATTTGTGTGTCGTGGGTGTAAATGGCATCACACCCATGACACACCTTTGTATGGGTGTGAGATAATTCACGTTACAGTCGTGAGACAATGCTCACGGCTGTGACATTTTAATTGATTGGCCACGAGCCATGTTGACAACATTTTCTTTAAGTTCTTTCCATTTTCTTATCTTTTTCTTGCTCTAATCCATCTTCTTCTTGTTCTATGAAGACAAGTGAGTGTGAATCTTCAAAAAACAACTCAAATATAGTGCTTTTGATTCACTTTAGCTTCTTTACTTCCGAATTGTACCTAAAATCAAATATAAACTAAACTGAGTATCTTAAACATTTTCATATCATTAATCACTAAGCGTTATTGAATAAATACATAATCAATTAAGCACATATCATCACCTAATTCCTCAAAGTGCATTTCGAGGATTTTAAACTTCGTTCAGACTCATTCTATAGTTTTTCAGAGTTTTTGAAAATTTTCTGAGAAATTTTCGGTCGAGTCCAGAACCATCTCTGGTCTATCCGTGATCTCTGTTATAACCTCAATAATACATTTAAACGCTTAAATTACTCTAGTATATTATAAGTAGAGCATACTTTATAAAATGCATGTATAACGCATTACATAATACAACAATTGAACAAGGATATTACATTTTTTATACCTGAAGTTGTTCTCCAAATTTATATTAAGAAGAATAATTTTAGAGATCACCTCAATGTAGATTATAAGCAAATAGGAAGAAGGAGGATCTCCTAGACCAATCTCTTTAGCTCCCTATTTATGATGATGTTGTAAAATAAAATGTTAATGCATTGAATAAAATCTATGTAATGAAAGCATCTAGAAATTCAAAAGCCTCAAGTGAGTTTAGTGTAATGCATCATCCATTAAGTTAAAGGCCTTATGCAGATCTATGTTCATTTCATAGTTCTTCCTTAATCCTTTCATGTGATAATTTTTGAGACATTCTTGAGCAAATAGTATGTTATCATCAATATTTCTACTTTTAATGAAAGCAACTTAGAGGGATTAATAAAGGATGGCAATATCATCTTTATTCTCAAAGCCAGAAGCTTAGAAATAAACTTATAGAATGTGTTACAACAAGGAATAAACATGTTCTTTAAGTGAAATAGGGATATTAACCTTAGGAAATAATATGAGTTTTGTTTCTACCTTTAAACATTTTTGCATTAATGAAGAATTCCATTATTGCCTTGTATACTTGCAGTTTTAATGTTTCCCATGCTTTTTGATATAAACAATCATTAAAGTCATCTAGAACAGGAGCCTTATGAGGATTCAAACTAAAAATCATCATCTCAATGTCCTTCGTAGTTAAAAGCCTAGTGAGCAACTCTCATTATTATGCAGTAATGAGTTTAGGGCTAAATGAAATCAACAATGAGATTGAGGAGAGGCTTTAACTTAGGGATCCCGAAGATTTATGGAAGTATTCCAAGGCATGAGCCAATAGGGCAACTTGATCAATGAACCTCCTTTAAGCTTATGCCTAGCTTCCACAGCTGAAGGAAGATGGGCAAGCTATTGAGCCCATATTTTAGGACTTTTTGAGCTTTTGAAATTAAGGAGAACATGAAAGGAAAAGATTGTCCTTATTAAAAAGGACTTCCTCTAAAAACTCTATTTTTCAGTGCTTGGGGGCCTAGGTTTTCATCATCATCATTAACACCCAATTGAAGTCCCGCTAAGGCACGGGGCCTAGAGTTTAATGATTGTAAATAAAAGTCACTTACCTAAGAAAAATCCTACAGATGTAAAATTCTAACTTCTTGATCCTTCCTTCAGGGTCTCCAAAGAAGGTGAAACAATGTGCATGCCATATTTCTTAACTAAAGAAAAAAATGAAGGGAGATTTAGAGGAGTCCCCTAGGATGTGTTTCTAATTAAGTACTGGGTTGAGACTTAAATGGGTAAGGTAGTAAGGAGCTTAGTTGACCTGAGAGTCAAAGAGCCTAATGTTCTCTAAGGTGTTAGGAGAAGGACAGCTAAAAACAGGAATTGGTGGAAAATAAGTAACCCTTAAGGAGGAGAGACAAATATTTTTCAATTGGTGAAGTAGAAAAAAAGCTAGAGTTAGAAATATAATTGGGAAGAGGAGAGATGGAGGAACTTGAAGGAAGAGGAGGAAAATGTCCAATGTCGTTAGAAGCCTGACTAAGATCAATAAAGACTAAGTCTATTTAGTGGAGCAAGGAAAGACTATAGATTTTGAAGAAATGAAAATTTAAAATACCATTCCATAAATAATAAAAAGAAGGAGGTGGGAAAAACAAAAGGAAGAAAAAGACCTAGATATATTTAAGCCAAATTTAAGTAGGAAGCACTTGAGAACTAGGATGAAATTGGGTAAAAAAAAACCAAGAAATATAAGAAGGAAATGGAGGATAGGGAGAGGAGCTGGAGAGCCTAGAAACTTAAAGCTAGAAACTAAGGAGATACTAAAGGAACAAAAGGAGACAATAATGAAGAAAAGGATAAAAAGGAAAGCAACAATAAGAATAAGAGCCAACTCCAAGAAAAAAAAGAGAGAAACCTTGAAAAAGAAGAATGAGATGTAAATAGACAAAACAGAAAGAAATGAAAGCCAAATCAAGGAGCAAAATTAAGAGAAAGAAAGCACGAAGCAATAAGAAGGAGAAGCCATTAAGGAGAGGGATGAGAGAATCTCACTCTATCCAATTTTTTTTACTTCTACTTTACATTTATTATTAGCTGAGTGTGATATGAATGTGGTAATTAATTATTAGAATATGACTATTAAAGTTGGAAGTAAGTCTTGAAGCTGCAAACATACCACACTAGTTAGGATAGAAGAGAAGGCTTTGCTTTTTAAGACATCAAATAAGTTTCCGTAAATTGGTGTCCATGATCAATAGAGTCATGCATGCTATTATAAATGTCTAAAGTTCACATTTTAAACTTGATCAGCTTATGACTCCATTAGGGCATCAAGTATTAGTGGGCTATCAATTATCAAACTTTCCCCTTATGTATCATATTCTAGTTCTGTTGATTATAGGAGGATATATGGTGCTTCTTTTGAAAATGATTATAGGTGGGGTTTTTTTATTTGAATTTCAACAACTTGTTGTTTGGGCTATTTATTGGCTTAAGAAATTTCAGAAGTGTTGGTTGTTACACTAAAGTTAATGGATAGGTTGTTTCTATAAGTATCTATTTTTTTTCTTTAGGTTAGGATAAATTAGTTAGTTTTATATTTTCTAAAGTAGGAATATAAGAATGATTTCAAAATGATTTTCTACAAGTGAAGCTAAATGGTGTATAGTAAATTTTGGGCGACAAAACGATTTTATGTCTACAAGCCAATAAAAAAATTAATCAAAATGTTGGAGGTGTTCTATTGTCAAGCCCAAATAGCTAGCCTGACCCTCTTTGATTTTATATTTTAAAAAAAAATTAAAAAATAATGTTTTATACCTTCCTATCAAACCGCAAGTCAGGCTGGCCAAGATAACCCAGCCCATCTCCATCCCATGACTTGATCTGGCTAGGCAATCTCAACCTATGACTCAATCAACCTCAACCTATGACTCAATCAACCTGAGTCGAATTTGAGCCAAGTCAGACCAAGTAATATCTATCATTCCTAATTTAGGTCAGATTTGAGCTCAAGATACAAATCTGAGACCTAATTAAGTTTCGAGCAATATTCAAAACCAAACATAAATTTCCTGGCCAACTAGGTGCTGAGCCTACCTAGGAGGACACATACCTATGCCCAATGTTGCGAATACCGTACCGGACTTGGTACCGGATTGAGGTCTGGAACGGTACTGTACCGGTACCGATCAATACCGGGTACCGTTTCGGGCAATTTTTTATATTTATGAAATAGTCCCTGAAATTTTAAAAATTTGCAAAATAG
>JAOTAY010000006.1:14632654-14655814 GCA_025629805.1 Erythroxylum baracoense
ATGAACTTAAAATGACAAACCACTAATCAAGAATAACGTTTTCATGGATAGTTAATCTGTCAATGAAGCAACTTAAAAGAGGAGTTTAAATCAGTATCCTAAACCAACTAGATTAAATTTCTACGTATAAAAGTAAACAATAGCAGCACCTTAACATTGAATCCAAGACTATCCAGATCCAACATGTAAGCAGAATCCACCTGCATAAAACATGAAATCAGACCTTGTGCAACCTCTCTCACCCCTCTATCTCCCTGTCTCTCTCACACACATAAACACACATTAGACACACATAGCTTGATTGTCTGGTTTCATCAAAAATGAAATTTTTTTGAGGTGAAGTGAACATCATTCTGTCGGCAACATTCTATATTACCAGAATTGATGTTGAGTTTTGCACAATGAGTTTCGTATCTTCAGCATGATCTCTATTCATGTGGGACTGATGAAAGACAAGAGTTAATTAGCACGATAAGGCTCAATATCTGATAAATAGTCAAAAAATATACTGATATGGAGCATGCATCACATGAGGTTTTATGATCTACCGTAACAGGCTTAGCAAACTGTGCTATTGGATCAACTTTTGCAGCTTGATATTCCTCTTTGCTGAAATCTGGAAGTGTTTCAAATAGAAAAATTAGTAGCAAGGTACTCAAAACAAAGGAGCAAAAAGGAAAGTCCAATAGTTCAACAATTTTATAACAAGTAATATAAAGAGAAACCTAGTGTGCAGCAAACATTATAAAAAGTAATGCAAGTATTTCAGTCAAAGAGATGAGAAGTATCAAAACTTTGTTCAACAGATAGAGAAAGAAGATAATAGTTAAACAGACCTCCTGATCCATGTAAAGCGGTTGCAACTCCTAAAACATATCTCACAATTTTTGGTTCAATGCGTATGAACCGGAAGTCACCAAAGTCAACCTTCATATTGGATACAAATTTAGAACCATAATTGGCAGCAGGCAATGATACCAAAAGGCAATATAACAAAGTTTTCCATACAATAAGTAAATTACCCAGAATGCATTTGGATGCTTAGCAAGATATGTAGTTCGAGCAGCAGTACTATCTTTATCAGAAACCTAAAAGAAAATAAAAGAAAATCTTTTGTCCAAAATAAAGGGCAATGCAGTTTGGATTCAATAATATGAGAATTCTTCACAATATAGACTTGATGAACGAGAAATAAATTACAGAAACAGCATCGCCATGCAGGGTGATGACTAAATCCGTTCTATCCTCAGGATCTCTAGCAACAAGCAACGAGCATCTTGGATTAGACAAAAGGTCCTGGCAAAGCAGTGAATTCCAAATAACTATAAGACTAATTTGGAGACAAGACATTAAACTAAATTGAAGAGAGTCCATTAGAGTCGCTGGATGTTTATAGCTCTTCTACGTACCATTTACCAATGAAAAAGGACAATGGTTTAGAAAATAGAATGGACAGGACATAGTTAAATGTTTAAATATCAATCAATCCACTTGATCTAATCTCAGATGATGCCCATGAGTTATCTTGGGCATTACAGAACACGTGAAGAGAAATTCCATATTTGCTCTTCAAACCTTGGTGTGAACTGCCAAGCTGCTGATAGCTAAAATTGGAGATCCATCAGCATCACAAGCAAAATCAACCATTGACCCAGACGGATAACCCTCATACTTCTGAGAAAGAACGGATTTTAAGCAAATCAGTAACAATAAGTCCAAGCTGTCACAATAATAATAAACCAATGAACAAACAAAATAAAAAGTAGCGAACAACGGCAAGATACGCGCATAGGGTTTTCCCAGAAACATTGTATCCAGTTGTCTCGATTGACCATTCTCAACTACTAAAGCCACATAAGCAACACGCGGACAACAAACCTGGGAAAATGTAGACAGTATGCCTCGTGGGCTGTGATTAAGCAATGTCTTAATTTCATCAGCAGGAGGAAGCCTAGCCGCCTTCTCCTGTAACGTCAAAGGCACAACACAACTAAGTAAGACATAGACTTACTCCCTATAACGTACAGCAAGCGACTACCAGTCTTAGACAGATTAAATTGCTCGTATGAAGAAAATAACATATATGTATGGAAGTAACCTGGTGAGCTTGGATCAGCTGCAACACATTGGCGTTGCTGTTAACATCTCCATGTGGCACTGCCTGATCAAAACAGAAAAGAAAAGAAAAGACTTCACAAAATAATTATATTAACAAAGAAAAATCACCCACCAATCAATCATTCTTAACCATAACCTACAACTCAAAGTACACGCAAAGCATTCGTTTAGAGGAAGAACAGGTGAAATTGGGATCACCCAACTGAGTTATGAATCCCAAAGTGAAAATTTTTCAACAGGCGGTGGAGTCCGGACTCTTTTTACCTGAGACGGTGAGTGAGTTGCGGAGGCCATGAAAAGAGAACGGCGAGGGAGGAGAGGAGTTGGGAAGGAAGAGGAGTGGCGAAAGGCTAGAAAGGTGGAAGAGACAGGGGGTTTACAGTCAGTTAAGGGGGAAAATACAGAGAATGCATATGGAGCAACCACTACCCGCAGACTCTTCATTTTGGAAATTTCTTCACCTAACCAAAACTACCAATCCAAAGTCCAAACAGGCACGGCAACCGCCTTAATTGTTTATTTTTCAAAGAAATATAACAATAATATTATTTTTGTCAATAGTTTAATCTCCGAATAGTCATATTTGAAAGGTAACAGAGATGGAGGTACTACAGACTGTAAGCGTAATATTATTATTGTTTTTTATCTTTATATTTACTAAAATTTTATTTTATTTTATTGATTTTTATTTTTATTTTTATTTAATCAAATGTAAAACAATAGATGTTGACGAGAAAACAAAGGACGAATCACGACGGTTTATTTTCTCGGCCATTATATATCCAGAAAAAGAAAGCATCGACTAATGGAGATCCAAGATTAGAGATATGATAAACGCGTTATACAAAGAAACAGAAAAAAGAATCCAAATCAAATTTCAGTAGTCTTTACAATCATACAAATGTTTCTTCAAAAGATCAATCAGAATGAGAACTATCAGAATCCGAATCGGAATCGGAGAAGGGAGAAAAGGAATTGTTGGGATTATAACAGAGGTAGGTCCAAAGAGAGAGGGCGAAGCGGCCGAGTTGGCGGAGAGGGAAGCAGAAGAGGAGCTGGACGACTTGGTCACCGGTGAGACGCTCAGGATTGCAGGCTATGTACTGGCACAGATTCGCTGACAAGTTAGCTACCGTCACAACCACTCCGCTGCTTATTACCATCTCTCCCTCAATATATCTCTTATTATTTTTCTTCCCGTGCGATTTGTCTGGTGTTGGCTCAGTTTTGTTCGCTTGTATATAAATGGAAAATTGCAGAGGTTTCAACCATGGGGACTGCTGGCTTTTCTAATAATGGGTATCTCTTAAACAATATTTGGGCTAAGATCTGAGAGAAGGCCTTACTTATTATCCTAACAGTTGAAATGATACATTTAATCCTTATCAGATTAAATTTCCCATTCGAGTGATAGAATAGCAAATTTTTGCTTGTTTTGATTAATTTATCTCTATGTACTTGAAGAAAAGAATCTTCGGTCCAATAACTCTTTTATGGTTACTAGCATGTGTTCACTGTGCAAACAATAATGCCCAACCGAACTAGAATGTGTTAAACAGTATTTGCTTGGATAATATCAACAGTTTGTTTCTTATATATTTGTAGTATATTAGACAATTGTGTTTGGATCATGTGGAAGTATATTTAGGTAAAAGGGTAAGATAAATAGTAAAAAAAGTAGGAGAAAGATACAAAAAAAGCAAATAATAGGTCAAGATAAGTTTCTAGTTTACCGTATGTTAGGTTGTCTAAGATACGGTGAAAAGTTTAGGATAATTTGGACTTTTTGTTACGGTCATTAACAGGAATATCAAAGGTTGGCATCAATTATGGTTCAATTTTTTCGAATCTTTTCTCAAGACATTGTCTAACTCCTTAAGAAGAAACAAGAATGTCTTATTAAAATATGAAAAAAAACTCAATGTATATGAGTAGAGGTTAGTTTGAGGTGAAAGGAAAAAAATAAAATAATCGAAGTATGGGAAAAAAACATAATAAATACAATAAATAATAGACAATTATATAATTTACGCATAAAAATTGATAAGAGATAAAAGTAACCACAAAGGTGAATTGGTAAAATGCTAGTAATAATGGATCTTTAACGAAAGATATATACTTAGCTATTGCAAAGTGTGTTTAAAATTCATTATTGTGGTTTTTGGTATAATCATCACTAAAAAAATTGAAAGTTATCAGCAGTTTTGGTTCATTATTAGCACACGGTTCATTTAATATATGAGGGGTAAAAAAAAGGAGAGTTGAAATAGTTTGATGAATATAAATACGAAAAAATGTTTGAATAAATAATGATAAGTACCTGAAATAGTTGTGAGTCTCATTTCAGCATTGTCATTATCTCCTTTTTTGCTTGAAGTTGAGCCTCCCTCTAATTCAGCATCATCAGTCTGGCAGTAATAGATAACATTGAAGCATTGTCTTCCGTCTGATGGTTGCATGTGAACAAGTTTGATATGAACGAGAAAGGTTTTTGTTTTCAGTTCAACATGGACCTTATCAAGAGGAAGTTCAATACTCTTTTTATCAAAGAGAAAAGTGTAGATCATTAGTCATATAATAAAGATGTCATAAAAATATTCAAATGTATTTTTATTTGTAATAATTATAAAATATAACCTGGTTGTAATATTGCATAGCTTTAACTGCATTGAAGTTTACGAGATTTTCGGCAAGTTCACTAAAAATGGGTGTTGTGACAGTTCCTGTGTTGTCAGTCAAATCAATATCATACTGGCATTTACATTTAGAAAGGAAAATAAATGAGAAATTATACAGTTGAATAAAAAAAGAATATCAGAAAATTGTATTTAGAATTGATATGAATGATCTTAAATTTAAGTTAACATATAAGTATCTTGGGAATGTGTTAAAATCACATAAGGATATGTTTTGAACCTGGGTTCAGCTGGATGTTTCCCCCTGCAAGAATTACTTATAAATGTAACCCTATATGTATCTGTGGTCGAGCGAAATTTGCAGCTTATATACCAATATTTTTGCAGAATGTTTTGAAAGGAAATACGAGCTTTAATCCATGCTATCTGGAAAGATACAAATAGATGTTTGTTAGGAATATTCAAATTAGATAGATAATAGGTGAGAAAGAAAGTTCATTGCAAAATATAAAATGTATGCACATTAACGGTGGACTTTAGAAAAATAATCTTTGAAATTTTTTAATTTGATCTAAAAGATACACCAGGATCATATTTAAGGTAAGCCTGTTGGGTAACAAGATCTTTTAGCTACTTGTTATTTTGTTGGGCCCTGGAAATATGGTAATTATAAGCGTAAGCATAAAAAGTTCTAAAAATGTGAACAGAAGTTTGTTTGTTGGAAAAGTAAAGATGAGAAATGTGGAAGTATCAATTTTTAAAATCTGCAACTTCTTGTATTGGCGAATCAATGAGAATTGTAAAATCAAATCATGTGGATAATGAAAAAATTCTTAAATCGTAAGCCTAAAAAGAAAATAAAAGGATAAATATAAAAAATATAATAGTATGACGAAAATGAAAATAGAATTACCATTATAAAAGTGAACTTTTAGCCTACAACACACAAGCATTAGAAGGCCTGTACAATTTGTTGGCCTTTATTTGGAACAAAAGCGACCCACATTGATAGTATAATAGTTTGTTGTCTAATATAAAAATGAAAAATGTCAAAAGAATTAAATGTTATCAGAGTTCATTAGTTGTAGAGAATAATAGGGAATACAACATATTGTTTGTTGGCAAGAACAAATTTTTGGATAGTCGAAACTTTGTCATCTTTGTTGATGTGTCCCACATCCAAAACTTGAATAACGACAGCCATAATATCTATCATATGATAAGGATAAGCACAATCAGATGTAATGGAAGAAAAAGGTTGTTAAGAGAAACATATAAAAGATCTAACCGACTGATTTTTCCTTGTTATTAATAAACCTAATGAGATCTATAAAAGATGTATAGCTGAATTTGCTTGGTTGGATGTTGTCGTCATCAGTTGCAGGCTCGACAACAATGTGACTTGTAATGATCCATTGAATTTTTAAGTTTTCAACTTGGAACTGAGGTGGAATTGGCTTGACAATGGCATTAGAAATGATATATTTTTTATAAGGCTGCAAAACAGGGCTCATTCTTTGGATATCATTTTTAAATATGATAGCTTTGATGCGTGATCCCTGTTGAAAAAATAGAATACAAAGAAAAGCTAAATTATTCTAGTAACAGAGAAAAGTAACAAATTTAAAATTTGACACATTGAAATACTAAAATTTTAAACTAAAAATGGTAGCAACATTTAATAAAAAGGGCATAGAAATAAAAAAAACTTGAATATTTTATGACTTTAGTAGCACTGTAAAAAGATTTATATACATTCAAATTTGATAGCCAGGTCAACTTTTATTTTCTAAAGTTAGTGCAAAAAGGAAAATGTTAAATGAAGAAAGTATAATTGTTATACCTCTGAATAAAAAAAAGATAAACTTTTGTCTCTTGGACTACTTGTTAGGTGATGTAACAATTTATTGCTTTTCTTGGATGGTTACTTTGCATGACCACCCCTCAGCACCAGGTAAAATATCCTTGATCAATAAACGCTTTTTCATCCTACCAAAAAAAGTTGGTTAAAAAAAATTTACAAAAAAATATTTTGTAAAAAATAAAACTAAATACACTTGAGCAAAACAATCAATATACCTTTTTGCCTATTTTATATGTTATATAGCCAACTGGAAAATTTCATGGAATACAAAATTTCTTGTTTTGTAGTCAATTTTTGAAGACTCAAAAGCTCCTCGAATAATTAGAACTTTAACCAATTCAGGAATTCTAGCTCTTGACAAAGCAACATACAGTTTTCCATGTGAAAATACAGGCTGATGAAGATAAATTCCTACATAATCAAGCGTCTAACTTGGGAATTATTTATGGTCATTGTGAAACACAGACGAATAGGGAATTGTGTTCTTACAAAAGGTATTCCATTCTTTACATTTTCAGAAGACTGTAGAAGAATCTTAGGTATGAAAACAAATTTTCCTTTATGAGGTTCAAAAACAATCTCTGCAGAAATTGTGTGCTCTTTTAACTGTCTACATATTAATCTTGTGTTGGATTCAAATTTTTGAGAAAATCCTCATAATCTGCTTGATGTCTTCGGTCAAATGTTCTATCAAAACTTACAGATGAATGTAGATTTCTAGACAATTTATTGATCATCATGTCATTAATTTTATCAACACAGGTGTTTGTTGTACAGAATACGCATCTATTTATCATCAGATATGGATAAGATGAATATATGCTTAAATCAGGGAAGACGTTTCCAACTAACCTAGTGAAGTCAATAATGCATTTGGAAGACAATAAACAAATTTTTAAACAAACAATAAAATGGACAGTAAACAATAAGATATAAAAAGTATAATCTGTTGAGAGATTCATCCTTGTTATGATAAGGAATAACTAACTATTCGGGTAAGCAAATATGATCTTACTCATCAATAGGCCTATACCTTCTCCTACCCTTAATAAGAAATCATAAAAAACTGGATTTGATATAGCTCTCATAGTTATGGTTAAAGATAATTTACACATGTGTGGCCAGAGATGTGAATTTACAAGACTTGAATCAATTAACTATTCTTTTGTGGCCTAGTCTATTAATTTACGCATGTGTGGTCAGAGATGTGAATTTACAAGACTTGAATCAATTAACTATTCTTTTGTGGCCTGGTCTATAACGGGTAAGGTTTGACGAAAATCACCACTAAAAACAACAATCTTTCCTCCAAAAGGCTTATTGGACTCCGTGATATCTTGCAACAAATCATCAAATGCTTCAATGGCTTCTTGTTTGCCATTGAAGTCTCGTTCCATTAGATGAGACTAGATTCAAAAATCAGTTTTGCAATACTTCTTTGTTTACTTAACTAACAAACTTTCTTCTTCGAAAAATCAAGTGGGATCTTAAATCTTGAGTGCGCTATCCTACCACCAGGAAAGACCGATGTTGCAACATTTGATGTTGTAATAGCAATTGTAACATGACCCTATGATCGTAAAAATGTAAGAAGTGCTCTGTATAAGAAAGTTTTCCCAGTTCCACCGGAGCCATCAATAAAAAAACTACTACCATTTGAACCAAAAATTGAATCTAAAATCAAATCAAATATGTATTTATGTTCCCTATTCAACCTTGAATGTAATAACAAATCTTTTGGGTCAATTTATATATTTTCTCACTTTGTATTTCTCTAGTGAGATGCTCATGATAATCAGCTTTAAAATCATATTCAGTAAAATGATAATCACTCAAGCTCTTCCTCATTTGTTGTAGGGATCTATTAATATCGTCGAAGGTCATCCTTGTAACGTCCTCGAATGTATATGCATTATAGAAGGAAGCATGTTGGTAATTAGAACAAAGATAGTCTTTGAATGTTTCCCAAAGTTGCCTAGGATTCGTTTTGATGAACAATAGAATAGGAGCGTAGCAAATAAAAGTCTAAACGAAGTTGGCTTCTGAAATAAAGCAGCCTCCTCTAGAGTTTGTTTTATATGAGAATTAGATGCTAACAAGCCTAATTTTAATGTAGCCTCCCTAAAACAACTTGTTTTTTCACCATCATTAGTTAATAAGTGATCAAATGATGTTGGGCCTTTAATATGCATAAGTAATAACCTCAGGTAATACCTCTCTCATTCTTTAAGGTCAATAGTAACCAACCTTCCTATAACTTTCCTTCGACTCCTTTCTGACCATGTTCTTATTTTTGGGGTCTAAACAAAATGTTCTAGAAAATCTTTATACAAACATTTCATCTCCTCATCTTTATTATTTGTCGAATTCATTTTGAAAAATTCAGTTAACATTGTTCTTGAGAAGTTAATTTTTCTCAATAAATAGGACAAATATGAATTTATGTCAAAGGAGATAGATTGTTGATCAGGAAGATGAACCTAAAGCACATAAACTGATGGACTTATCTCTGTTAGATGAAACTCATATATATGCCAAAAAGCTTAAGGAAGTGAAATCTATCGACCTTCCTGAAAATTACTGATTTCATCAATATCAACAATGATCTCTTGATCAACAATACTAGAATTAACAAGATCATGGCCCTTGATGACATACTTATATAAGTATTAATAATAGAACATATTTCAACATTTATATGGAAATCAATGAGAAGTAAAAGGTATGGACTATGAGGAATCACCCACTTATTATCAACCTCATGCTTACAAATTTTTACTTTTAAGCCATCATCTCTCTTTTTATAACATGCATAACTATCCTCACCTTGGAAAGTAGAAGGAGCAAAATTTTTAGCATAATGTTTCTTGCAAACACCATTTCTCATGCAAGGGCTATCTTTATTCATATGACCACAAGGACCGTGGATCATGCGTTTAATGATAAGAGAATATAACTACGAATTTTGAATAGGGTCTGGTATTTCAGCAGATATAATTTGGTCATAAGATTTTAAATTAAGTAATTTAGTATGCGGCTTAAGTATCAACAACAAATAAGCATGAGGGAAACCAAACTTTTGAAACTTAATAATATAAACATATACGACAACCTCTCCAAATATCTGTTATTGATTAGTTCATTTTTAAGGATCTCAAATTTAGCTCTAAAAATTCTAGCCAATAAATCAAGCCTATCTTGTGGCTTTTCATGAAACTTAAGGTTATCTTGAATCTCCTTCCACATTGGGTTATAAGTCATGGTGAGGAAAATGTCAGGTTTACCATACTTTTGTACTAGAGCCATTGCATCAAGATAACGACGTTTTAACGTCCCTTGGACCATGGACAAATGAAGCCGGGAGCAAAACTCGATGGTAAACTCGATAACCTTCACTTTGACCATTGGTAATATTGTCCAAAACACCCTGCAATATCTCTGTCCTTATCTCATTTTGTCTCTTTCTATAGAAATCAAGTCTAGATGTTTCAATTTTTATATAAGCACCCATAACAAATTGTTGAAGTAGCTTTAAGCTATGAAGCAAAATTGACTCATCATGTTCTCTTATTTGAAGCCTATAACAATAATACTCTCTAGCAAAAACAATGCCATCTTCATAGTATTCTTAACCAGCAGGTAAAAATTATACAAACAAATTGAATAAATAAAAGCACAAGGTTAGACAGCATTATAAAAATGAAATAGGAAAAGAAAAATTACCTGTATTTTCCATATTAAACATATCAAATGGATCAACAAAAGAATTGAAATTACTGTCACATCCCTCATTTAAAGCAGTGTTCCTCATTATCTTTGAAAACAACTGCTTAATTCCATGATGCCATCCAGATTCACCACGAGGAAATAAAAGATGATACTAAAGGGGTTCATAACAGGCATAGTAAGATTGGATTCTATAACTTGTGCCTGAATGACTATAGATTTGGATGTGTGGAGATTTATCAATCCTTTCATCATCCACCTTAATCTATAGCGGCTACTTATGATGCAGTAGGAAGATTGTATACACGTTGATCAAGGCCAGGCTAACACCTCAAGACTATTGTATGATTGTCAAGTGTCGAAATGTCTCTAAGACTCCTGAAGAACTTAGCATAGGGATTATGTTATAAGACTGTCATAAGAAGTTTATCATAACTTTTTGTCCTTCTTGTAAGTTCCTCATCAGTATCAAAAAAATAGAGTTAGATGCCAAACACTCTATTAGTTTTCGAAACTAAACTGTCAAGAAAATAATAAACTTGACCTTGAACACGAAATGTATAAACATCTTTCTTACTTTTTGTTAATTCTGATCATACCTAGCTCTATACGAAGTAAAAGCCATATTATTATTATATGTATGAACATTCTTACCTAAATGCTTAGACTCTTCATCACCATCAATAAATAATCGTTTTAGAGTATATGACATTTGAGGAGCAACAATAGAAATCTCTCTTGATGAACAACAAAATGATGGGGGCTCTAAATATAATCTTTTCGCATCACATTGCTCATTGTTGGGAGCAAAAGGAAGCTATAGAGGTTCAGCTGGACAATTCTTTAGGCACGCTAATTTTGACTGAGAACGATGGTGGTTTATCCCTAAAAGGATTTATAAAAGGGTTGATCACTTTGAGGAGTAATAATAATAGAAAACTACAAAGAATATAATTAAGAAGATTTATACCTTGATCCTCGACAGGTGCCATTGAGGTGGATAGAACAGAAGAGGAAGATATATTTAAACAATCTAAATTATGATGCATATTATTAAACACTTCAACTGCTAATTCTGTACTGATAACATCCCCAAGTCGAAGACAGGAATGATTCACACTGACATGATCCACGCTACAATTAACAGATGGATTTTGTACTAGTTGACTACTGGATGGATGAAGAAATAGTTGATCATCTACAATAATGATATCAATGGTAGAATAAACAAGTTGATCACGAATTGGTTGACATCGACGTTCTCCTATAGACAACTCAGGTTGATCTAAATTATCTGTCATATTGGACATATCAGTTTTACACCTTTTATTTCTATGACCAAAAAAAGACATAGTAGCATTACTCTTCTTTACAGCATAAGCTTCTCAACGTCCTTGTAGAAGCTCACGCTTTTTACTTTGACCCCTTTTGGCATTCCTATCCATCTTTGAAAGTCAACAAACCTAAAATGAAGGGAAAAATAACCAACAACTATACGCACTTAAAAGATCAGGAAAAATGAAGAAAAATAAAGCTATAAATTAATAAATTAAGATAAAATTACCAACATGTAATTGTTGTATTTCATTTTATAATTATATAATAATTTTTACATATGTGTACTATTTAATTGTCTATTAAATAATTAAATTTCGCAAATAAATTTAAGTAGTAAATGAAAATTTAGTTTAAAATAATTTTATACTATGTTGGTAAATTTTAATATATAGTGTAAATTAACGCAAAGTAGTATTGAAATGAATATAAATTTTCAGTTCAATAGAAACTAATAATTTTGGGACAAAAACATCATATATACAACACTTTTGATAAGTTTATATTACTTAAATTTATCAAAGTCTCTCATGATACAATTTAAGAAGTCACTGAAAGTAACTATTTGTAATTAATTATTGATTAAAATATTATTAAATTATCAAATAATTATCAAATTATAAATATGATATAAATTCATAACAATAATTTTAAATTTTTAATCTTTTGAATAAAAAAGCAAACTTTTCACTTATTATAAATGGATTTTAATTTCTTGACATTTGTAAGACCTTTTAATCATTATAGAAAAGCTTCATTTGACATTTAAACTTAAAATCATTTTAAAAATAAAAACATTTTGAGAATTGTTTGCAATAACTCAATCATAAAATCATATATTTACTAAAAATGGTGAATTTCTTCTATATTTAAAAGACATTAGATGTTAATTTATTTTTTTAAATATTCTAATTTTTAATAAAATAACAGATGATTTTATAATGTGTCACGCATTAGTCTAAATTTTAAAAAATTTTACATAACTTTTTAAGATTCTAAAAATTAAATATATGCATATATAATATTGTCTCTATATATTTTATGCAAGAAAAATGTATTATGATCATATTGAATGAATAAAAAAATATTTATTTTAAATTGAATATAGGTTAGTATTTTAAAAAAAATTTAATGTATTTGGCATTTAGTCATTGTAGTAAAATTAATAAATACTTGTATATTGTATACATAACCATAATCAAAATTTACAATTAATTCAAAAATCCTATTGGAATAATTTTTAAAATTTTTTTAGCTGGATACTGTTATAGCATGATTCAAGTCATATGTTTGCGGTAAAATATGGGTCTTTGATGACCAGTTCTCTATGACGATGAAGAACTAATTCAATGGTTTGGGTCATAATAATAATTTAAAATTTTTAATCTTTTAAATAAAAACCAAACTTTTCACTTTTTATAAATGGATATTAATTTCTTAACTTTTATAAGATGTTTTAATTATTATAGAAAAGGTTTATTTGACGTTTAAACTTAAAATCATTTTAAAAATAAATACATTTTGAGAACTTTTTGTAATAACTTTACTGTAAAATCATATATTTACTTAAAATGGTTAGTTTCTTGTATATTTAAAAGACATTATATGTTAATTTAATTTTGTAAAATATTTTAATTTTTAATAAAATAATAGATGGTTTCATAATGTATCACGCATTAGTTAAAATTTTAAAAAAATTACGTGATATTTTTTAAAGATTATTAAAAGTAAATATATGCATGTATAATATTGTCTATATATATTTTTGCTGCAAAAAAATGTATTATGATCATATTGAATGAATTAAAAAATATATATTTATTTTAAATTGAATATAGAGTAGTATTTTAAAATTTATTTTGTATATTTAGTATTTAGTTATTGTAGTAAAATTAATAAATATTTGTATATTGTAAATGTAACCATATTAAAAGTTTACGATTAATTCAAAAATGTTATTGGAATAATTTTAAAGATTTTGTCTGCTTGATATTGTGATGGTGTGATTCATGTCGTATGTTTAGGGTTAAAATATGGGTCTCTGATGACCAATGCTTTATGTTAATGAAGAACTAATGCAAACGTTTGGGTTTTGTCAAATTTTAATAACTTGAAATTGATGCTGCATGACTAGAGGGTAAGTTCCACACTAATTGAATTGATAAAATAATAATAGTAGTAACATCGACTAGAAAATTTGATATACTAGAAATTAGTTGTAGATGCCACCCAAATATATAAGAAGAAAATAGCTTATCTACTGAAACAATAAAAAACATTCATATGTATGGGCTGAAAGTACTTAAAAGACATTTGGAAGAACCGAAGAAAAAATTAATATACCAAAACTTCATCCCAAAATATCGAAGCATCAAATAAATAAATTAAAATTCGGTATAATATTTTATAAGAGAAAAGTAAAACATACCTCAATAGCACAAAGCAAATGCAAGGCAAACAACAACACCTAAAAAAAGCAATTAAAAAAAGGCATAAACTAAGACAAAGTCATAAACGATTAATATGAGAAAAATATATCAACGTTTTCTTCTTATTCATTGGGCACTATCTATAAGTGTATGCATGTGTGTGTGAGATGGAGAGATAGAGAGATAGAAGAAAAGTGATTTTATAACTTATTTATGGAGAAAGCATACTATGTAATATAATTTGTGGAAAGTGGATTATAAAATAGACACTAAAATGGTCATAATAGAGCTGGCATTTTGGTGCATGTCACACGCGTTATTCCTTTTTTTGAACTTCATTAAATACATATAATTACTAAATTGATAAAAAATGGAATTACTCTGCAAATATATTACGAAGCAAAAGCCAAGAACTTATGAATATTAGGTAAATGAAGCTTAAAACTCCTACTTACAGAAAGATTGAGGATAATCTGATGAATTCAATGTATATGTCATTATAGTTCGGAGCTTGACCAACATCTTTAAATATATTCACTAATGAACATCTATATAGGTATAGAATAAAAGATAGGGATGATACAAGCCCACCTCTTCATTGATTGATAAATAATAAAAAAACTCATCATATCCCATCATTTTAAATTAAACTAATGTAATCCTGACACCTAATAAGTCATTTACATATGGCGGTTTTAAATGGGCAGCATACGATCCACAAGTTTTTATTATATCACTATAAAACCCCTAGCATTAATCATTTTCTTTTTATTGTTTACTTTAGCACACAATATTTGGTTTTTTTTTCTCGAATATCTTTCTTTTTGTCTATGAAGGTCCCATGTTTAATAAATAACCATCAATAAAATTTTGCTGCATTGATTGATTTAGTAAGTGGGGTTCATTATTGATCTAAAGAAATAGTAAAATGCAGGTGGCAGTCATTTCATTTCACTAAATCCCTTAAATGAATGACAATGGAGGCATCAGTTGCGACGTATTTGGTGTAGTTGTCGAGATAAAAGAAAAAGTGCATTTAAAATTAAAAAAACTAATCATATCCTATATTTAAAATCAAACTAATGTAATCCTAACAGCTACTAAGTCATTTATATACAGTGGTTTTAAATCGACAACTTACAACACAAATTTTTGTTGTATCATTATTAAATACCTACCATTATTCATTTTCTTTTTACTGTTTTCTTTAGCACATGATATTTGGCCTCTTTTCCCAATGTCGAGTATGTTTCTTTATGTCCATCAAGGTCCCACAGTTAATAAATAACTACTAATAAAATTTTAGTTGGTGGTTCTTTTGTAATGCATTTCTTGACTTAATAAGTGGGGTTAATTAATGGTCAAAAGAAAAAGTCAAATGCAATTTCAGGAAGGTGCTAGTCATTTCATTCAATTAAGTCCCTTAAATGAATAATAATGGAGGCATCAGTTGCGAGATATTTGGTGTAGTCATCCAGATAAAAGAAAGAGTGCATTTATATTCAAGTTGAAACTAACGAGAGTAAGAGATTGATCAAAAGTGTTGGTTAAGTAGGGGAGATCAACAGTGTTGGTTAAGCGGGGGATCTTGGAGTTCCGTACATACATAGTCTTCTTCTGTTAACAAATTAACTAGCTTTTATGTATCCACTTTTTTATCTTGATTTTCTTAAACGGTCCAGTTCCATTTGTTCTTCCTAATTTCACTATCCTTTTCGTCATAACACTTACAATAAATAAAAAATATACATTCTTAGTAAAGTATTTAATAAATATATACTAATTTCAAAAACTATGAGTTTTTTTATATACTTTAAAGGACTAAAATTATGTGTATTAAGTTGGAGATATATTCTATTTTTGGAGCTACAAAGGATGACGTATTATCATGTTTAAGCAGCATAGGTTAGTCACTTTCTTTATCATAACCCAAGTCCTAGCATGGCCACATCTCTAAATGTTTTAAAACGAGATTGAAAAATTAAAATTTTATCATAGAGCCATTCTTGGGTTTTTGTGTGTGAACTATTGCCATAATTTTAATTAATCAATTAATTATATTTAATTATTTTATTAATTAATTATATTTTATGTATGTGTTAATTATATTTTTACAAATCAATCAATTAATTATATTTTAATTAATCAATCAATTAATAATATTTGAGTTAATTAATAATATTTTTATTATATTTAATTAAAATAAAAAAGAAAACATATGTTTCATAAGCATGAAACTTAAGTCACACTTGTGACCCCTAGTATATAGAACTTAATTAACTTAATAATAATTAATAATGAATAATTATATTTAATTATATTTTAATTAATTAATTAATATAATTATATTTTAATCAATCAATCAATTAATTATATTTCAAGTAATTAATTAATTATATTTTAGTTAAAATGATAAAAAGAAAATATATGTGTGTGACCCCTTAGTACTTAAAATAAATAATTAATAATTTTAAATAATTAATTATAAGTGTAAACATAATTAATAAATAATTAGTAATAATTAAAAACTAATAATAAAAACAAATAATTAATTAATAATTAATTAAAGCTTGAAGTTCCTAGTGTTATTGTGTTTATTAATTAGATGAGATGGTCATCCTGATGCACATTGAGAAAGAAAAGAGTATATGAGATGGTAGGAGTTTTTGAGTTACATGTAATCATATCCTCTTGGAAAGTATTTTCTCTGACAGAAACTATTGACCTCCGAATTTTAACTCTCTAATTTTGGATTGCAATTAGAAGGAGAAAGAAGAAACCGGTTAAGGTTGCGACTTACTTAGAGATGACCTTGGGAGCTTTCGTGTTCTAGCAATAGGTTTCGTCCTTAATTTAAGGATATGGAAGATAATTAAAGAAGTAATGAAAAATAAGAATTTAAGCACTTCTCTCACATTGTTAAAACCAAAAAGGCTGGATTTAATAGGGAAACATATTAATGCTGACAACTCCACTGACAACTTTTTTTTGCTTGGTGAAGAAAGTGTAATTGACCCTGGCATATGAGTCCTCGTAACACACTTAATCAAAAGACTTGCAAGTTACTAAATCAACGAAAAACATAAAAGAAGCTTTTCTTCTTTGTTGAATCTCAAATCATGATGAAGTTTTTGGTTATTAATGGACTTAACCCTTAGCTTAGAACCTTTGTGATATCAACACCTGGTGTCGCTTGAGATGAGGTGGTACGATAGAGATGAGACCACTAAGTGGGGGACACATCTTTGACCTGTAAAGGATTTCATCATAGGGCCTTCTGTAGAATCTCAGAAAGGTAAGAAAGACAGACGAGCATTATCAACGTTGTAGTTCTTTTTGAAAAGCATGGTTGGTTGGCTAATTTTAACCAACTCACTTGTTGTCACATGGTGCGGCATTACAGTCGACGGGAACAAATTTTTGTTGGTAGGCCTTGTGTAACTATTGATGCTTTGACGTGACATTCTAGCAATCAATGATGCGAAAGAGATAGACCTCACATTGAGTAGGGAGATTTGTGCCAAGCTCAAAGGAGATTTACTAGTTGCCCGCACTTTCAGAGCAGTCGGGTCAGTCAAGATAAGATACCATGGTTTAAGTGAGTTAAAACGTTTCGACACAACAAATTAAAACCTTGAAGATGAGCATGAACCATCTTTGGTTGTTGGTTTGATCGACGAAGACTCAAGTCGGAGGGAAGAGACTTATGGGTAACTATGAAAATCATAGAATTCTAATGATTCTTTGAAGTCCAATGAAGATACCACCATCATGACTGCTAATAACTCAAAAAATGGTCAGACACCCTATAATCGTTCACATTCCACAATTATTAAGCAAGCAACATTTGACTTATGAGTTAGTAGAAGACCCCGCTACAGAAAATTAACAAAAAAATGTAAAGAAAGGAACAAGAGTAGGTTAAGAGTAATAGCCTCTTACAGGTCCTACAAGTGAAAGAGTTCGACTTATTTATGGTAGAGAGTGAGACAAGACACTAAAAGACAAGAGAATTAGCTAGATAAATTTGAATTTTACCTTCCATAAATAAGAGAATAGAAATGGTGGGTTAAGTTCAAAATCCTTGTAAAGCCTGCACGGGTAGCACTCTGCCACAATTCTCATGCATTTTTACTAGAGCAAAAAATGTTATATGTCTTCCTAAACTTTTATGGGTTATTAATGAAAATTTGGAAGAAATGGACATACTTGCATCGAAAATGAGTACAAATTGTTCATCGTTTCTTCGTATGGTTTAAATAGTCACCTCCAAAGTAAACGTGAGGAAGCGTGTGAATCTATAAAAAATGAAGTGAAAGATAGAATTTTGATATAATGAATTAAGAAGTAAAAAGAGATGGAAATGGAGGTAGGATCTAAAAGTTGATAAAGTCACTAACAGCTTTGTGAATGGAACTCGTGATAATCTTGTTTAATGTGAAAATCTGAAACTGTTGGGATTAAAGGAATAGTAAAGACTTTAAAGAAGTATATACGTAACAAATGCAAAGTTGGAATCTTGGGAAGATAAACAAAAAGAATTCTATTGACTATTTCCTTTTTCCTTCAGTTTGAAAAAATGCAGAAAGTGATATAAGAAGGAAATGGCGGAGTTAAAAATAACCAAAACAGGTCTTGATTCTTCATCATGATCAGCTACATAGGGGATTCCTTCTGCGAGCTTAGCAAAAAATTCATGTCATAAAGTTTTCTACATTCCAAAACAAGAATTAGAAAACAAAAAGTAACCAAAAAAATACAACAATTGATAGATTCTGAGCTAACGTTTATTCTTTATTTTGAACTCGTGACTAGTGGAACAAAAAGGAAAATGAATGATTATGAAAAAGAGAAGACTGAGAAGTAGCAGAAAAAAGTGTAAGAAAAAACTTATCTACAAAATCTGGTAGTAGTAATCATATGATAATGGAGGTTGTTATTACAATACCAATCACTATGTTGTCTCTCTAAGAAAGGCAAGCCCTTAAACTCTTTGCGGCCTTCTTCACGTTACCACCTTTAGCTCTCAAAAACCGTCCAACGCAAGCTTCGTTGCAGAATATCTCATGTGATTAGATAGAACATAACATTAAATGTCAATAGTTATTCCCTCCAGTACTGATATAATTTTAAAGATAATGACAATAGAAACATGACATGCTTTTATCTAAAATTGAACATTCCAACTACAAATGAAAAACTTGATATCAAGCACTTAAATTGCAAAAGGAAGTATTCATAATTACAATGGACAAATGAAGTAGAAACACAAAAAAATTGAATCTTGACCCATAAAAGAAAACTAAGCATAGAAACAAAAAAAAAAGAATCGTGATCCATGAAAGAAAACTAAGTATTAACAGTGAAAACATACAAGTCTCTTGCTTGCTTCAACAAGAGAGGAGTTGGTTTCTTTAGAAGCTTCAGCATAACTTAATTTTTTTCATTGAGTCGATGACATGTTTCTTTCTTGCCCATTTTGAAAAAAATGAAGTAATTGTTTTAGAAGTACTCTAAAGGCAATCACCTTTAGCGCTTATTGTACAAATCATTTTATGATTAATAAAGGCATTTTTCATTATTTTGATGTTCATATGTTATGGATTTGATGTTAATCTTAAATTGATTTAATGAAGTCCTTGATACAAAACATAGCGTGAAGAAAATCATTATAAGATCATGATAATGAGATTCCTATCATGTGTAATTATGTTAGTATCTAAACTTTCCCTAGTTATAGGATTAATGAGATGGGATATCATTAATTCAGATAGACTAGTGCATGTTATACTCTTTAATTAGATCAAGCAGTAGATTTCATAAGCTGTAGACATGAGTTGTTTAGAGTTAACATGTGGATGCTTACAAAGGGTAGTAAGTACATTGGATTGACCTACTATAAGACAATCATATGGATATTCTATTCCAGTGTCAATGATAGTCTCATCATAGGAATGGTGCAAGTATCCTTTGACTTGAGGTGCTCAAGGATATCTCAGATACTGATAATGTGCTTTGATAGTTAGGGTTATTAGGCAAACCCAAGCCTGCTCTACACGGATATGTTTGAACCATGGAAATAGGATTTCCAAATTCATAGGTCAGTTTTAACTAAAAGTGTTGGTTTGTTGTGCAAACCTAAGATCAATGTGGACAAAGGTGAAGTTAGATAGTGTACATTAGATGTACATGTGTCAAAAGTTGATAGCCTAATGAGTGTACACATATCAACAGTTGATAGCACTAGATTCGATAGTTGCATTAGAGATGCAATTGGTATGATCGATACCTATTGGTTGAACTAAGGTGGCTTATTGGGCAAACCCAAGGTCATTCTAAGGGATATTGGATTTTGACACACTAGCAGAATTTCTCTATGAGTTCTCTCAGATTTATATTGAGGGTTATGAATTTGTAAAAATAGTGGGAGCTATAATGCATGTTATTAAAGTCTTTATAAACATGCATTTAAGTACATTCTAATTTTTCTCTATTTGACAATAGGTTGTTATTGCCTGAGTCAACACTATAAGTACTAGTGTGAATCTAAGATCGTTAATGAAAGCTAACAAGTTGACTAAACCAAGTTTTCTTGACTGACTTAGGAATTTGAGAATAGTACTCAACTCTAAGAAGCTTGGTTATGTCTTGGAAGGACCACTTCCTGATCCCCTGCTACTAATGCTTCTGATGATGATCGGAGGCCATATAGGAAACATCTCGATGATAGCGAGATGGCTAGTTGCGTTATGCTAGCCACTATGTCATCAGAGCTACAAAAGCATCACGAGGCTATGAATGCTCACACCATAGTTTATCATCTTAAGGAGCTCTTTGATGAGCAAGCAAGGTCCGAAAGGTTCAAGACTTCGCAATTGCTCTTCCACTCCAAGATGGTTGAGGGGATATATCCAGTGGAGTATGCACTGAAGATGAATGGCTACATCGAGCGGTTAGCCTCCTTGGGTTTTCTTTTGGATCATGAATTAAGTATTGACTTAATTCTGACGGGTCTAACCGATAGTTACTAACAATTTGTGCTTAATTATCAGATGAATAATATATTCACCACAATTCCCCAGCTGGTCAACATGCTCAAGGCAGTTGAGCCATATGTCCCCAAGGATAAGGTTGTGATGCTGGTGGACTCTTCTGGTTTGAAGAAAAAGAGCCAAAAGAAGAAGGAGTTCGTAGGGCCTAAGGGAGGTGTTAAGAAAGCAAAGAAGACTACCTCGAAGGGAACTTGCTTCCACAATGGCAAGGATGGCCACTGAAAGAGAAATTGCAAGGCCTATATGGAGTCTTTGAAGCAGAAGAAGGCATATGATGCCCTATCTACTTCAGGTATTAATGTTATTAATATTCATACTATTTCTGATAATAAGATATGGGTATTAGATATTGTTTATAGCTTACACATTTGTACTGACATGAAGGGCCTCAGGAATAGTAGACAACTCAACAAGGGATAGTCAGACCTGCGAGTGGGCAATGGAACAAGAGTTGCTGCATTAGTTGTAGGCACATATGTATTGACGCTCCCTAGTGGGCTTGTACTAAAATTGGAATATCTTCTTTAACTAAAAATGTAATGTCCTCTTCTAGTCTTAATAAAGCTTGATTCCATTTAAATTTCAATATCAATGGTTGTTCAATTTATTTAAATTGAATATTATATGCTTTGGGTATATTGTGCAATGGTATATACATATTGGATATGTCTAATCTGGTTCTAAATATAAATAATAACAAAAGAATAAAACAAGATAATGTGAAATTGTCTTACTTATGCATTATCACTTTAGCCACATAAGTGAGAGACGCATGTCTAAACTACATAAGTCTGATAGTTTAGGGTCATTTGATTATGAATCATATGACACATGCGAACTTGCTTATTAGGCAAGATGATTAAGTTACCCTTTAAGGGAAAGGGTGAATGAACTAGTAGACTTTTAGAGCTAATACATACTGATGTGTATGGTCTGATGTCCATACATGCCAAAGGTGGCTTAGTATACTTCATTAACTTTATCGATAATCATTCTGATATGGGTATGTGTATCTATGACATACAAGTCTGAAGCCTTTGAAAGGTTTAAAGAATTTAGAAATGAAGTTGAGAAACAATTTAGGAGAAGTATTAAATCACTTCGATCACATCGAGGTGGTGAATATTTAAGCCAAGAGTTTTTGGATTATCTCAGGGATAATGGAATATTGTCCCAGTGGACTCAACCTTATACACCACAACACAATGGTGTGGCTGAGAGGAGAAATCGAACCTTACTAGACATGGTGAGTTCTATAATGGGTTTAGTGAATTTACCAAAATCCTTTTAGAGGTATGCACTCGAAACTTCTGTTTATATATTAAACAGAATCCCATCCAAGTCAGTTAATGTTACTCCATATGAGATATGGACTAACAATAAACCATATCTTTCTCATATGAAAGTTTGGGGTTGTCATGCTTATGTGAAGCAAATTCAGTCAGATAAGTTTGAAGCTAAATCTGACAAGTGTCTGTTTGTAGGATATCCTAAGGATAGGATATCAGTTCTACCATGTTTCCAAACAAAAGGTATTTGTTTCAAATCATGTTGTCTTTTTAGAGAAAGAGTTTCTTCTAAGAGAAGACAGTCGGAGCAAAATTAAACTGTGAAAGTTCAAAATGCTCAAACAGGCGCAGATCAATTGCCTAGCCCCCAGACTATTGTTCCTGAAGATGAAACAATAGTTCAACCTTCTGACATATAAGAAGTTCATAGGTCAGGTAGGATACGTCATGTTCCCAAGAGATACGAATTTCTTATAAGTGAACTTAATGATGTATTACTCATAGAAGATGATGAGCCTACTACCTATGAAGTGTTGGGCCCCGATTCCTTTTCTTACTAAATAAGCATTTGTTCAGTTTATTTTTGAGGTTGAGTTTGATTAATTTGTTTTGGTTAGGATTTAATTAGAGTGTTTATGGGTGGAGGAGTTTATTTCTTAGATTGATGGAATTAAAAGGAGAAATTAAGATTAAGTTAGAGAATTTTATGGT
>JAOTAY010000006.1:14658089-14682800 GCA_025629805.1 Erythroxylum baracoense
TTGAAATTAAATATTACAGTTTGTAATAATTTTGGGAATTGGAAATGTTTTGTAATTTGTAATGGGCCCAAATGGTTATTAAAAATTTTATTGATTATATTGTTTTGTTGAAAATGGTTATAAAATAAAGTGGGCCGTTTTGGTTATCGATTTTCTGTACTTTATGTTTGTGGTTTAAAAAAAATTTATACCAATTTCAGAGTGATCGAGTGCTCTAACATGCCACCCTCGCAAGGCACGAACTCGGATATCACCGTCGATGTCGGGTTCAGGTCTTGCGGGAGTGGGGTGTTACAAACATAACACCCATATAATATATTATGTAACCCTTTTTCAAAGCTTACTCATTTAATTAAATCAATATTATAGGCTTGACTTTAGTCTCTTGAAGTAGTATTACGTCACTCCTTGTATAAAGATCTACCGATAGATCATTGAGAGCATCTTTGCTCTTCTTTACTCTACTCCTTATTAATGGTCTTCCAATATTTTTTAATGGATGTTTAGCAACTTTTGGCACTTCACTTGACCCCTTTGTAATCTATCCTGGCTCCTTTAATTTGAAACTTATGTAATTTAAGTAGATGATTGATTCCTTTAATTTCTCCAGTCCTTAAAGGGATTTGCCCTCAAACCAATATCTTCTTTTACAACTTTAAAAGAGATAAAATCGACAACATTGAAAGTAGTATAAACACCATTTTCACCTAAAAATTTAATCTTGTAAGCATTGTTAATCAGTTTTTCCATAACTTAAAAAAGTCCATGTCATCTTAGTTGCAACTTAAGCTTGAGCTTGCTCAAAAACCTTTCTTTCCTCATATGTATATAAACCCATTCTCCAAATCAAATATCACATGTTTTTCTCCCCTTTTTAGCTTACATTATGTACTGTTATTCATATAAGTTGTTACTATATTGTTATTCATCTAAGCTGTTACTATAGATAATAATATCATCAAATTACTCAACCATAAGCTTGTTAAAAAACTAACGCAAAACATTGTTCATTAATCTCATTAAATTTATATTTGCTATCGAAGATGATATTCATCATCTGCTATTAATAATTAAGTGGATTATGAAGGGTTGTTAATTCTCTTCATTTCCAATATTGATATAACATACAAAATCATCAATGATCAAATGTTTTGAAAAAAATAAATTACATAAACTAATGAGTTGAAACTCCATAATAACCTTAACCTTTCTATTATGATAGACAAATGAGCAAAGTAAATTAGCCTTTCTATTATAATAGAAAAATGATCAAAGTAAAATAACATTAACAAGAAGCTTACAAATCTAAAAATCAGTAGGCAAAGTAGCATATTTATATTTGTAAACTTAACAAATAAGTTTCATTCTTAAAAATAAAAATGCTTCTAAATGATCCCTTATGTTTTTTTTCCTAAATGATCCCTTCCCTTGAGCAATATCCAATAATACGATTAGCTAAATGGAGAAGCAAAGCTGATAATTAGACATCATATTTAGCTACTAGCGAAGTGACATTAGAAGTAGATATCTTAGATCACCACATCAGACTATATGGTGTAAAATATGACATTATAAAACCCCCAGCAAAAATAAACATTCAATATTAAATAACACTTTTTGGTGACAAATTTTATCAATGTTAACCAGATACGTTTTGATGTTTTTATCAAGTTAGCTTGACGCATGATACTTTATATTATGCAATTTTGGTTAATAAATTTTCTTAATGATTCCAAAAAAGGGAGAAAGTTTGTTGATATTAGATTTAGGGGGAGTGACAAAAATTAGGTGGAGTTATTGTTTTGTCTTTTTGACATTTCTTGCACTTTATATCATGTGCTTGAGTAAATAATATTTCTTTGATTTTATGTATCTCTTTTGTTCTTGATATTGAATTATGCTCTTTATACTGAATCATGTTTTATGCATGAATTAAGGGGAAGCTAATCACTATCTTGATATTCATTTGTGTACTTAATTTTATTATTATTGGTCTCTAATATCATAATTGTTTTGCCATCATTACAAGGAGGAGATTATTGCACCAAAGGAGGTTCCATTTGATATTTTGATAGTAACAAAACATAATTACTACTAATGTGTATTATTTTAATGAAAAGAAGTATTAGAACAAAAATGAAGTCAAAAACTCAAACAGATAATGTGTGAAGTTGATAAAGAGAAGTCGAAGTTTGCAATCGATAAACTGAAGATCAAAATAAGAATAAAAGAAAATCAAAGCTCATCAAGGTTACTTCATTTTTTATTATTATTTATAAGCTTACTTTGTTAATTTAACGATCTAAAAGACTCACCATGCATAATCATTTTATCTTACTTTATTACATAAGTTTTTACATTCATCAAGAGATCTTGAAACTTTCGATTTTAATATAAAACCCTTTTAATCTTTCAAATAATCTTTAGACAAAATTTAGGGAAGTGTTTTGATCATATTTGGATTAAACAAATTGGTTTTGAGTATTTGAAGTTGTTAAAAATCATATTTTTGGGGTGATTGGTCGACATATATGGGGTAGTAGTCAACTAATATAGGTTAGAGTTATTAAATTTAATGTATTATGAGTTTATAGCATTATTAGTTGATGTATTAGTTGATCAATATGCCATATTAGTCGATCAATATGTAGTAGTCAACTAGTATCCAACAACTAGTGAATATGGTACCATAAAAGTTTATTGACATACTGGTCAATCAGTGCAACTAGTGAATATGGTACTATAAAAGTATATTGACATACTAGTCAATTAGTGCATTGTATATAACTATTATAATGACTACTTTTTGGCTCTAATTGCTAATAGGGGATCTAAAACACTTCAATAGGTTTTTTTCTCATTGGATTAGCATCAAAAAGGGTTTGAGTGTTGTATATAAACATTTCAAAGAGTTTTTCAATCATTTGACCATAATTGTGTAATGTTTGTATAAGTGAGCTATATTGGAGTTGTCAAGTGAATAAGTGAGATATTTTTTAATTGTAATATTTTTTTGGAGTATTGAATAGTATACTTGAGAGTGTTCTAAGTGGTATCAAGGTTTTTCTTGACCTTATAAGAAGATTGTACAAAAAGTTTCTCTTTACTGAGGAAGATTATATAAAGGTTATTTTTTGCCTTAAAAGATTAATTAAAATATAATTACAAGAAGAATTTTGGAAGTAGATGTAGACAAGAGTTGTTTACCAAATCCTTATAAATTAGTTTGCATTCTATCTTCCATATCATCTTTAAATTATTGATTAATTGTTTAATTATTTTATATTAAACAAATTTCTTATCCTTATTTATATTGATTGTTATTAATTAAGTATATTGAATAAAAAAATTGTTCAACTTTATAAATACCCAATTCACTTTCTTTGTCATACAGAAATTTAAAAAAATAAAAGGAAGAAAAAGATTGTGTATAAGCATTGATCTTAGGCCATACTTACATTTCCACTAGAGCAATAAGCATCAAAGACTTGAAATGGGACACCACATGAAGAGGTCATTTTCTCACAGGGATCCCAACTGAATCAGGCAACTGAGTGGAGTCCAATTACCCATTTAAGCAACAAAATGTTGTGAAGGTCATAGAATCGGAGAAAGGTAAGTTTAACAATTTTTAGTTTCTTGATAAAGGTGAAGAGTTGCCATGAAAACTGATGGTTGAAATAGAAAAAACAGGAGTATAGAGCATAAGGGAAGAGATGAGATACCTTAGGGCCATTTGATTCCATTTATGTTTTTTTCTATTGTGATTTTCTTTAAAATAAAATCAAAAACTTATTTGGTTGTTAATGTTAATATAGTTATATTTTTATCAGCGATAATAATTACATATTAGATAAAACCTAAAGATAAAATATTTTTAATTAAATAAATTTATTTTAATTTCTTATATAATATTTATTAACAAGTTATTAATAAAATTATTTTATTTTATTAAAATAAAAAATTCAAAAATTAATTTTTATTCAAAATTAATTATTTTTATTGTTAACTTAAATTTTATTTGAAATATATATTTTTTGAAGATATTTTAAATTTAATTATATTTATCAATAATTATTAAATTTAATTTAATTACAAAAATTAAATACAATTGTTAAGCAAAAGTAAATTATTTATAATTTATATTAAATAATATATATTTAGTTGATAATAAATCAGATTATAAAAAATATACATAAAAAACAAAAACTACTTTTAATGATTTCTAAAAGTGGAAGGAAAAAAACAGAAATAAAAAGTTCAATCTAACAAATTTTTTATTAGATTTGAAAATAAAAATGAATTGTGTGTGAAAGATTGAAGGAAATGTATTGTTACGAAGCATGGGGGAAATGGGGTGCAAGGGAAGATGTCGGTGTTTTTAGTCTTTGACGGACAAGAAGTACATTATAAAAGTCCTATTGCATATAGCTATAGGTATTACTTTATATAACCAAAGGCTTAGACAAATTAAAACTTAAAATTGTTAATTTCATACATCAAAGTTTACAATATCATATTGTTTATCAATGCCATTGCCATGGAATAAAACCACGTATTTTTTTGTTTCAGAGAAAGAGGTCCCTATTTCCTTCCGCAATTTGAAGCCCAGCCCATTCACATCCCAATCCCAATTTCTAGCTTTTCCTCTCCTCTCAATCCTCCTTTTCACTGCTTGCTGGTTCTTATTAAGTGGTGGTCGTGAAGAGAAGGTTGAACAGGTGCATGTAGTCTCCGTATATGTATATAATGCAAGTGACGCGATTGCTGGTGGGACCCATTCCCACGGTACCTTGGACGATCGACGCCTCTTCCGCTCTCTCCTCCTCTTCCGTCATCTACCACCATTCCCTTATCGGTTGGGCCAACCATAATCGCAACAAGTGGGTCCCTGCATCATCTTCTTACTCTTCGTTGTCGGCCGGCCAACAAGATCACTATGCTGTGCTTGGTCTTGCCCGGAACGCCTCCTCCGCCGATATCAAGAAAGCTTACCGTCTTCTTGCGCGGGAGGTACGTAACCATTACGCGATGTTGTCTCCTCTTCAAGTCATTTCTTTTCTGGTTTAGTTTCTTATTTCGTCCAAGAAATTTTTTAAAAATATCTTCATTACATTTTAATCGTCAGATTTATATCATCTACTCATGAAGAACCAATGTAGAATTTGCAAATCTGCATGATCATGGTTTGGTATTTGAAAGAATTTCCCAATGTACATTTTTGGGTTAAAATAGTAAAATACTTTTAGTGTCTCTTTAATGGCGCGTTCAGGTGAACTTCACATGGAAACTTTAGGTCTGTTTAAATTTGAGTTTCTTGTTGTTGTAATTGAGTGTTTGATCACCCATTAATTTAGGGACTTATTAACTTGAGTAATAAGTTTGGTTTTTAAAGTTTGCAGTTATTGTTGAATTTCTTTGTTTTTTTTATGGTTTGGGAAATTATATATATATAAGTCGGATAATTCATGCAGACACGTTGACGTTACTGTTATTGCTACCTTGGAGCACAGAAACATTCTCAATGTTAATTGAAGTAAGCAAGAATAGTGATACATACCTACAAATCTGACAAACCAATACAAGAAACATGAATGGTACCTTCAAATGGATTTTCACATAAGAAAATCCCTTGAAGGCCACAACATGTTTACATCTCTGAGTATGTAAATTATTTACATTTGATTCATTTCTCTTATGCCGTTAACGCCTCTAGATATCAGATTATAGGGACACATCATTTGGATTGGATCATGATTAACCATTTGCTATTCATATCAAGATCAGTAATAAATTATGTTCTTTGTTTTCTTTCAGTTTTGAAATAGCAGGAGGTCCTTCAATATACTTTTTCAATTTTGTAACTGATAATTCCATTGAAGGCAAAAATGCTAAAGCAATTCATTCATGTGCCATATGTGAAACAAATGTAAGATCCTTAACTCAAGAAAGCCTTAGCCACCAAGCTAAACAACCAGGTATCAATAATATAAAATTGTAATGGGAGATAAGTGGCGCAATCAGAGTGCTCAAGTCTTGTATCCTCTCCATATATGGAGTTGCAGTGACTACAGGGTTTTTTTCCAAAGCTAATTGCAGTGAATAGTGACATTAGAGCCTCTATCACTTCAATAGTTTTTGGTTTGAGAGTGAGCCACCATATTTGATAATGTAAGCTTCTTTGGCATTTGTATCGTGGCAACAATTATGGTTTGCATAGGCTTTGAGACCTGTTTGAAAATTCTTTTTTTCCTTCCCATCCAAATATTGTATATTAGCAAGAGGAGTAATTTTTTGAGTGAATTTTTGTTGTTCCTGATGGAATTTATTAAGCACATCCATGAGATGCTTTTAATACAGTCTTGACAAGTGTAGTATAAATAACAGTAATGGATTATGGTCTACAAAATGGGGTTGGTGTAAGCACACTGAAAGAGGAGATAATCATTCCTCTACGTTGTGTAGGATACATGTTTTGTTAGATATGTAGCTTACTGTATCATTAGTTCTCAACTTTTGAAGTGGAGCCACTCAAAATACAAAGCTTACCTTTGGAATTTGATGTTTAAACCACACAAATTTATACCAGTGACCTTTTGCTCTTCATGCCCAGATAGCCTCCAAATTTATTTATTGTGAAACTTTTGGATGAGCGAAGTGCCCAAACAATTTTATCTACTGTGATGGCGTTTGGGGGGAGAGGTGGCTGTAAAGTCTCTGGTAAAATAGGAGAAAAATGGTTAATAGTGTAGGTCCTTTATTTAGATGAAAATCAGTAGGAAGGAAACTACAGGCATCATTCAAGCATTGCCATTCTCTCCTTAGACATTTTCTACCCTATTACATCATATCTGCCTCCTTTCCACTCTCTGCCAGCTAATTATTCCTTGACCTGACATCTTACCATAACAACCATGCCACATCAGCTTTCTAGAATCTTTCTAGCAACAAAACAAACAAGTAATAAAGCAGAAATAACAAATCGTAGCCCTTTGGAATCAACCTTAGTAATTGTTCCTCGTAGTTTCATCGAGTGTGGAGAGCTAAATCCAATGATTGAATTTAGTGTCAAATAGATTTCCCCTCACTTACAACAATGCTTTAGCGTCTGATTGCCTTTTATTTGTCCCTAGCTCGCCTTCTGCTTCATCATCAAAGACAACCAAGATTTTCAATTCCTGATTTTTACACTTATGCCCAACACGATATTTTTCATCACACTTGAATCATAACCTCTTCTCCCTCTTGGCCTGAATTTCAGCTGCAAACATTTGTTTGAAAGTTGAATTAAGGTTACTAGGTCGAATAGTCGTGAATTTTTTGGCGTGGGTTTGCTGTGTTGGTAGTTTGATGGGTGTTTGGATTGACATTAGGGTTCGTGTAGGCTGGGCCTAGGTGGTATATAGGTTTGGGTTATTGGCAACAGTGGAGCTCCAATTAGTTTGACTCTTTTTTAACTTCTTGGCTGCATCATTGTGCTAGATTGGGGTCAAAACCAGGTTACCTACTTCTATCCTCTCGACTGACTCCATTAATTCTAGTAACCCTAAGCGTTATGTTCATTAGTTCCCCTTAGACACCTTCATTAAGCCTATTAAGAAATACTGCCACCGATGCATCATCATCTAGGTTTTTTAGTGTAATGTTTAACGACTCAAACTCCTTCTGATATTGCTCCACTGGGGATGTTTGCCATAGTGATAGGAGATGATGCTAATGAGTCTCTTTGCATTTTGGCAAGTATCTTCTCACAAGTTGGGTCTTTAACTCATCCCATGTTAATATGGGCCATCGATTCTCCTCCCATTGTAACGACTCTAAGGCGACACCCAAAGGCACACCATTGCTACTTCCAACTTTTCTGCCTCACCAAGTTTGTTCACGACGAAGTACCTCTCCTTGGGTCATCCTCCCCGTCATATGTGGGTATCTCCAGTTTATGATCATACTTGTTGTGGCAGACTAGAACCTAGTGCTAGATCCTTCTACTCTACGAGTTGCCTCTATCGTTGGACTCATGGCTAGGTTGGGGGTCCTGTATCCACTTGATTCTACTATACTTTTCCCCACAGAGATGACGCTCTTGTGAATGGCATTTAGGACTTCATCCAACTTTTGGTTTAAAGAAGAAACTGAGAAGTCGAGGAGAGACAGATGAATCTTAATTGTCGGCAGCTTCTTTTCCATATTTCTACTCTTGCTTCCATCCTTGTCACTGGCAGTCCCTAGGTTCTGAAACTCACTCTGGTACCAAATTTGTGAAGTCTCTAGTAAAACAGGAGAGAAATGGATAATAGTGTAGGTCCTTTATTCAAATGAAAATTAGTAGGGAGGCAACTACAAGTAGTATTCGAGAGGTGCCATTTTCTCCTCAGACATTTTCTGTCCTAGTGCATCATGCCTGCCTCCTTTCTCTTCCCCTCTGTCAGCTACATATTCCCGAACCTAACACCTTACCTTTACAACAATGCCACCTCAACTTTGTAGCACCTTGCTGGCAATAAAACAAACAAGTAATAAAGCAGAAATAACAAATATCAACCATTCAGTATTAACCTTAGGAATTGTTGGGACTTTCTTCTAATCGTTTGGCCCCTTTTCTTTCATCTTGAGTAGAAAAGCTTAACTCGAGGCCTACTAGTGGCATGACTTCTTTAATATGTACACGTGTTCTTGTGTTTTTAGGAGGCTATGTCCAGCAATTTTGGTGTATGATGGAGTACACTTTGGAGTTTAAACACTAGAATGCCTCATGGATTGATCTGGTGGACTGTTGGTCATTGAGGGAACACCAGAATGCCTCATGGATTGATCCAGGGGACTGGTGGTCATTGAGAGAACCCAAGTAGTGCCACCAAAAAAACAAAAGGCATAGACCTGCCATTGCTATCTTTATGAAATATTGTTTGCTTCATGACAGTTGTTGGCCTTTGTCTCTCCTTCCAAGACCATGAGCTATTTGCTTTGGGTTGCACTTGTGAGAAGCTTTACCATTTTAGGATACAAGTATGAATCGATGTAACACATAGAAAAACATCATTGAAGAGCATCCACGTATGTTTTGAAAGAAGCACAATGATTGAAGCTTTCAGGGTTTAGTCCCTAGTCATACTACATGAAAAGGTCTACATATTTCATCCAAGCTTTGCTTTTGGTGTGTATAGTGGATGAACCAGACCATAAAAAATTCTCTAGTCTTTTATTCAATAAGCTAAATACTGTGGATTGCAACTGGGGATGTAATGACCAATGGATTTTAATGCTACTTAGGACAACTTTGACCACCTGTAGGCTTTTAGCATGTGAAAGGTATCTATGGTCCTGCTAGAGATTATGTTTCCAATCTTTTGCAATTTAGGGATGTCAATTTTTTAAGGCTCGATTTTGGCCCAGGTTTGACCGGGCTACGGGCTAAAATTGGTCATTTTTGACCTTTTTTTAAAAAAATATATGTTGAAAGGCCTAATTCACCCCAAAAGCTAGCTTGAGAGGGGGAGTTTTGCACACTATTATAAATGACTGAATGTACTTATACTTGTTCGATGTGGGATTGTTGACACACCCCTCTCAGCCCAAAGCAGGGCTGGACATCTGTTGGGCATATTAGGCAAAGGGACAGAACCGGGTACCGCCCTAAACCATCGAGACAAACAAGCTCTGATACCATGTTGAAAGACCTAACTCACCCCCAAAAGCTAGCTTGAGAGAGGGAGGTTTGCACACTATTATAAATGATTGAATGTACTCATATTTGTCCGATTTGAGATTCTTGACAATATATAAGGTGGCCCGGATTGGCCCGGTCGACCGTGGCTCATTGGGCCATAGGCCGGTCAGCCCGTGGTCAGGCCAGGAGTGCCCCAACCCATTAACATCTCTATTTTGGATTAGGGGCAAGAAATCTGAAACAATGAGTTTCATGGAGATGATAAGAAGGCCTAGGTGTTTGATAGGAAGTGATTGTGAAGAGTAATTGCGAAGAGTAACCACAGATCGTTTCTGTGTTGTGATCTACATTATGAGAATTTGCAGAAACAAAAATGCTAGTTTTGTTGCTGTTAACTTGAAGATCAAAGATGCCTTTAAAAAAGTGATTGAAAGTGTTTAAATGCCTCGAGAATACATTTAGATAAGAGTTCTCAGCATGGCACAATTTTTTTATACAAACTTTTTTTCTTTTGTACAAGTTTTTCTTCTGGTAAAGGTTTTTATGCAAGTCCATGTTTAAGCTTTTTGATACTGGCTTTGCATATTGAAGATTTAATTCTAAACTCCAACTTGTTCTTGATTTGCATTTTGTCTTTGAAGTTCATTATATTATCATATCTGAAATTTGACAGTTATCCCTATGACTTGTGTTGCAGTACCACCCAGATGTCAGCAAACATTCACAAGCTGTTGAACTGTTCAAGAGAATTCGTCACGCATATGAAGTAAGCAACTCCCAGCAATTATCAGAAATGATGACTCTTTTGTTATGACATTGTCATGAGTATGCAATTCCTAACAATTGTTAGAAATGATGACTCTTTGTTATTTATCTGTTGAGATGCCTAAGATTTGACTTCAGTTCAAAATTAGGCAGGTAAATTGTTCACCTCTTTTTTCTGAAAAATGGTAATGTATTGATTTGAGCATATGGGCAGTTGTTAATAATGGAATCTGATTCCTTTCTTCTGTGTTTTCTCAATCATTTGGAATAATATGTGGCATCATAATGCTTTAAATAGAGCGATGTACTAGCCTTTTCTTTACCTTGTTGCTTTTCAAAAAGATGCTAAGTGAGACTAAGAAACATATGTTTCTAAAACAGATTCTATCTAATACGGTGACAAGAAGTCAGTATGATCGAGCTCTAAGATTTCAAGAGGGCACAAGTAGGTTGAACCGCAGAAATCACTATTACAGTTCTAGATACGAAGATAGAGCAAGGATATATAGGTGGGCTAAATTGAGGCAGCACATGCAACATGAGAGATATTGGGAACAATACGAAGGAATTGATGAAGACTCATCTTCCTACAGCGAGAATGAAAAGATGGAGGAAACAAGAGGCCCCTTTAGTGAAGTGGTTAGGTCTGCCTTCATATCTTTGTTCTTATTGCAGACGTTTGGATGTCGATTATCTCTTACATTTAGTAGCCTGCTGGCTTTGTTTGACCTAAAATTGGATGCTGGATACAAAGTAGGGCATTTAGTTGCATGGGTTTTGGGTGGGAGAGTAGGCATACTCCTTACTTTGTGTCTCCAATTTGTGAGTTGGTTGTGTGGTAAGACCAGCAGCAGCATTGTTACTCTGGTGGTAGTAGCAATGTGGGTTGGCTCAACTCTTGCTAGAAATGCACCACTCCCGCAAGGCGCACTGCTTGCTCTACTTTACATGTCAATCAAGCTGCAAGTCGACATAAGCTAAACCCATTTAGGTACAACTTATGCTGGTATTTCTAGACCGACTGCTGTCTACTTAAATATCTTATGTATAGAGTTTTGCCTACAATTTTAGTCGCAGATGGACAATGCAATTGTGCATATATATGTATATATATACAAACAGTTGATTGACAGAATGTAAGCTCGTGTCAGCGGAAAATTAGATTCAGTTTTGGGCGGACACAGGTCGGAAGAGATCTCCCCAAAAAATTTGCCCCATAGTAACAATCAGTTTCATCAAATGCCTCTTAACTCGATGTCTAGGCCACATGTCCCCCGTGATTTGACGTGATGGAGTCAAGGAAAAGAGAAAAATGGTCAACTCTTAAAAGTGGCTTTCCCAAATTCCAAGTTACTACTATTAATAGTAATTGAGAATCTACGGTTGGAGACAATTCGCAGCAGAATCTTCTAATACAAAAAATGTGACACATTCCGTATCTTTTTTCCCAAGCAAGAGAAGCTATGAGCTCTTTAACTTCATCATCATTCTTCAAAGACTCTTTCAGATTCCTCCACAAGTATCTGCCGCTGGCCATGTCCACAAATACCCAGAATCCATTCTGAATCATCTGCAACGTTTAAATACATTATTTCAAGTCAATCCATGTAAGTTAGCAATTGAAGATACGTCTTTTAACGCTGAAATCTTTTGTCATGGTCATTGTCGATTTCCGGAGATGACCGCACCGTCCTCCACGCAAAATATCCAGCCAAAACAGCGGAGAAGAACACCAAAATGAACCTCATAGGACACATACTCTTTGGTACAACCCCTCACCAAAGCTGAATAATTGGCAGCAATGAGGAGAATCTTCGATGGCCTTGCCCCTCGATAGAGGAGTTGTTTCTCCTCACGCAGGACCTATGGCATTTTGGGACAATTATCTCACTTTTCAAATGCCTAAAAGTAAAATTGGGCGACGTAGAGAAATGATAGAGCCGTTTAATCATCCCAAGCTAGATCCCAACATGAAGTCTGGTTAACTTTAGACCAAATCGAACCCAAATTACCATCCCTACGTTTAACTTTATTATGGGTAATTGATTATGCATATATACAATAAATTTAAATATATATTTAATATAAAACATATTTTAGATTTATAACTAATAGAATTATCTTTTGATCATGATTAATGAATTCTCATAATTTCGATACTATTCCAAAATAAATTAATTATAACACAAATTGGTTTCTCAATCTTTCTTAATTCAATCTCAATCTATGTTACTTCAATATGAATAAATAATTATTGGCTAAATTATCACCTATTTGATTGTATAATTAAAAATTAACCATTTACAATTACATCAACAAAAATAAAATCAATGCATACTTTAAAAGCAAATAAACTCAATAATAATTATCTTTTCATCTCAATTTTCTTATGAAGTGTACATATTCATTTTCAAATTTGAAATTTATTGCTAGTATGAAAACTAATTGAAAATTTAAAATAGTTGTCAATGAAATCAATTATAAAAGATTTATCTAAACTCGATATTATCAATCAATTTTTATTTATTAAGAATAGAAAACTGGTCATTTGAATTTCAATATAGTAAACTAAGAAACATATTTATTATTAATTTCAATAAAATAATTACTAAGTCATTGACTATGTAAAACAACTTTGCATAATAATATTACTTTAATTGCAATATTTTTTTAACCTAAATTAAGAACAATAATGTCGTGATTTCTATACAATATGTATTATAGTATAAATTTTTTGTTTCAATTATTTGAAAGTAAGAAAAGTAATACTAAATCAAGATTATACTTATTTGAGTTTGCTTGCGATGTATCATCTAAGTTTATTCTTCAGTTTTAGTGTTGCATAAAGTTGTTAGAATTGATCTGATCTCACATATGTAAACTTTTTTTTTTCATATGAGGGTTATAATTTAATGAGTTGATCGATTATTTGTTGAATATTCGTTAAATATTTGATTATTGTTATAGATGATGTCAATTTGCTTAATATCTTGAATTTGAAGGTGTAAGGGTTTATGTCTTCCTGACATTTTCTTATGTAGGTGTTGATTTGCTTGTTAAAGACCTATCAAAAATTTAAGTGTTGGTATGCACATACTTTGGTGTTATTTTGGTCACTGATGTCAACTTCATGACACTTCAGTGTTTTTCCTTATACGTTTAGTGAAGTTTTGATAATTGAGTGCATTAGTGTAGCTGCAACAATTTATCAGAGCTCTTAATATACAAACCTAAAATTTTGAGGCTCTTTTAAAACTTATTCCTTCATTCCCTTTAAATGTTGTGAAATTCTCTATTATAATAATGGTTTAAGAAAGCTTGTAGCATTAATTTGAATACCAAATGGTGTCAATTAATTATTCATGGAATTATTATTTATAAATTTATTCTTGATTAATGAAGTTAACTATAATTATGCTACATGACAATCTTTAATTAGAAAGAGTAATATTGAAAATGAATAATTTTTGCAAACTCAATTTCTTTTATCCTAACAATCTACAACTAATTCTTAGATACCTTAATTATTTGAGATTTCAACTTAATATTTGTTTGAAAATTTCTAGACCTATAGTATCACTCTAATTTTTGTACCTTGTAGTTTTAAAAGTGTACAATAATATGGATACAATCTTCCACTGATGTTCAACAAATTAATATATATTTTAAATATTAAACAATATGAATACAATTCTCCATAATAAGAAATATATTTATGATAAGCCAATTAGGAAAATAATACAAATAGTTCTTTCTTATCTAAAATTTAATATTATTGCTTGCAAAAACATAGTTTAACTTATTAATTTCTACTTGATTTGTATCAATAACATAGTAATTCAATAAAAATAAATTAAATGGATATAAGGTACCCAATTGCAGTCTGATAGATGAATATTTGACTATATTTTACCACCCATATTTGATGTATTTTATTTGATATTTTATACCTTTATCGTATATTTGGTACTTAATATACTCCAAGTTTGTTTACAATTGATAATTGTCTTCATGGACTTAAAGGAGAAGTATTTGGGCAAAAATGCAGCGTAAAACAGAAAATTAGCAATCTAGAAGGAGTGCACAACCATGCACTTTTGCAATTTTTGGACATACATAGTCGTGCACTAGAATGTGTAAGTCCTAGAAACCATAGTTTTTAATATAAAAAGATGTTTTCGACAGTTAATAAAATGGGGAGACTCTAGGAGGCGATTTCCAAATGTGGAGAACATCAAGAAAGGACGATTTTGGTCCAAAGAAGTGGGAAACATGAAGAAATTATCGAAAGATGCATCGAAAAATAAGATCAAGCCTCTACATCACAAGAACATTCAATAAAAGACAGTCAAGTAGATTTAGAATTATGAGCTCATTGTTTTTTATTAATATTTATATTTATGTATGTTTGATTTTATATTCGATCATGTATAACTAAACGTCCAGTTAGTATTTAGGTTAGATGAACCTTATGATAATACTTTCACATCTGTACCCTTAATCACATGCAACTTTGGTGCACCTCTGTTGATTGGCCTACAGATCATAAACAACTAATGACTGATTTACATTCCTTTCTGGTTCATTCCAATCATCATACTAGAATAACTCGATCCATTAAATACACATTTCTAGGCCCTTATCTTTGGAATTTTGCTCTCTCAAAACCCATCTCTCCTTTTGCTGGATATTGGACTCTAGTTGATCGGTTTACTTTCGCTAGTTTTAACATTATGGCTAGTGACTTACCATGTCCATCAGGCTTGCCTCCCAGGAACATTTGAAACAGGAGAAAGTTCTACAAAGCCCAACAACATTCAGCCTAATGAACTACCTAATCCATTTCCAGATGCTCAAAGCCCATGGCCTCCAATTTGGTCTGATATAGAAATTGACTGTTTTATCTAAACCATGGACAAAGTTAATGATGACATGGACTTGACAGAAGATTCCGACAATGACAGTGATGGCCCACATTCTCTCTCTTCCCCTTTTTAAAAATTCCTTCTTATCTTGTAAAACAATCTTTGGGACCCAGTGTTTCCCAATCATTCTTCTTTTACTATTTACTTTTGTATGTTAGTGTGCATTATTGTACTTAGGGAATTTTTTCCTTAAAGTTGTTTGTCTTTATTCCCTTGCTTAGTTTATAAAGCAAGGCTTCTCCTTCATTGAATCAGAATTGAAAGACTCCCAAAAGACTTAGATTGGAAAAAGAAATAAAAATATTTTGTGTTTCTCATCCTATAGCTTTTTTTTCTAAATTCTATCTCCTAAAAGCTTGATTCTTGAATAATGTAGTCCTGGTCATACAAAAAGACTAGTATGCTCTACACTTGCCTCTTCATGAGAATCCTATGTATCAAAAAGTCTTAGACCATAGATCCTGTTTGAGATCGTTGTTAAATGGGGAAAGATTGGAGAGTGTAAATTCCTAAAATGCAGGCCTTGAGAGTTAATGCCCATTAAGGAAAAAGGGATTATGTCTCAGATAGCATACCTGGAAATTACACTACAATCAATCTTTGTTTATCTTTGATCTCTTATGGATCTTCAGTTTTAAATTATGAGATTAGTGTATAGGTTGGAAACCCGTGATACAATTCTAGTGAGGCTTATTGATGAAATATTCCACGAGTCTAGGAGCCACAATGAGAAGAGCATTTCTCAATTCACTAGTGTAAACAATGTCACGTATCTTGGTGATGTTATCCCCATGTGCCCTCTGACTAGGGGTAGTTTGAGTGGTATTAGAGCCATAAGTGTTATTGACTGTGACTACAGTATTCTGGATGAGAGTGAGTAAGGAGTTTTCTTAAACCATGAGTTAGGATTTTCTTCAGCCATGATTACCTTACCAAGTGACCTGTTCATCTTTCTTTAACCCTTTCTATTGCCAATCTTTCTTCTCATGTTAAACATACTATTTCTAATCAAATTAAAAACCTTGTTGAAATCACTGATTTTCTTATAGAAAGTTATATTTCTAATAATTCTTTACCTTTGATTAGTCCCTACAGTATCTATTCTAGTGACCGCTCGTGGACAAGAAGTATAAGAAACATGTTCTCTACACATAGTCCAAAAGTTAAAGAAATCATCCAAAGTTTCCGTTTAGAGTAGTGTGGTCTAAAAGCTACCACTGCATAACAATATGCGAAGCTAAAAATTCCAAAGGAGCTCATCTCTCTTTGGAGAAAACATAATCATACTCATCTTTATATTAGAGCTATTCGTCTTGTGCTCACCCTCAATGGAATAAAAGGATTTCCTGCTACAGCTAGCACTACAAGAAAAATTAGTGTTAATGACGAAAATTATCGATGGAACGAGTGATTGGATAATCGATTTTAGGTAAAAGTTAGCGACATAATTCAAAAGTTTTGTCTCTAACATTAGCGATGGACCTATCATCCTGTTACTAAATTTGGGGATAGAGTTACAAGTTTCTGTCACTAATATTACTGACAGACACTCTACGTCTGTTTATAAACTTACCGATAAAAGTTTCTTATTCTGTCAGTAAATATACTACTAAATTTACCAACAGTTTTTGTTTATTCCGTCGGTAAATGTACCGATGACAAATTCAACCACCATTTCTCATTTCCTTCCTGAGTTATCTATTGATAATCTTTTGTTTTATTCTATATTTAATTTCTATAAACAGTAATTTAATTGATAAAATAAAGTAAAAATTATCTTAATTGATAATAAATAATTGTCATCTACAACAATAAGTAACTTGAAAATAAATGTAAATTAAGAATTCTGGCAAAATGAATCTACATTAACTTATCCATCTAAGCTATGCAGTTGGCGAAAGAGGATGCTCTGACTGTTGCAATGAGATGTTGCCCCTCCCTTTTGACTCATCCATCTCATTACAGAGTTGGGCTATACAGTCCATCAGTCTCTTTATTGTACTCTCAAGCTGAACGACTCTCTAATCATCACTCAGAATGAGATACTGTTATAGAGCCATGCCTTTCAGTATAAAGACAACAAAGGTTAGTTAACATGGTCTTCTATAAGTAACTACAGTACTATGTAATCATGTGACAACTATATGATATAAAGATAAAAAAGGGATGAAGATAATTCTAACAAGTTAACATAATGCTTCACAGCCCTAAGAAAATATATCATAAGACTTAACTTTAAAAACTGAGCATTAGGGGTAAGGGTAAGGGCAAGGGTAGGTGAATTCCTCAAATTCATGAACACCCATCGGAAAATCAAAGTTAATTTATTACAAATATAAAGTTATATTGTCCATGGAAACATTAGAAAACCAAATGAATCTTAGTGGACTAAAGAGTGTTAGTTATCTAATAAGTCCATTATTGTTATAAACCCTAAGATTAGGTAAATTATTATACATTCACATAGCCATTTTGGATACTTCCCTCAATTCTGTTTTGATTAGGAAAAAAGGAAACAATTAAACGCTTATATATTATGTAAGCAAGATACTATAAATCCTAAAGTTTAAGTATCGAACATATAAGAAAGTAGCTTATTCACACCAATAAGTTAAGTTTAAGAAAGTAGCTTATTCACACCAATAAGGTAAGTACTTCACAAAACAATTATATCAGAAAGACTTACAAAATGGTCAATTATTCTTGAAGAGTTTGATGTTAGGTAAATACCAAAAAATTATTTAAAATTATAAGTCATGGTAAATTTTGCACTTAAAATATTAACAGCATTTTAAGAAAAAGATGAAACCATTGAGAATGAAAAAATGATATGGAAAATGTACATAAATAGGGCCATATCAAATGGGGTTATTATGTAGGAATATATTTGGAATAACAATACAATATATATTTTCACACCAATGTAAAATATCTAACAATGAGGAGAAGTATAAGGTCTTACTATTTATGTTTTAATTGGACTCTTAATTGTAAATCAAGCCCATAATAATAAGTTTAGACTAATCTTATAGTAAAAAAAAAGTTAAGCAGGAAAAGTATAAAGAGAAGTTTATGTAGATAAAGAACACACACACACACACACACACACACACAAATATTGAGTCACCTTGATAACAAAATTTCAAGCTAACTATTTACATACCCAAATTAGAGTAATTGTGGTATTGTGTCAAAGAAAAATTTTTACGAGAAATAGACGAAACTAGTGCCAACTCAAATAAATCAAGTAGGTATTACTAAGGAAAATGAAACATATCCAACATACCCATTCAAAAAATATCTATAAGAGGGACAATTGTTAGATGATTCAAAATAGGTGAAAAAGCTCTTAAAATAGGCTCCAATATGACAAAAAAATATGTAGAAAGTTTCTTAACATACAGGCATGAAATCCTACTAATAATCATTATAGATAGTGGTGATAGAGAGCCATGGGTCCATGCGTCACATACATGGCAAGGCAGCGGAAGTTTCGGAATCAAAATTCCAACCCCACGATAACCCCAAAAAATCTAGAATCTATGTGCATGTATAAACAATTTATAAGAACATGAAATTACAATATATGTACCTTGCAAATACTTCTCCTTTCTTGAATCTTCTCCTTATTTGGGTTGTAGCAAACACCAAACAACTTCCTTGGCCTCTAGAGAGCATGCAAAGATGAAGAAAAATTAGTGTGTAAGGGTGGTTAGAGCACCAATCAAGATGAGTTCAAGTAGATGCTCAAGTGAGAGTTAGATTAAGACTAAGTTACATGCAATTAATCTCATGCAATAATTGCTTAAAATTGCAAAAAATCTCAAGATCACTCCTCTCAACTTCTAGAACTCTTCTGGACCCTTAGCCTCTCTATTGAGTGTGTTTTTAGCTAAAACATTCATGTGTACATAAGTGAAGAACTCACTTATGTACCACCTGTCATTAAGTCAGCAAGCCACGATCATGGCTTGCTTAAATGATAGCCATGCACACTTTGTTTTTCATCCGATCATTTATGTGTGTGACCCTTAGGTTCTCAGTTATTTTGGTCACTTGAATTAACTCTTAATCTGAGCTAATCATGAAGGGTTTCATGATTCCAATTTACCAGAATGTAAGTAGATTAACACTAGAACTCTTTGATAGTTAATTTTCAGACTTACGAACTTTTACATAGTCAATTACTGTTCAATTCGTCCCTTCACCATCGTATACCCCACTTGGTTTGAAGTATAAGCTATGTGTCAACTCTCACTAGACTGACTGTGTCAGATCTAGTCCAACTGATGTTAGTTCTTATCTTGAGGATCTCATTACTCTATGTGCCATCAAAGACTCTCTTCATGACACATAATTGCTCTGGTTAGAGACTCCTGAGTAATGACCTCGACAAGAGACCGTGGGTATCGTCTCCTTCTATTAGGAGTAGTGAATCCTTTATTTGCTACCCAATTATCTTCAAATACCAATAGCTGTAGCCAATCACCACCTTATAAGTGACCTCATCTTGAGGCTTTTAGAAATGGTGTCAAAGCACAGGATCAGTATCCAAGATATCCTTAAGTACCTCAAGTCTAAGGATATTTGCATCATTGCTATGATGAGATTAATCACTGACATTTGATAGATCATCCATATGATCATCTCATAGCAGGTCTTCTGATGTATTTACTACTCTTAGTAAGAATCCACATGTTAACTTTAAACAACTCATGCTTACAATTTATGAGATCCACTGCTTGATCAAATCAAGGAGTATAACATGTGCTAGTCTATCTGGATTAACAATGTCCTGTCTTATTAATCCTATGACTTGAGATAATTTAGATACTAACATAATTGCATATGATAGGAATCTCATTATTATGATCTCATCATGATTTCCTTCATGCCATATTTGGTATCATGGACTTCATTAATTCGATTTAATATAGACATTAATTCATAGATAAACGAACATCAAATTAATGAAAATTGCCTTTTGCTTTATTAATCAAAATAAAATTTATACAAAAGTGCTAAAGGTGATTGCCTTTAGAGCACTTCTCTAACAAGTGGCACATAGCGTATATATCATTTCATAATCATTATAAACATTCCAAATTACAAATCATGTCTATCATCCTCTTATAGAACTTTCATCGAACATTTGATACACTATTGAAAAACAACACTACTTTGTTTCAAAACTATTGATTCTGACGCATTATTCACTGACACAACAACATATCAACAAACAATGACTCATTAACAACCCAAATAAACATCCCCCACAACTCAATCCATATTAAAACAAATATTACAAACACTAAAAAAAAATGTAAGATCAGAAAATGGACAACCAACCTCCACACGAAAAACTCAACACAATGGAAGCAATGGAAGAATGAAAGAAGATCAACAGATGGAAAAAGATGTAAGGAGGAGAAAATGAAAGCCACCAGAAAACTGGAGAAGACAATAGGGGGGATTCGGGCGTTAGGTTTTTATTAATTATCAACGACGTTGTTTTACCATAAATTTAAAAACACTACCGACGTCGTTTGATTTTATTGAAGGAAAAATAATCCATCAATAAATGTCATCATCCACTTCTCCCGCTAAACATTACCGCCTATTTTCATGACGAATTTTGCTATTTTGTCACGAAATTTTGTCGGCAAAGTTAAGCGAAAAAATTCCCTCCACATTTACCTATGGATTATTTTTTCGTTGGGAAACATCATTTTTCCTGATAAGTTTACCGATGGAGTTAAAGTTCTGTCGTTCATTTGCTACGGAATAATTTTTATGCTAATTTTTTGTCAGTAATCTTTAATTTTCTCGTAGTGTAGGATATCCCTTCTTGATAATGCCTATACTATGTACCAAAATGCAGTAATTGATACTTTACTGACAACCCTCAATAATGAAAATTTCATCCTCACTATTGCCCCTGATTTCAATATCATGTTGGATGATCTCACCATGTCTGAATGACTCCAAGTCTAAATCCAAATTACTGGAGTAGAATAAGATCCTACAACCATTATGACCACTCTACACCATTAAATGATCTACCATTTGCACAATCATGCAATAGATCTCAATTTTCATAATTCCACTTCAGATGCCTTGTACGTGGTAGTAGACAGAGCTCATGATCAAACTACCATTATTTAGATCCCGAAGCAATTGCCACCGATGGAGCTTGAAAAGTTGATGCCAACTGAATGGAGCACTAATTATCAAAAAGTGTTCCATGCTCCTCATAGGCACTCTTTTCACACTACCACACCTCCTATCATCAAGACCCTACAAGATGGATCGGTGAAATCCATTTACACCAGGAGTAATGAAGATCAACCTGGACCTTTAACTACATCTGGTCCTATTTTGATGCTTCAACTAGTGTTCTCACATACAGAAGCAAAGATGGACCTTTAATCCATTATTTCAAACCTGATGGAGAACCTGTATATGTTAGCCATCATTGTGGATATTTTATTTAGGATATAGATTCATCCATGTGTGAACCAGATTCTGAGATTTTTCTGAATTATAAATCAGACAGTAATGATGATGAGCTATATACTTGACAAAAGAAGAAAAACAAAAAAAGCAACAAACAAAAATTCATTGTTGTCAACTTGCTTGACAATTCCACTGTCAAAATGATGATGGTGATCCTGATTCTTAACCTTGGTTTGGAATTAAAAACCTAAGACCAAGACCCAAAAATCTTCGAGAATTACTCAAAGCTATTGACTAGGAACATTTGTTCCATCCAGAGTTAATCTCCAAACATCCTCAACCAGTTATTCCTTCTATTCTTGTTGTTCCTACTCCAAACCCCATTCCCTGCACGATGGTCAAACTATATGAGGAAGAATTCCCTCCACTGGAGAGACATACTGATGAAAATAATAGGGTTATTTCTAACCCTTATGTTCATGTTACAGGAAGTACTTCTCATGGAACTATGATCTCAAATCTTGTTGATGAAACTCTCAACTAGCAGATTGATAATGCTTTGGTCCAAAATAAAATCCTATAACGAATTGATTCCAAACTTGATGGGATGAATCAAAAAATGCAGGCTACTTACCAACGAGTTGATACAGTCTATTCACGTATCCAAACATTATACAAGTCTTTAAAAGATCAGATGGCCCAACTTGATGTTGTTCTTAGAAGATATGTTAATACTCAGTATTTTGGACCTGATTTCACCCTAAAAAGTAAGAACTCAGAAAGGTGAAGGAAGTACTTCAACGAATGGAACTGACATACAGAAAGAACAATCCAAGACTATTTATGGAGCTTACCCCATACCTTTTCCTGTTATCCATCCCATCTATTCTTCACTAACATATCTTAAAGCTACTGATTATGAGAAAATATTCAAAATGAATTATCCTTTGATTAGACAACATAGCCACTCTACCATCACTAAATCCAAATCGACCAAATCCTCAAAACCCAAACTTGACAAGTCCTCTGAGCCATCAACTTCATATACAAAACCAACTGATCCTTGGAACAAACCCTTACAAATCAAAACCCTAACTTCTTCTCCACCAAGAACACAACCTTCACAATCCACTAGGAAAAAGCTCCTCAAACAGAGTTTATAGCAACTCTTGCACCAGTCTCTATTCCTATATCCAATGAAGAATGCCCCTCTGTGCATTCTAGCATATCTGAGCAATCTTCTGAAATATCTGAACCATCTTTAAATGAGTCTAAGTAATTTATTTATCTATTTGATTTGGCTCAAATTATGATGTCTATGCCTAAACCTATTGAGGTTGAAACAGACATTAGTGAAGTTGAATCCATAGGAACTAAACCCTTCAGAACCTCACCACTAGCAGTACTAGTACCACCACCAACCAGACCTACTTCAGGACCTTGGTTTACATTTGATGATCTTCCACCTAAAAAATGGAGAAAACGCCTCCATGAATTCTATGCTTAGATTGACTTGCAAATGAATTGACCAAATAATCCATTAAGAATTTTTTTGTCTAACTTTACTTCTCATTTTACAGTCACTTAATGAGAATGGTGGCAAAGTTTAGATGATTATTGACGACTGCAGTACATTCAAGTCACTTATGTTAGATTACTTCTTGGCATAATTCATAAAGAGTTTACTGGAGATTTTCATCTCATTGATAAACAAATTAAGCAGGAATATTTTGAGATGAAATGCTATTTTTTGGATAGAATGGATCTACAAAAACATTTTCAATGTCTGATGAAATGCTATTATCTTCTTAATGGATTCAATGATGTTAACTTTCATTATACATTCATTTCCTCTCTTTCAGAAGAGTTACAACCTGAATTAAAAAGGACCATTGCTGCATTACGAAGATATATAAGGGATATATCTCTTAGATAAATATATCAACTTGCCTTAGCTTCACTTGAAAAGTTTTGTGATCAACAAATGTTTTTTAAAAACATGATGAAAGGCAGTCCTCTGTTCAAAAAGGTTTGCAGAAAAGCTTTACTTGAAAATCAAATGTAAGGAGAAAAAAATTGTGAGTGTCATACAAACAAGGAGCATCACCACAGACAATTCTCCTTCAAGAAATTTTGTCAATCCCACATTTCTCTTAGAAGGAATTATCCACCCTTCAGAAGAAAGAAATGATGTAGATTTGTCAGATTCTTGAAATGAAGAAATCCTGAAGCCAAGAAGGAAGATCGATGTTTTATCTATGGCAAGTCAGGACATTATGCTGGTTAATGTCCTAATAAGACAAAAAGGAATGTATATCAGTCATTAATTGTTTGTGATCTGTAGGCCAGTTAATAGAGGTACACTAAATTTGAATGTGATTAAGGGTATAGATGTAGCATGTTGTCGTCAAACAACAAGGACGGTGGATGATGAAGATGGAATAATTTTTTTGATTTTGTAAAGGAATATCCCAAAGTTGGTGTTTATTCAAGATCTGGGACATCTGAATGCGCCCTTTTGATAGAGACTGGAACCATTCAAGGAAGGTCTAAAAGAGAGATTTAGAATTGGTAGGATCCAAAAGATGTCTGTAGATATAGAGAGGAGAAAGGGAAATAGGACAGGCATATTGAGCAAATAAAGCCCATAAATACCACAATGCTAGTTTAACGAGTGTATCATAAAGATGATAGAGCACTCGATAAGGTGTGACATAATCAAAATGATGAGGATGGGGAGGAACTTTGAGAGTGATAAGTGTGAAGTGAAGATAGTAGAATAGAATCTATCGGAGAAGAGTAAGTGTAACATCCCGTTTCCATACAAAGGGGTGAATCATAGAAACTGGTACATGTGAGATCAATCAGAGAAATTAGGAAAACACATCTCATGCTCAT
>JAOTAY010000006.1:14689016-14711951 GCA_025629805.1 Erythroxylum baracoense
AGCTTCTTTCAAAAAGGGGCTATTGGGGTTTATTTTGGATCTCTCCATTATTTTTCGTAACTCCTCCTCTCTTCCTCTCTTCTTCTTGATTTTTGATTCTTCAAAAATCCATTCATGTTAAACATAACCCTCTCATCTTTCATGCTACTCTTTCATCTTGCCTTTTTTTTCATTCTCACTAAAAAATATAAACCTTTCAACCTTAAGATGATGATGATCATGGGATGTTGACGAAGTTAGGGATTTTTGAGTTTCTTGAAGATTTTGAAGAATTGGAAGCTAAATCAAATAAGTATCTTGTCAAATATCATGGGTTTTTGTTAAATAAAACATTTGTGATGATATTTAGAGGTTAATCTCATGCAATGGTGTTTTGGGTATGTGGTTGTCGTGAATGGTTAAGAGTGTGTAATTTTCTTGCTTTTATTGATGCGCTATAATTCTTGTGGAGGTTGAATAATCATGATAAGGAGTTTTGTATATGCTAGAATGTTGGTGAAGAAATGAACATATATATGTATATATTGATGTTTGTTTCATGTAAATGTTAAATAATGGGTTAGGAGTTGTTTATGGATGATTCATGTTGTATATGATGAGTAAGAAACTATGAGTTATGCTACACATGTTTTAAAGATGGATTAGTTGTGAAATGGATGTTTTAATGAGAATTGGAAGTTGATGAGTATAGAAATGCATCTATAACCTGTTTGTGTTAATGGTTGAGTGTAGAAATGAGTTGAAACGGAGTTAAGAATGAGGAGTAGATGGAGTATAAAAGGATGATCTTTGTACAAATATGTTAGGTGTAAAAATCTTGAAAAACTTGAAGATGATGGCTTGGAAAATGTTCACTGCGCATGCTTCAGTGTTTTAGCTATAACTTCATCTAAAGCTGTTCAATTGAGATGATTCTTAATTTTGATTAAACTAGAGACATATGGATACATTTATTATGAAGACATCGAATTTAAATTCGGTCTTTAAGAGTCTCAAAATTTGACATGAAATTAGAAACTAGGTGCAGCAAAATTTGTGGATGAATGTAAATGTTGTGTTTTGTTTAGAATATATGAGAATGTGTTATACCTTGGGTATTTATGATCAAATGGGGAAATTTGAAATGTGTATAGATGATATTGAGTTGAAATTGGGTATAGTTGAAGAAGTTATCCATTTGAGATGATGAATCAATAGAGTTGAGAATTGGGAGTGAATGAAATACAATTGGTGTTTGAATGGTTTTGACTGATATGAAATATAATTGGTGTTTTAATGATTTTGAGTGATCTTTTAAATTAATTGTGTGGAAATTAATGTTTGGAAAATGATAGTAGAGAGAGAAAAAAATTGGGCTTGGTGAAGAAGATGAAGATTTACGTGCTAGAGAGAGAAGAAAAGTGGCAGTTGCATTTATGGGTTATGAACTAGAGTATTTCATTGAACAGTCCTAAGTCTTTTGGCTATAACATTTTCATCCAAACTCCGAATGACTTGAAACTTGAATCAATGAATTGCTAAGACATTTTTTATTTCTCTCCATAAAATTTTAGAGCTATCTGTGTAGCATCCGGATTGGCTCATTGGTAAGAGGCGTGCACTTAAAGTGCAACAAAACCTTGAGGTCTTGGGTTCGAATCGTGGACTCACCCTTGATCAGAGAGGACAATACCTTGGTGTGATGGGCGGTCGGGGTCCGAGGCCCGGCACTGTAGCGATCCGGCCCAAGTCCGGATGCTACATTAGTATAGCTATCTTCAGCGAAATTCTTCTCCAACCCAAACCAAGCCGTTTCTTTGCACCCTTGGTGATCCTTGCATGTTCAACTTAGCAAAAAGTTGAGAGATCTCTTCTTCAACCTGCTTATTCTTAGTTTTCTGTTCAGCCTTGCTACCCTTTGCTACACCTTTTTTTAAAGTTCCAGCTCTTTGTTCTATAACCACACTTAGTCTTTGAAACTTATATTTGGAAAACCAAATGGACTCCCAAGGATCTATGAATAACCCATCAACATAACCAATAATCATCCAACAAGACCATTATGCTTTTCCATCAAGTATTATAATTGATGAGACCAATTACTCATTATGATTTCAACTTATGGAGATGCGAATACGAGCATATAATTAGGTTGCATATCTCACTGGGGCAGCAAAAAAAACCTCTACTTGATAATAAAAATTTTGGGATATGGATTACTTAAAATCAAAAATTGAAAAGTTGGCTTATTGATTCAATGATTCCATGGTTGATGCAACGATTTATTCATATTCCTAATATTAGAGAAATATAGAAAGTTTTGTCAAAAACTTTTCATGATGGATCTAATAAAACTTGTCTCTTTGAATTGAATTAGAAGTCTTTTTCAACTAGACAAAATGTAGACCATTATCAACATATTACAATGAACTCTTGTGGCTATTTTTCAGAAAATTGTTCATAGATCAACTTCTCAAGAAGGGATTGTTGAAGGAGTAGTCCAATTAAATTGAGTAATGGCTAGGCTTCGAGTTCATATTTTCCTTAGTAAACTTGATTTTGAATTTGATCAGGTTTGGGGAGAAATCTTACGCAAAGACCCAAAATTTGATTTGGAAAGCACAAATGCATATTTAAGGAGAGAGTATCAACAAAGATAGATAATGGGAGGATCTCGCTCAATCTCTTAACACTCGGTATTGCTGTTTAATCAAAACCGACAAGGATCACCATCTAGATAAGAAAATAATAAAAAAAATCAACCCATTGGAAAGTCTAACAATTTTATGTTTGATTATTGTGGTGAAAAAGGTCACTCGAAACAACATTTTTATGAAATTGTTTGCTATCCTAACTGGTGGGATTTTTCAAAAAAACCACAAAAATAGATTGTTAGAAAGGCCATGGTGAAAACTATGGACGAAGTGGAATCTAAAGGAGAGGAAACATCAATGCTTATGACAAATATTGCTCATTCAGGTATTGTAGGTAAGGCAAATGCTTTCTCTACAATTTTTAGGAAAAATATCTTGATTATTGATACAACTGCATCTGATCACATGATTAGAGATTCTAGCCAATTACTGTTCATCAATCCATCCCCTCAATCCATTTTTTCCATAACTGATGGTAGTATGTGCTCTATTGTTGGGTAATGATTGATTACCTTATCTAATTCTCTTACATTAAATTCAGTTTTAGTCATGCAATCCCTCGAGTATAATCTCCTGCCTATTGGACAGATTACTTTAGCTCTAAAGTGTACTGTAACTTTTTGGCCTTCGTTATGTGTTTTTCAGGATATTTTGACCTATAAGACTCTTGGTTATGGTGTTAAATGAGGCAAATTATATTACTTGGATTTAACGCATAATCGAGGACAAAAATTCAGTTATGCATATTAGGCTTATCGTCAAGAAAAAGCCCGAGCAATTTTCTGGTTATGGCATCCACAGTTGGGTCATTTTTCTTTTAGATATCTTAGAAAATTACAGCCACATCGTTGTTCAAACTTAAGTGATTCAGATTTATATTGTGATGTTTGTGAACCTGCGAAAAGCTATCGTGTTCCTTATTTTCCTAGTTTAATAAAATTTTTGAGATATTTTTAGTTATACATTCGAATATATAGGGACCTGTAAAAATTCCTTCATTTTTTAAGGCTAAATTTTTTATTATGGTCATTGATAAATGTATATGTATGACTTGGATATCACTACTGATGAAAAAAAAGTGATGTTTATATTGCATTTCTAGAATTTCACAACATGGTGAGCACTTAATATCATTAACCAATTCAGGTGTGGCAAACTAATAATGCCAAGGAATTCATGGATACCACTTTTGGCAATTTTTTGAATGAGTTTGGAATTCGGCATCAGATCTCATGAACTTATACTCCACAACAAAATGACTTAATGGAAAGTAGGAATAGACAAGTAGTAGAGGTGGTCCATGCTTCTCTCTTTGGGATAAACATGTCACGTTGGAAAGAGTAAAATCTATGGTTCATCTCATTAATAGATTACCATCTCGGGTTTTAGATTTTCAAACTCATTAATAGAAACGCAATCTTTACTTTCAATTCCTCATCTCCCAAACCTTGAACCTAGAGTTTTTTTAGAAGTTAAAAGAATATATTAAGAAGCCAATGGAAATTACAAAAGGTTTACTAATACAACTAATCCGTGTAAGGAAATCTAATGAAGTCACCTCTTATGAAAATTAACAAGATACAGACATCAATAACTTGGAAAAAAGAAGGAATTCCTTGATCGATTTCTTAAGTGAATTAATTCCTTAAGGTTTTTTAGAATCTCATTTGTAATCTCCTTCTCTGTAGAAGATTTGTTTTTGAATTTCCTATTATTCCTTTCCAGCCATAACCCTTGAATGCTTAAACTTGTAGTAAGAAAATAGATTGTAATGTTTCTTTGTTAGAGCTCATATGATCCTTCAGCCATTGAATGGAGTTAGAGATTGATTTCCCATCACAGCTCTATTGGCAATAATTTTTACTCCTTTCTAGATATTTGAGGCATATTGACATTCAAAAAACAAATGTTCCTTAGTTTTTGCACACTCCATACTTAAAGAGCGCCTATCATCTAATGTCAAAAAATGTAATCTATCCATAGTGGTTAATATATTCTTCACAATCAACCATAGAAGAAATGAAATTTTAGAGCCAATAACCAATTCTATATAATTTTGTGCCAGGAGACTTTGGGTCAAGGTGTATGCAAAAGTTTTCTGGCTATCTTACAAGTCATGTTGGCAATTAAACTTAGAGTTTTTGGTTGTACAGTGTATGTTCATATCCTTAAAGTCTTGAGAATTAAACTTAATCCTTGAGTAAAAAGATGTTTATTTGTTGTATATTTAGATTTTCAAAAGGGGTATCAGTGTCATAATCCTCAAACTAAAAAATTGCATATAACCTTAGATGCTTCTTTTCGGGAGTTGGAACTATATTATTAAGGGGAAGTGTCAAGAGAAAATGTTGATAGAGTGAATATGTTATAATGCATGTCAGGAAATGCAGATGAGTACTTAGAACTAGACGAAATTGTCAATATTCCAGGCAATGCAGAACTGGAAGAACTTGAAAACAATGCTAACCATAAAGAACAACTTAGTAACATAAACTTGCCTACTTTAACACCACTAATCGAAGGGCCAATCCAAAATATCCAAAATGGAAACTCTCAGGTAATCTCAAGTCTAGTATTTAATAATTCTAGTAACGAATTTCTTGTTCCTCTTCTAAGATACCTACAAAGATCAAATAAAGTTGTACCAAAGAAACAATATGAACCTGATCTTAACACCAAAGTCAAATACCCCATCAACAATTATGTTTCTACTCAAAAATTGTTCGAGCCATATGCACTTATTGTTAATAAATTATCCAATGTTTCTATTCCAAATAATCTATAGGAAGTTTTAAATGATCCAAAGTGGACTAAGGCAATAAATGAAGAGATGGAAACCTTGCAATAGAACTCTACTTAGGACCTTATTTCTTTACCTAAAGGAAAGAAAACAATTTGGTGTAGATGGGAATACACTGTGAAACTCAAGGTTGATAGGAGCATATACAAATATAAAGCAAGGACGGTTGCAAAGGGGTTATGCGCAAAAGTATGGAGCAGAATACCAAGAGACCTTTACACTAGTAGCTAAGCTAGATACATTCCATATTCTCGTCTCTATTGCAATAAATCGGGAATGGCCTAAAACAGTTTGATATTAAAAATGATTTCCTCAATGAGAATCTAAAAGAAGAGGTATACATGGAGTTGCCACCAGGTGTGAAGCTTAGTTCATCAAATAGAATTAAAGTCTACAAATTGAAAAAAAATCATTGTATGGGCTTAAGCAATCACCTAAAGCCTGGTTTAGGAGATTTTCAATGATACTGAAAGCTTGCGGTTATAAACAAAGTGGTGTAGATCATCCTTTGTTTATAAAACACAAATAAGGTAAACTAACAATTTTAATTGTGTATATTGTTGATATAGTATTAACAGGAGATGATTGTGATGAGATGAAGCTCTTACAAGAACACTTAGCCACTGAATTTGAAATGAAGGACCTAAGACAACTTGTATACTTGCTAGGTATCAAAGTAGTAAGGACAAATCAAGGAATTTCTCTTTCACAAAGAAAATATATTCATGACCTTTTGACTGAAACTGGAGTGCTTGCTTACAAACCAGCTAAAACGCCTATGTAAATGAATCATAAGCTTGGAAATTTTCCAAATCAAATTCCAACAGATATAAGGCGCTGTCGATAGTTAATTGTGAGGTTAATTTATCTATAATCAAATTCCAACATAAGGCGCTATCGACAGTTAATTGGGAAGTTAATTTATCTATCTTATACTGGGCCAACTATAGCGTATGTTGTAAGTGTTGTTAGTCAATTTATACATCAGCCGAGTGAAAAACACACAAATGACGTATACCGAATCTTAAGGTACTTGAAAGGCTCTTTAGGAAAAAGGTTTATTCTTCTCAAAGAATAGTATTTCCAACATTGAAGGATACACGGATGCGGATTAGGTGGGTGATAAAACAACCAGAAAATCTATATCTGGTTATTTTACTTTTGTTAAAGGAAATCTTTTGTAACTTGGAAAAAAAAGAAACAAAAGGTTGTTGCAAGGTTAAGTATAGAAGCTGAGTTTCGAGGTACGACTCATGGAATATGTGCATTATTATGGATAACATGTTCTATTTGATTTTGGGATTAAGCATACAAAACCTATAAATCTTTATTGTGATAATAAGGCTATTATTGAGATTGCACATAATTCTGTACAATATGATCATACCAAACATATTGAAATTGACAGAAATTTCATCAAGGAAAAGTTAGATCAAAAGATTATTCAATTTTTGTATGTCAACTCTGAGGATCAATTTGCTTATGTATTTACAAAGACAGTTTCAAAAAGGGCATTTCATAATATGATTAGCAAATTGAGCATGTTGGATATTTATGCTCTAACTTGAGAGGGAGTGTGAACATTGAATTGGATAATATACAAGGATAATTATCGTCTATTAGACTAGATAAATATAAAAAGATAATTATCATCTGTTAGACTGGATAAATATACAAGGATAAATATCATCTGTTAGATTGGATAAATATACAAGGATAATATCATCTCTTAGATCAGATAAACATAAGAGTTTGTTAGAGTTTTTCTTAGAATAAAATTCTATCCAAAATGTAACTGTATCTCTATATATTGCTCCATATGAGAGAATAATGTATTACAGTTTTACAAAAATATCATTGTTTAACAAATATATTAGTTATTGATATATCAATTGATATAGAAAATGATTATGCTCTATTGCTGGTTATTGACATTTCTAATGGATGTAGAACAGGGATTGACAACAATGGTAGGCTCTTTGTATTTGCTTTAAGCATGTCCACTACTTTTGTTTATCGAAGGACGATCATTTGGTTTAATTTGTATACACTATAGCCATAAAATTACCAACTTTTTAGTTATTCCTAGTATGGTTCACATTACACATTTGCTGATAAACCCAAGTTGTGAAACGCTGGGTAGAATTTTCAATAGTTGCATTCTGTTGCTTCCTCTTACCTTTCATTTCTAGCAGTAACATCCATAGCTATTAATGTTAGCTTTATAAGAGACGTTGCTAATGTTTTTATAGAACAACTTTGGAGCTATGTATCCTATAGTTCCTCTTACAATTGTTAGGGCAATAATGTTGTCATTTCTATGGTACAATTTGGTGAACCCGAAATCTAAAATCTGGGGTACATTCTTGTCTAGAAGAATGTTATGAGGGTTGATATTAAAATGCAAGATTTGCATGTCACAACCTTGATGTAGGTATTCAATCCCTCTAGCCATGCCAAGAGAAATCTTGTACAAAATTTCCCAACTCAGGTTAGTTGATTCCTTTCTAGGAGATGTGTGACTATTTAGATAACTATGGGCATGAAATTGTAACCTAAAGCTCGCTATATAAAAGCCAATAAGTTGTATAATGTTGATGTGTTGAATCCTACCAATAATACCTACTTCATTGATGAAGTCTATTACATCAGTTTTAGATTTGCCCAACAGCTCTACTACAGCCAGATGACCACTTACAAATTATTGTTTTGCTTTAAATAATGATTAAAAAATAATGCCAAAAAGGTATTCGTTTCTTAAGATGTTATAGAGCTTTTATTTTTAGAAATAACAAATTACAGCTTGAGGATGTCTTTTAGCTAGCTAATCATTAATCTGAAAATTTATGAAATTAAGATTTTTAAATCACTAAGAAAGGAGAAAAGTCTTACCTAAGAATTTTAACATCCATGTACTCTTAAGGATGGCATTCCAAAAGTGTCTGCCCTAGCTAGAGCCCAACTTATGGCCTGAAGGAAAGGTGTAAAACGATGTCGTTTTGTCAAATTTGTTTTAAAAAAAGTGTAATCAGGCTAGCCTAGCCTAGCCTGCTTGTGACTTGTCTAACAACCACCGACCCATGAGGCCACAGGCTGCTCAGCTTGTAGGTCGGGCAACATCGAGCCCAGCCTAGCCCATTGCTATCCCTATGTACTCAATATGTAAGAAAATAAGGACACGGTCGTGTGGGTCATCATTTATATTATACACATTCACAGTCTCTTAAACATCCTTCACACAAGACCGTGTAAGTCAAAGATATGGGCGTATTGTGCTCTACATTGTCGTATCTCTCAAGAATGGGCTGAAATTAACCATTATCCATCTTGACTTCACTCATTCATCATTTCAATGATCCTTGATCTAAGATCACTCAAACTCACTTTTGTCTCTGAATAGGCTGGACATTTAACAATTTGCCCCCTCCAACCTATTTTGGAAGAGACATAAATCACCTTAATGATTATTTGAGAGTCATCTTAATGATCTTACTACAAAGCTCATGCTTACTCCCAGGGACCACCTTTGTTAACATATCAACACCGTTCTTATCTATGTGAATTTTCTTCAACTGTAATCGTTATTCTTTAATAATGGATCTCAACTAATGATACTTGACATTGATATGGTTGGTGTGGGAATGATACATGGTATTCTTTTACAAATCTATGGCACTTTTGACTTTCATAAAATACTACATAATCATCTTGCTTCATATCTAACTTTTGAAGGAATTGTTTTAAACAGAGCATCTCCCTACCTTTCTCTAAGTGCCTAATAATATTTTGATTTTTATTCTCCTTTAAATATTTAAGTTGTTGATCATGAAGGTGGAGAGTGATTTTAATTTCTCTACCAAGTTGCTCTCCAGTAACGTCAATGGTGAATGAATCAACAATTTGAGGCTTTCATATGTGTTGCTCCTTATTGTCGGCATCAATGGTGAATGAATCACCAACTTCATATTTCTATACGTGTTTCCCATCGTTTTGTTCTATATTTACCATAGTACTCATGTTAAAATTCAAGTTGCTCCCAAGCCTCTCTTCTTCAACATCATTATCCATTTTTCTACCATCAGTGCTATTATCTAACTCTTGACCTTGTCTATCAATTATTTTTGTATCAAGAGCTTGATTTTTTTGAAGTAGTCATTTCTCTTAATTGTATAAATTGATTGAACATTGCTCTAAGGTTATCCATCTCATATTGATGGTAATTGGATTATACTTGAATTTTCTGCATCCATTTCTCATTTCAAACTCGAGATTCCTTAAATTTTTGGATACTTTTTTCAAGCTTCTCAGTCTCTTGATCCCGATCATCTTCTGTCATGTTTATGGAATTTCTTGGTTGAGAATCATAAAGCTCTGATACTATTTCTTATGAATATTTTTCGTTAAAGAGAAAAATGAAAAACAAAGGAGAGAAGAATCCAGAAGGAGGAACAAAGGTAGAGAAATGCACAAGGAGAGAGAGACAAATAGCTAATTCATATATTTTCTTCTCTTAGGAAACGATTACAGAGTATTTTTATACTAATCATAGTTACATTTACAGTTGTATAATTGTTATAATAATTTGTACGTAACAACAGCATACTTGAGTAGCAATGAATGTGTGACTTTTGACGTTAAAACAATATTTTTCACACCTTATTAATCAGTTTGGTTTTTCTTAGTCTACCTTAATTAAGTTCCGTTAAGTTTTCCCTTTAAATAATACATGCAGTGCAGTTTATGATGAGGTTTTAGATAATTTGAATTAGCCCATAAAGGGACTGGTTGTTGTTGAAAATCAGTTCATGTGTATGTCAATCACTTAGCTTTTAATAAAAAATCTCCAATATAGAAAAGGTCAAGTTGTCCTTTAATTGACTTTGGAGAATTTTTGCAGCCAGTTATTCCAATCTTTAGTCGTACGAATAATTCTTTAAATAAGTGATTTTGGATGCAATACTTAAAGCAAGAGGTGGCATTACAGCAAAAAGGTAAAATGAGAGGCTTGAAAGTTGAAAGAAGGTTAAGAATTTTCTGTTTCAAGATCAATATTAGAGGCTATTCTTTAATTCCTCCACATAGTTGTAAAAAAAGAAGTCAAGATTCGACAAAAGCAAAAAGGGAGTAGTTTCAATTCGAGCTCTCTTTGTTCAAAACTAAAAAATTCTCAGATGTAAAATAAAGAATGTTTGTGTGCGAGTATTTCCTAATAACAATGATTATCATCAAGAAATGGTTACATAACAAGAAGATAATGCTACTTTGAATTCTTTATATATTGAGTAATAATATTCACATCATATACATAACAAAAATAGTATAAAATTTGGTTGGGAAAAATTTGGCAATTGTCATGAAATTTTTAAATAGAAATTTAACAAACAAAGTTTTTACATATTTATATCAAAGTTAAACTTTCTTATTAAATTTATAGTAAAAATTTAATATTGTGAGATCTCAAAATTTTTTGATATTTAAGTTATTGTGTGAGTTACTTAACTAGATTATTTTTTATTAAAATTTTTGAAGTCTTAGTAAAATTTGAAGTTCAAATAAATTGTATGATGTTTATGAAGTAATTTGTGTTGATATTTAGTTCGTGATAGAGTTAAGATTAGTTGATTATAATATAGAGAATTGTTAGTCTAATATGCAATCAAAACTAAAATCTTTTAAATATAATTTTTAATAGGAATATTGAGTTAAGACAATTCAAGAAGTTATGAAAAGTTGAGAAAAATATTTATATTTCGTAAGCTGACTTAAAGAGTTGATATTAAACCAAAATCCACACGGGCTACCTTTAGTCAGAGGGCACAAGGGGATAACATCATTAAGGTACATGACGTTGTTTACACCAGTGAATTGAGAAAGACTCTTCTCTCTGTGACTCCTAGGCTGATGGAATTTTTCAACGATAAGCTTCAATGGAGCTGCATCACAAGTTTCCAGCCTATATACCACTTAATTGGGTTATAAAACAGATCATCCATAACAAATCAAAGATAAACAAAGATTGACTATATTATAGATTCTAAATATGCTAGTCGAGACACAAGCCCTTCCTCTCTATATGGGCATCAATTCCCAAGGACTACCTTTTAGGAATCTACACTCTCCAATTTTTCCCTGTTTAACAAAGACCTCAAACAGGATCTATGGTCTAAGATTTTTTAATATACAGGATCCCCATGAAGAGGCAAGTGTAGAGCATACTTGTCTTTCTATATGACCAGGACTACATTATTCAAGAATCAAGCCTTCAGGAGAGAGAAAATTTAGAAAGAAACCATAAGATGAGAAACACACAATATTTTTATTGATTCCAACTCTTTCAAGTCTAAACTTTTGCGTACAATGAAGGAGAAGCCTTGCTTTTATTGACCAAGCAAAGGGATAGAGACAAACAATTTTTTAAAAAAGAGATTCCCTAAGGACAATGATACAACATACAAAAGTAAATAGTAAAAAGAAGAATTATTGGGAGACATGATTCCCAATAATATTCCTTAGAGATAAGGAGGAATCTTTAAAGAGGGGCAGAGAGAAAATATGGGCCACCACTGTCATTGTCAAAATTTTTTATGAAGTCCATGTCATCATCAACTTTATCCATGACTTCGATAAAACAGTCAATTTCTGTGACAAGTCAAATTGGAGGCCATGGGCTTTGATCATTAGGAAATGGGTCAGGAAATGGATTGGGCTCACTGGGCTCAATGTTATTAGCTTGTGTAGAAATTTCTACACGATTAGCTTGTTGTTGTAGTTCAAAGCCTGGAGGACATGGTAAGTCACTAGCCATGATGTTAAAACCAGTAAAAACAAACTGGCTAAATAAAGACCAATATTTAATAGAAAGAGAAATAGGTTCTGGGAGAGTAAAATCTCTAGGATAAGGCCCTAGAGATGTGTATTTAGTGGATGGAACTGTTCTGGGATGATGATTTAGATGATTAAGAAAGGAATGTAAATTAGTCACCATCTGTTTATGATATATAGTCCAATGTTGGATAGGATTAAAGGTACAAATGTAATATGTTGTGGTCAAATAGTAGGGACGGTGGATGATGATGTAATAAGATTTTTGATCTCTTAAGGGAATGTCCCAAAGCTAATGTTTATTCAAAATTTGTGAAATCTAGATGCGTCATTTTGAAAGAGGCTAGAACCATTCAAGGAAGGTCGATAAGAGAGACTTAAAATTGGTAGGGTCTGAAAGATGTTTGTAGGCATAGAGAGGGGAAAGGAAAATAGGACAGGAATATTGAGAAGATAATGCCTATAGATGCCACAATCTTGGTTCAACGAGTGTATCATAAAGATGATAGAGCACTCGATAAGGTGTGACAGAATCAAAATGATGAGGATGGGGAGGAACTCTGAGAGTGAAGAGTATGAAGTGGAGATAATAAAAAAGACTCTGTCGGAGCAGAGTAAGAATCTCTTCCAGTGTAGTTAGAGGAATCTTGGAAAGAGGACGAAAGGATTTTTTAGTTTTAGCGTACTAGGGAAACTCCATAACGGGAAAGAGAAGAGGTATTGATGTAGAGAAAAGAGGAGAGATCAATTGAACTTATTTCTTGGGTTGAGAAAGGAAGTCTGCAAGGGTATTATGATGTCCCTTGATATGGCGAATTGTGAATTTGTAGTGTGAAAACCATTCTTACCATCGAGGCAACTGGCTATCTGGTAGTGTCTCTTTTTTAGGCTTAAGAATCTTGGGAAAGACAATGTTGCGCATTTCTATCACAAAGCAATAAGGGTTGAGGTGAAATTGAACTTTTTAATTCCCTTTTTTACCGCCAAAATCTCTTTGCAGCTAGAATGGTAATGCTTTTCAGATTCTTTAAACTGGTTACTGGCATGGCCATAGTAATGTCTTTTCTCATCAATCTCTTCAATAAGAACAACATCCTAATAATGGTCACTAGCGTCCATCTGTAGAATGTGTTGGCCTTTGTCAATAATCTTTAAAGTTAGTGGATTTCGACAAGCTTGTTTTAAGTGTTGTATGGCTCTGGTTTGCTCTTTGCTCCATGATAATTGATTCTTTCTCAACAACTTTGATAAGAGAGATGTATAATCAGCCACGTGAGGATGAAATCTCTGATGTAGTTAATAATTCCAAGGAATTGTTATATCTATTAATGTTGAGATTTTCATCAGGAAAGTGTAATAGCTCGCTTGCTATATATAGACCAGGCTGAAAAAGTCCATCATGGAAGTTCATACTTAAAAATTCTACTTAGGTCATCCTACTGTGACTCTCGTTGGCTAAGATCATAATCCTATGCTATTTTTTCCAATCCAAAAAAGACTGGAGTAGGGCCTTATGTTCTTCATAGGTTTTAGAGTAGAGAAGTATTTCATCAATATAGACCAAGGCACTAGAAAGACCGGGTTCATAATCTTTGTCATGGTCCATTGGACTAGTGAAGGGGCAACCTTGAGTCCAAATGACATCATAGTCTATTAATATTGAGCATTAGAAATATAGAAGATTGTCTTGTTTCTTTCTTAGGGGTCAATTCCCAATTGCCAAAATCCTGCTTTCAAATCAAACTTAAAGAAGATTGTAGTTTCTTTGAAAAAGTTTGTTTGAGTACTAATCTTTGGTAGTGGCAACTTATCATCTTATAGGAAAGCATTGAGAAGTTTGTAGCCAATAACTAACCTCTTTTTCCCATACTTCTGTTCAGATCTTTTGTTCACATAAAAATTTTAGCAAGCCCAATCAGATTTTGCGTGCTCAATCAATCCTTGCTGAAGTAGGAGAGCATATTCTTCTTGTGCTAATTTCAAATGATCAAAGTTCATACCGGGATAAGTAACCTTAGTAGGATTGATGTCCTCATTCTTCTTGAATGTGAGATGGATGAAGAAGTGAGGATTCTTCCATAGAGGATGAGGATGTGAGAACTGTGCATAATTCTCAAGATAATATTCTAAAAATTGATCTCTTAGGGCCTCATATGGAGGTGGCATTTATGTGAGTTCAAACAGATTTCTGATGTCAGTGTAAGCACTAAAATTGGCATGACATTTAATTCCTCTAGGGAGAATTTTTATAGAGGTGCCTTACAATATACATCTATGCCAATCAGAAAATCTAGGCCAAGGAGATGGCTTCCAAGGACTTTAGTCCAAACCATATAGTATGGGAAATCCATGCTTCAGGTGGAAGTATGTTGAGCTTCATAATGCTTCTGCATGATCTAGTGTCTATATACTCGATGGCCTTAATAGGCCGATCATATTTATCTTATTGTAGTAACTAAATATAGACATAGGGTCAAGGAATTGTGAGTGGTTTGGATTCTACCTTTAAGCACTTATGTTGTAACATGTATAACATGTCATCTTCAGTATCATCAGAAATTAAGGAATCAGAGGATTCATACTCTTCCTCAGAAGAGTTGATTGGAACAACAAATTTGGTTTCCTTATCTTTAATGGATTGTTCTTCAATGAAGTATTTAATGTTTCCATCATTTTGGATAGGCATGATATTCTCAATATAATCTAGTAGTTTGACATCCCTTTTTATCTTATTAAGACATTGATGAGCATAATGTCCTAGTTTTCCAAAAAGAAAACATCGATCTGCCTTTTTTGCTTGAGGATTTCTTTGCTTAAAGAATCAGACAAATCTGCATTGTTTCTTTCGTCTGAAGGGTGGATAATTCCTTCTAGGAGAAATGTGGGGTTGATGAGATTTCTTATAGGAGAACTGTTTGTGATAATGCTTCTTTTTCGTATGATAGTCACAGTCTTTTTTCTCCTTATACTTGATTTTCAAATAAGGCTTTTTACAAGCCTTTTTTAACGAAAGACAACCTTTCATCATGTTTTTGAAAAACATTTATTGGTCACATAGCTAATCAAAAGAAGTTAAAGCAAGTTAATGGATTTCTCCAAGAGATATATTCCTCATATCACTTTGTAATGCAGCAATGATCCTTTGTAATTTAGGTTGTAAAGTTTTTGGAAGAGAGGAAATTAATATATAATGGAGCTTAACATCATTGAATCCATTGAGAAGATAAGAACGTTTTGTCATATGTTAAAAATGCTTTTGTAAATCTCTTCTATCTAAAGAACAACACTTCATCTCAAAATACTCCTTTCTAGTTTTTTTGTCAAAGAGATGAAAATCACCAATGACTTTTTTATAAATTACGCCAAGAAGTAATCCAGCAGATGTGACTTGTATGTACTAAAGTCGTTGATAATCATCTAAACTTTACTACCATTCTTGTAAAGTGCTGGTAAAACGAAGAGTAAACTCAGACAAAAAATTCTTTAATGATTGATTTGGTCGAGTCATTTGTAAGTCAATCCAGGCACCAAATTCATGAAAACACTTTTTTCATTTTTTAGGTGGAAGATCATCGAAGGTAAACCAGGGTCCTGAAGTAGGTCTGGTTGGTGGTGGTACTGCACTGTCAATAGTGAGGTTCTGAAAAGTTCAATTCCTATAAATTCAGCTTTACTAATGTCTAGTTCAACTTTAGTAGGTTCAAGCATGGTCATCATGATTTGATCTAGATCAGATAGATTAACAAATTGCTTAGACTCATCAGAAGATGGTTCAGATACTTCAAAAGACTAATCAGATATGTTAAAATGCTCAGAGGGGCATCCTTCTTCAGATTTAGTAGGAATAGGTGCTAGTATTGGACCCTTAATTTTTTTATAGAATTTATTCTTTAAGCAAGAATATAAATTAGAATACTTGAATTAGAAATTTTTGAACTTTATTTATTATTATATTTATTTACATATGGTTGCATGGATTATGAGGAAATGTTAGAATTTAAGTTAAGGAGTTAGAAGACAATAAGTTAAATGTGAAGGGTAATCTTGGAAAGAGCAAGGTTGTCTTAAAAATGCATAAGAGAGTCATATAGAAATAAATGAAGGGTTCGTGAGTAAAGTATGTTGGAAAAAGAAAGAAAGAAGAACCTAGAAGAAACTAGAGAAAGAGGAAGAGAGTCATGTAAAAATAAGAAGAGGGGGAGAGAAGTGTTTGAGACGTTAGAGAAAAAGAAAGATAGTCGTGTAAAATAAGAAAGAGAGAGAGAAAGTCGCAGGAGGAATTAGAAGAAGAGAAGCATAAACCAAACAAGAAAAGAAGAAGAAGGAAAGAAAGAAAAAGGAGAAAAGAAGTAGAAGAAGAAGATTCAGCTGCATTTTTAGTAACCTCTATCTTCTTTTCTTGTTTTTTTGATAGAAGAAGGAAGTAGAGAAATGAGATTTTTATATGCTAAAAATGAAGAGAGAAAGAAGAGAACCAAGAAAATTCTTTTTCTTAGATTTACATAGACTCTTAATTAGATTTTAGTTCTTTTAGTATGGATAAACCAAGAGTAGATTAAGTCTAAGCTCATTTTTTTGGATATTTAAAGCTTATGGAAGATCTATTCGTGTATGTTGATTGAATGCAAATATGCTTGTTTGAAGGAAATCAAGAACTTTGAAATCAAGAACAAGAGGAAAGACAAACTTAATCTTGGAGTCATAAGTAATTAGGTGGGTAGCATGTTTATAGTTATTGTGATCATGAGCTAAATTATTTGCTTGTATGTATGCTAAAATTTCTTGTCTTGAATCATTGTGAATATGGGAAAAATGTGAATTTAATATCATGTTTGCTTTGCAAAGTTCTGTTGTTTTTGGTGTTAATGAAAAATAGAGAAGGTTCAAGAAACATGAAAATATGAATATGATATGAAATATGAAAGCATCACAAATTTTACTTGTGTAGGTAAGAGAGATACCATTATGTTCGTCACGTGAACATTGACCTAAAGCCTTCTCCCGGCAACCCGCTTGTGGCACATGAGCTCTAAAAAATGGACTCATTATGTTCATGATGTAAACTTCGGTTTCATCATTATGTTTTATGGGATTCTCTTGAGTCGTATTGTTTGTGCATTTCATTGTGATTAGTTGAGCATGATATATGATTGAATGTTTCGTTATGATGATTGAAAAATATATGATATGGATTATGTGACTGTAATCTTAATTAAATGTTCTGTGAAATGGAACTGTGTATATATATATCTATGCTTGATTGTGTGCGGCTCGTCACCAATGGCTATAAGCATATTAGCCATTGAGCTTTACGACTCACCTCACTATTTTTCACTTCTCAGGTGCAGAATCAGCATATCAATAGTGAACATTGCAAAAACTTCAGCAAATCTCTAAGAAATATTTCATTTGTAACTAAGTTAATTTGGATCATTTTTGGTAGCTTTATAAGCATGTTAGGTATGAGCATCTATGTTGTATTTTTGTATTAAGTTACTGACGTGGCTTCTGATATGAAATTCAAAGTTATGTAAAAACTCTACTTCTGTTTTAGAAATAACAGTAAGAGTTAGAAGAAATTTTCTTCTGTTCATGTCCAGATTCTCTTTTCTGTTAAATTGTTATTTTCGGTTAGGAATAAAATTATATATTGTTGGATGGCATTGGATAATTCTAAGATGAATTGTTCCGTTAGGAGTATGTTAAGTGGGAGTTTTGTATGTATGGTTTTGATTATTGGATTCAGGTCTTTTGTAATGCATAGAAGTTTTATATTGACAGTAGAGAGAAAAAGGGGATAAAAATGTGTTCTAAATCTTCAATGAATAAACTGTAATGATCTAGGCAAAATTAGACAAAGATGACTTCACAAAAGTTTTAGCTCTTTCTCTTAGCTTTCCAATGACATAAAGTTTGTAAATTTTATACTTTGGAGTAGAAAGTTATGAGGATCTGAATTTAGAGTGGTAGAATTGGGGTGCACGATCATGCACATGCACGATCGTGACCATCCTATATGTTTTAAGGGTTACACGATCATGCACATGCAAGATCATGACAAACCCCCACTATTCATGGAATGTCACGATTGTGCATATGCATGATTGTGACTTTTGAAGAATTTAGGTGTGCATTGCCTAATGTAAACCTGTGCATTTTATGCATGGGTCGTGCGTTTAACGCGTGCACTTCCTTTGGCTCCTTTTATTTTTTTTGTTTAACTCCCAATCCTGATTTCTTTTTATGTATATTTATTTTAATTTTAAAAGCCCCCCAATTTTGGCATCTTATCGCCACAAAATAAGAAACGAGACCCAGAGCCAACATTTTTGGTATCAGAGCCCATGGTTTTTAAGTATTCCTAGGCTTAGAATATGTTATACTATGAACTATTATGATGTGTGATTAATTATTACTTTGTTAAATTGATTGATTGCATTGAGTGACATGCATATCATGCATAAATGTAGGAAATAAGATTAAAATGAAAGTAAACTAAAAGATAATGTTTTATTGAAGGAGTAAAATGCTACCTTGTGTAAGAACACGATAAGTTTTGTAAGGATCTGCTGCACTTGATTCCCCACCATTAGAGAAGGGTATTGATGGGTATAGAATCCCAACAGTCACAACCACATGAGTCACACATATGAACTTTCATTAAGAGTTTGAGCTATTAGAAACAATAAGAAGAATGGTGATTTGTCCGAGTGTAAGACAATGAAAGTTTGTGGATATCTAGAAATAAGAAATATTACGTAGTCTGATATGTTAGACATAGATTCAGTATTTGTGGTTATGTCAACAAATATGGTAACGGAATTTTGTTATGGATATATACTTAAATTGATATGGATGTGAATATATTTTCAAGAATTAACTGAGAAAGAAATAGAGACATAGGTAGAAATGACAAGATTTAAAGTGTACAAACAAAGTGGAATTGAAAGGTTAAACTTGGAATTGAAATGATTGTTTAATTAATGTGATAAGAGTTATGATTTGGTATAAGATTGTGTTAGTGAATTTCAGATCAGAATTTCAAGATGGTTATGTGTCTATAATTTTGAATTGATTAAGAACGTACGTATGGAAGATGAAATAAATGATAGTGATATCTATAGAAGTTCTCAAGGTTATGTTGACCAGTTATTATGAGTGTATATCCGATAATGTGGTTACATTGGTGGATAATGTGATTAAGCACATATGAAATCTATATTTGGACATGGTCTAAGAAGTAATCTATGATCTCTATAGTTAAAATCATGAGATGAATCAGAGTAACGCAATGGAAGTATGGGATTAGGTGGTTATGTTAAAAAGGTAACTACTATAGAGAAGTAATTTTTGAATAGTCGTAGAATATTCAGAGGTTGATCATAACCAATTGCGATTAAAGTATCATTAGCATGAGATATTAATTGGTGACCGGCCGAAAATACGTTTCTATATAAGATTTAATGATCTTGATGGTACATACCAAATTATAAGAGTAAATGAATATGCCTCTTGTTTCATTGAGCTTTATTATAAAGAATATTCTGATCATGTAAAGTGTGACAGTAATTGAATTTATTGAAATATCATGAACAGTTGAAATTGATCTTATTGAGGTATTAAGAATGGCTGAAACAACAATGATGAATCCAGTTGATTGATTAAGATTATAGAAAGAGTGTAGATGATTAAGGTGAGAATCCTTTTTTGTGATAGACATGTTTTATCGAATCATATTGTGTAAATTAAATGTTCCATTTCTAGGAATACATGACTATTAAACAAATCAAAAGTGACTATTAGAGTCAGTTAGAAATGGGACTTAGGTAAGAGAAGTTGAATATGCTATGGAGAGTGCATGAATTTTGTTTAATGTAAAGTTGCCTGCTTATATTATTAGGTTCATGAATTTGAGGTGATGTTGTTGTTATTAGTAAAGGACTTATGTATGATAAAATTGAAATATGAAAGCAATTGTATATGATAAATGCAAGTGAATGATTGCATATGACGTGAAAATTGATCTATAATACAATCTTCATGACTCAAGAAAAACAAAAGAGTTAAGTGGATTAACACTGAAGAGATATGGAATAGCAAGAAGAAGATAAAAGTGTTTTGAGAGTACCGTATAGCCTGGACGAGGTGTTGAATTTCAGTAAAAAAGGGCAGTGAAATTGCGAGAAACCTAAGATATATTGAGGAATCAGTTAAGATAGTAAGGAATTTTACTAAGCAACTAAATCGAGTGATTCCGCTAGATATAGTCATTTGGAAGAAATCATTTGAGTCAAGAAGCTACTTCGGAGACTGAGGAAAACATAAGATAGTATTACCCCCATTTGTTTGATCACTAAAGTAAGAATTTCGAGAACAAAATTCTTTAAGGGGGGTAGAATTGTTAGACCCCGAACTTTTCTTAGAAGTTAGAACTATTAAATGAGAATTTATTGGCATTTAGTCATGAGTAAAAATAAGATTTTTGAATTACAAATTTATGCAGTTTATTTGTGAATATATTTTAATTACTTATGGTTGTATGGATTAAATAGAAGTGTTAGAATTAAGTTAAGGAGTTAGAAGGCATTAGAGTAAATATGGAAGGGTAGGTTTGGAAAGTTAGAAGTTGTCTTAAAATTTATAAGAAAAGAAAGTGAAGAAAGTCGTGTAAGAAAGAAAGAAAGAGAGAGAGAAATCATAGAAGAACTTAGAAGAAGCTAGAGAAAGAGGAAGAGAGTCGTGTGACAATAAGAAAAAAAAGGGAGAGACGTGTTTGAGACGTTAGGAAAAAGAGAGAGTCCTGAAAATAAGAAAGAAGAAAGAGCGAAAAAAGTAGAAAAAAGTAGAAGAGGAGCAGAAATCGAACCAGAAAGAAGAAGAAGGAAAGAAAGATAAAGGAGACAAGAAGTGGAAGAAGAATATTCAGCTGAGTTTATAAGTAATCTTTATTTATTTTCTTATTTTGATAGAAGAAGAAAGTAGAGAAACTAGGTTATATGCTGAAAATGAAGAGAGAAATAAGAGATTTATGTTCTTAGATTTTTATGAACTTTTAACTTGATCTTAGTTCTTCTAGCTTAGATAAACTAAGAGTATATTAAGCCTAAGATTATTTTTGGAGACTATAGCTTTATAAAAGTTCTATTTATGTATGTTGATTCAATGAAAATATGTTTATTTGAAGGGAACCAAGAAAAGTCAAAATCATGAACAAGAGGAAAGACAAGTTTGAGCTTGGATTTATAAGTAAAGAGGTAGGTAATATGTTTATTGTTATTGTGATGATGGGCTGATCTATTACATGCTTATGTGTGCTTAAATGCTTGTTCTTGAAACATTATGAATGTGAGAAAAATACACTGTGATTTGTTATCATGTTTACTTTGAAAGATTTTGCTATATTTGGTATTAATGAATAGAAGAAAAGCATAAAAGCATGAAAGTATGAGTATGATATGGAATATGTAAGCTTTGGAAAATTTGCTTGTGTGGGTAAGAGAGATACCATTCTATTCGTCACGTGCACGTTGACCTACAGCCTTCTCCCAGCTGCTCACTTATAGAACATGAGCTCCAAAAAATGGACTCATTCTGTTCATGGTGTAAACTTTGGTTTCACCATTCTGTTTTCTGGGATTCTCTCGAGCCATTATGTTTGTGCATTACATCTTAATTTGTTAAATATGGAGCATAATTAAGTGTTATTTTGTGATGACTAAATGACACATATGAACTGATTTGTGTGGTGACGTATTCATGTCTATGTAAATTCTCAAAATTTAGAAATATATATATAGATCACACTATCCACATTCTAAATTTTGAGAATTTACATAGACATGAATACGTCACCACACAAATCAGATCATATGTGTATGTGTATATATATATATATATATATTGTGTGTGGTTCGTTATCGCTAGCTATAAATGTATTAGCCACTGAGCGTCACAGCTCACCCCATTATTTTTTCACTCCTTAGGCGAAGAAAAAGTAGATCATTATTGAACCCTTGCAAAGCTTTGGCAACTCCAGAATTTCAGTCTTTTGTAACTAGTTAGTTCAGAAACTTTTGGGTACTCTAGAAGCATATCAAGTATAAACATTTATGATTGTATTTTTTTTATATTATGCTATTGAAATGGTTTTTGATATGTAATATGAAGTTATGTACAATCTCTGCTTTGTTAGAGAAATGACGGTAAGAATTGCAGAATTTCTCTTTTATATATGTGCAGAAATCTCTCTATGTTAAGTGTCAATGGTGTTGGGATTAAAATCGTTAGATGTTTGAAGGCCTTTGGATAGATTTTTATAAAGAAATTAGTTTAGTTGGTAGTTTCGTATGTATGGTTTTAATTGTTGGATTCGGTTCTTTTGTTATAGTTAGCAGTTATATATATTGACAGTAGAGAGAAAAGAGGAAAAAAGGAATAAAATGTGTTCTGAAACTTTAGTGAATAAACTGTATTGATCTAGGCAGAATTTGAAAAAATTATCTTCATGAAAGTTGTATAGCTTTCTAACGATATAAAGATTATAATTTTTGAACTTTGGGATTGAAAGTTATGATAAATTAAAGTAGGAGTGTGCAGTCGGAATGTCGCAATTATGCACAAGCACGTTCACTAGGAACCCAAATTTTCATGACACGATCGCGACAGTCTACTACTATTTAC
>JAOTAY010000006.1:14712051-14726240 GCA_025629805.1 Erythroxylum baracoense
TAATTACATTACATTATATTTAATTAAAATATTATAATTATTTAATTAAAATATTATAATTAACTAATAATATAATTAAAATATTCATGGGGAGGGTTTTTTTGTAAATTTATGTATGTGTTTTGTTTCTGTCTCCGTCTCCGTTTTCTTGTCCTCTGGTTTTGGAATGAACAAAAATTTTATGTCTCTATCTCCGAAGTCGGGACAGAAATTGGTGGGGACAGTAAGCAAACAGATCGGGGACAGAAATTTTCTGTCTCTATCTTCTGTCCCCACCCATAAGGACAGTAACCAAACGTAGGGTTAAAGTACTCTTCCACTCTGTTTTCTCGTAAAACAAAAAACAAAAAACTCAAGTCAATGACATCAAATTAAAAGCTTTTAACAAGGTCAACAACTACTCCGAGGATGCTGACTTCAAGAAGATATTTCAACGCCAACGGGTGTGAAGGGTTCACGCGCAGAAGGCGATGGGAATCAGAAAGGTTCTTTTTTTTTCCTTTTTTCTATTTAGACTTTTGAAAGGAATGCACAGCCACACAATCCCCACCTATCATCAGGGCAAAAAAACTACGAACAACACGACAACAGAGATTGAAAGACTAAGTCATATTTGCGAAGCTTTGTATACGAAAAAAACCAAGGCGATGCAATAACGTCAACACCCAGACACAGGACCATAAACTTCAACGACTGGAAACTTAGGAAAGGAAAATATCATGCTATGATAGAATATATCCTCGAAACTTTAAGCTAAATCTGGTAATATGAAATTGATGAAGCGAGGAAATAAATATATACCTGTCGTAATCATGGGCGACGAGGTAGAGACACTGAGCATAATTGGCAAGTAGGAGGGGATTACCAGGCTCTTGGGACAATCCCGTTTGGTATAGTAGTTCTGTTCTAAAATAATCTTCATAGTCATCTGGTTCGATCGTGGCTGTAACTGGTGAAACTAATCTTTGCATGGTCTCCTGATCCAGAGATTCGTATCTCATTGAAGCTAGTATGAGAGAAGCTTCTTCAAGAAGTGAGTTCCATTTTGTTAACTCTTCTTCACTCACCTGCCCTGACACCGACTCTGCCTCTCTCTTGGTGCCTAAAGATGACAAATGGGAAGCACCATCAGGGACAATCGTTCTGAATTCGTCTGACCCATCAAACCACCCGTCGCCTTCTGTGCCACTGGCCAACAGTCGAACCTTTCCACCACCGCCATTAAAACCACCAACAGAAGCCGATTTACCACTAGAACCCGACACTAGGAACGTCTTCACAGTGGAAGAATCGAACTTTGGACTCTTCTGGTCCTGAATTTCAACAGCTGACAAAGTCTCTGTTCTTGCGGCGTGAGACCCATGTGGCGTAGCTGCAATAGCAGCGTTATTCCCCATGGAATACACAGTGAAGTTTGCAAGTAGAATCATAACATATACCATAAGAGTGGGTGTATGGGAGAAAACTTGTTGAAACAACCACACAAAAGAGGCCTGCATTTCATTGTGTACTCGAACAAGAATATCCTCAGTTAACAATACCTCCCTCATCTGCAAGTTGAAGCTGTGGAGTTCTCTGATTATAAACACCATAGAAGAAAACGCCCTTTTAACAGAGCAGTAAGCAGATTCTCCTGCTTCAATAAATCCTTCTTGCCACTGCATTTTCCTCTTTATAATTCGAAGAGATAACGGAAGTTCGACGCTATTGGCTTTCCGCTCAATACTCGCCGGAATAACAATATCATCCGTTGGGTCTTGATGGAGTTCGGTCCATGGAGGCTGTACAACATAATCAAGATGGAAACGTCTAGAAGATTCTCCACTGATACTGCTACAGCTAAGTGCACCATCAGTCACTGGAATCCTCACAGAGCATCTCGGATTTGGAATCTAACACGTTACTGGTATCTTGGTCAGAGAGCTGGAATCTGAGTGCCAACTCTTGGATTTTCTTAGAGAATTCTTCGTCTGAGAAGGCGTCTAAGCTCGCACTACAAGCTCGTCCAACGCCACGCCGATGCCTAGCTCTTGACTTCGGATGCTCAAAATAGCAAGTCCGGAGAAGCAGAGAGGACCTGTCTAGTCTCTGTGGGTAGACTCCGCCGGAACGACAGCTTGAAGAGAATGAAGAGACAGCTGAAGAAGTTAGGGATTGATATGCTGCTGTAGAGTGAGGTAAAATTGGCTGTGACCACTTAAAACGGGAAGAGACAGCTACTTTCACTCCCATTTTCAGAGCAAAAGGACTAGCAAAAGCTCAACATTGAAAAAAATATACTCAAAGTTGGAATTCAACAGAACCGTTAAAAGCTTTAACTTTTCTTCTTTCTTCCAATTCACTCCGACCTGAAATTTATTAACCATAAAATGTCAAATAAGTTCACAGAAAATGAAACCACTCACTGTAACAGCTGGACACATAAGCATGATTAAAGAAAAAGAAAAGGTAAATCCCAGCTCGGAACACTAAATATCAAATCAAAAACCGCTAATCGTTACTTCGTGGATCTCGGAGATCAGTAAACTACATGACAAGCTAAGAAACACTTACCATAATCAGTAATAATTTACAGTTAAACGCCCGCAATCAGAAAGATGAAGCACAGCCTAGTACCAACCGTAGCTTCATGCCAATTGAGAGAGAGAGAAAGAGCGAGTTACATCGGTTTATAACATGAGCAGAAGTAACAGGTATGCGGCAGTTTGGTCAAACTAAACTTCTTATAAAATCTAACCGACTAACGCCAGTTGGTAAAAGACAACAAACGCGTTGTACATAAGTGCAGCGGTTACGGGGAGCACAGGTAACCAGTCACTGTATATAGCAGGCTTATGGGGCTCGAATTGGATCCGGGTCCGCTAGTGATTTTTGAGTCCTACGCGGCTGGTTTCGCGGACAATCTGGATCCAAACTGGCCGTTATTAATATGCCACGTGTTCTCACCCACTACGTCAGTTCATGTCACTTGATTTTCAAAGCGTGACGCCGCCGACCATTCAGGTTTCTTTGATCACACGTGTCAGTTAATTTTTCCTATTCATTGATTTCTAGGTTTCCCATTTTGTATAGGTGAGTTAACTAAAGTCTCAAGTATTTCAGACAATTAAGAGACCGCGGTGCAGGTGGGACAGTTGACAATATTTTATTACTTCTAAACTCTATTGGCATCGGTCGACCTTCACCGCTCAACAATCAAACGAAATACATTGCAACTGACAAGCTCTGAACCTTCTTACGACAATTACTGTATGATTTACACTCGCATAGCCAATAACCAAGACATTTACTATGATATTAATCTCCTCGCGTTGATGAACATATGAATGAAAATTACTATTGATTTTCCAATCTCATCAAGTTTTGTAAACTTATAATTAGAAACTGAGAAAGTAGAATTGAAAACATAGTAAAAGCCAAGTATTTATTCTAATTTTACATATATCTTTTAGGTTATGTTTAGTTAGACGTCAAATTTTTAATGGAATGGAACGAAATGATTTATATTAGAATGGAATGTAAATGGATGTAATATTAAAAAATCGTTGTTTTTAAAAAATTGAAGGGTTCATAATGTCATATAGTGAAATGTTGTTTGAATGGAAGATTTATAATATAATATAGTATAAAATTATTTATCATTTTACATTCCATCCTAAACTCTCCAAATCGAAAGTTTTTTATTTTTACTATTTAGAATGGAATGAGATGTAATATGAAACCTTCCTATTCAATCTCATTTTATTCCATTCTATTATAAACCCTCCTCGTAAACGATGGAATAATATTACATTATATTACATTCTATTAATAAACCTCCAACCAAACATAGCCTTAGAAATAAAAATATATTATAGGAAATATCTTACATACACTATGATTCGAATAATTAGGTAATATTTTTGCCTTTATATATTTTTATTATAAATCATCAAGAATAAGATAATTTATTTGCTGAAAAGGTAGATCCATTGAGATATATAAAAACTAATATGAACAATATTGCACCATTAAACCATGAAGGCATCTTTAAATTATAAATAATGCTCTTATTCTTTGAGGAAGACGTAACATTTAAAAGGTCAACATAGATCAGATAATTAAAAATGCAAGAAATTAAGTATTCAAGAATAGAGTAGGTAAAGCTCAAATATTAAACCTAATTTAAATGTTCATACTTAAAACATGATAGCAAAATTAAACAAGCAAGGAGTTAATGAAAGGAAACATACAAAAAAAATTATAGTACTAGTTAAGGAGGTTTTATGGCTATTTAGGACATTAAAGCATGTGATTGATATATCTATATATGTATATTTATCTTCGTTTCAAAGTATATTTTTCTATAGATATTAGACTATACCAAGTCTTCTCTTTGAACCTCTTTCTATTTGCAATAGTGATTGATGAGCTTACCAAAAATATCCAAAGAGATGTGCCTTCATGTATGTTATTTGCTAATGACATTGTTTAAGTTGATGAGACAAAAGAAGGGGTCAATGTCAAGCTTGAACAAGGGATACGTTAGATTCGAAGGACTTTAGATTGAGTAGGACTAAGACTTAGTACATGAAGTTTAACTTTTCGAGACATAGGATGATTACTGATGTGGAGGTAAAGATTCGTTCAAAAGTTATACCATAAAAGGAGTGTTTTAAATATTTAGGATCTATCATCCAGATTAACAGAGAGATTAATGAAAACATAGCTTTTCGAATCAAATCAGGGTGGCTTAAATTGAGAAATGCGTCAGGAGTTTTGTGTAACAAAAAGATATCACTCAAGCTTAAAGATAAATTATATCATTCAGGGATTAGGAAGGTCATGCTCTATGGGATGGAGTGTTGGCCCACCAAATAAGTGCATAGTTATAACTTAATGATGACGAAGATGAGAATGCTCCGTTGGATGTGCGACCTTACTAAAAGAGATAAGGTGAGGAATGTAATGATAAGGGACAAATTAAATCTAGCTAATATTATTGGCAAATTAAAAGAGATAAGACTTAGGTAGTTTGGACATGTTAAGACGAGACACATAGATGCTACAATGAGAAAATATGAGAAGATTGTACTTAAAGACTTTAAGAGGAAAAAATTGAGGCCTAAGAAGAATTGAGGGGAAGTGGTAAAGAATGATATGATACCATTGAAACTTACCAAGAACATGAATCGTAATAGAAAACTCTGGCGTATTAGGATTCAGATAAATGATCCCTAGTAAAGAGATCATAGTAGTTTCCATAAATCTTTTAACTCTTTCATCTTGTAATTAGCCTTTACTTGTCAATAGGTAGTACTTACCTTTTAGGTATTTAACATAAGTATTTTTCGAATTTAAAATATAGTCAATCTTTGTTTATATATGATCTCTTATCGATGATATATTTTATACACTACTTTGACTAGTATATAGGCTGGAAACCCATGATACAGCTTTATTGAGTTTATCGATGAAAAATTTACGAGTATAGGAGCCACAACCAGAAGAGCCTTTCTCGATTCACTAGTGTAAACAACGCCACATACTTATCCCCGTGTGCCCTTTGACCAAGGGTAGCCCTTGTGTGGTATAAATTCTAGTCAAGACACAAGCCCTTTTCCTCAACAGGAATCAATTCTCAAGGCCTACCTTTTAGGAATTTACACTCTCCATTCTTTCCCTGTTTAACAAAGACCTCAAATAAGATCTATGGTCTAAGGCTTTCTAATGCATATGATCCTCATGAAGAGAAAAGTGTAGAACATACTTGTCTTTTTGTATGACCAGGACTACATTACTCAAGAATCAAGTTTTTAAGAGAGAGAACTTAGAAAGAAGTCATAGGATGAGAAACACATAATATTTTTATTTCTTTTTCCAATTTAAGTCTTTCGTGTTTGAATACAATGAAGGAGAAGCCTTGCTTTTATAGACTAAACAAGGGGATAAAGACAAACAACTTTAACGGAAAAGATTCCCTAGGTATAATAATGCACACTAATATATAAAAGTAAATAGTAAAAAGAAGAATGATTGGGAAACATTGAGTCACAAAGATTCTTTTATAAGATAAGAACGATGTCACATTATATAGTAGAGGGATAAGAACGATGTCACATCAGAAAAGACACGTAATTATAAAAACAAATAACATTAAGTAAAGGGTCCCACAGTGAAGAGTGGAATCTTAATCTTCAACCTCGTCAGATAGGTTTTTATCATGACCGTAAATTTGATGGAGGAGCTCCTCCACTTGAGTTGTTAGTGTCATCACTGTTTGTCCTTTGCCATTTATTGGGACTTGCTTCTTCTGTGCGGAGTTTGATTAGAAATTGATTGAGCTCCTCTTCATCATGGATAGGAATGCCATCATTAAGGTCTTGGGCATCTTGGAAGAAGGAAGTTGAAGGTTATGATGGTCCCGCAGTGTTGAAGGAAACTTGGACTAGTTCAGCAGCATTCAAATTTATTGGGCTGTTTGGGCCTGGGATCTCAAAATCTGGCATCTCAGGTTCACCAAGAACAAATTCTCCTAAGTAGGGTCTAATAGATGTGGTGATGGCTAGGGATGCATTTTTAAGAAAATGATTTATGTCCTTAAGAAAACCTTAAAGAGTTTTAAGGTCATTTGCCTTATACCTTGGCCAATAGAGTGAAGTATGTTGGAAGAAAACTTGACTTTCAGAGTAGATTGCTCCAGTATATGTCATGTCGTATGGGCGATGGAGAATAAATAAGCATTGAGGGGATTGCTTTTCTAACGAAGTTTCCCATAACCTATATTGTTCAATGACTTGGGAAAGATATTTTCTCCATTACACAAGTGGTTGATACCACTCAAAGAAAATCCATAAAAGGGAACTTTCATTTTCTCTATCACATAGATGTTGATAGACTTGTAAAGGAGGAAAAGTGATAGCTCATGCATAAAAGGCAGAGAGGGCCCATAAGTACCATAATGCATTCTCTGATAGTGTACCATCAAGAAAGAACACATTGAGGTATGGTGCTCTGAAGTTGAACAAGGAGGGGTTGTAAGGTAATTTGTCTAGCTGAGGAAGAGGTGGAGATAATAAAACAAACTTAAGAGGGCAAGAGAGGCTATCTTATTAGCAGTAGTATGTATGCTTGCAAAAAGAGGAAAGAACTTTTTTATTCTTACAGTGGTAGGCAGGTCAATCAGTGAGAGGAGGAGAGGGATATTTGTGGAGGGAGTAAGAAGGTTAATATTCTTTTGAAACCAAAAAAAGAAATTAGCTAGGACATTCTAGTGGCCTTTGATATGACGAATGGTGAATTTGTGCGGAAGAACCATTCTTGCCATTGAAGCAACTGACCGTTTAGTAATGTCTTCTTTTTAGATTCTTTAAACTAGCTACTGGCATGGCCACAATGATGTCGCTTCTTATCAATTTCTTCAATAAGGATAGCACCCCAAAAGTGCTCACTAGTGTCTATCTGCAGGATGCATTGGCCTTTTTCAAGAATCTTTAAAGCTGGTGGATTCTAACAGGCTTTCTTTAAGTGCTATATGGCTCTGGTTTGATCTTTACTCTATGGTGGTGGATTTTTTTCAGCAACTTTGATAAAAAAGATTTATAATTAGCTACGTAGGAGATGAAATCTCTAATATAATTGACAATTCCAAGGAATTGTTGAATTTGTTTAGTGTTGAGATTTTCCTCTGGAAAGTGTAATAGTTCACTGGCTATATGTGGACCAGGCTGATAAAATCCATCGTGGGGTTCCACACCCAAAAATTTAATTTGGGTTGTCCCAATATGACTCTTTTTTATTGAAAGTATAATTCCATGTTGTTTTGTAAGATCCAAAAAGGATTAGAGTAAAGCTTTGTGTTCTTCATGGGTTTTCAAATATAGTAGTATGTCATCAATGTAGACTAAGGTGCTTGAGAGAATGGGCTCATAAATTTTTGTCATGGACCATTGAAATAGTGAAGGGGCTACCTTGAGTCCAAACAACATTACAGTCCATTGATATTGAGCATTAGGAATACACAAGTTTGTCTTGTGTCTTTCCTAGGGGTCAATTCCCAATTGTCAAAATCCTATTTTCAAATCAAGCTTAGAGAAAATTGTAGCTTCTTTGAGAAAGAGGACTTGAGTGCTAATCTTTGGTAAGGGAAACTTGTCATTTTGTAGGAAAGCATTGAGAGGTTTGTAATCAATCACTAACCTCTTTTCCCTGCGATCCTGTTTAAATCTCTTATTCACATAAAAAGCCTGACAAGCTTAGTTAGATTTTATAGGCTCGATTAACCTTGTTATAGTAGAATGACACATTCTTCTTAGGCTAATTTAAGATCATCAGGGTTCATAACTAGATGAGTAGCCTTTCTAGGATTAATATCCTCATTCTTCTTGAATGAGAGATGGATGAAGAAGCGAGGATTCTTCCATAGAGGATGAGGATGTGAGAACTGTGCATGGTTCTCAAGGCAGTGTTTTAAAAATTAATCTAGAGCTTTATACGGAGGTGGCATTTATATGAGTTCAAACACATTTCTAATGTCAGTGTAAGCACTGAAATCACCAGGACATTTAATCGCTGGAGGGAGGATTTGTAATGGAGATGCCTTATAATAGACATCCATGCAAATCAGAAGATCTGGGCTAGGTAGATGGCTTCCAAGGACTTTAGTCAAAACCATACAGTTAGGGAAGAAGCAAATCCCTCTTCTCTTTTTTGTAATAAGACTAATCTTGAAAGAATTTTCATCATCAACAGCAAAATACTCATCATGTGAACTTCATGCTTCAGGAGGTAAAATGTTAGGCTTCAGAATAATTTTGCATGATTTAGTGTCTATATACTCGATAGCCTTAATGGGCCGATCATATTTGTCTTCTTGTAGTAACTGAATATAGACATAAGGTCGAGGAATTGTGAGGGGCTGGAATATACCTTTAAGAACTTTTTTTGTAGCATCTATAACATGTCATCTTCAATATCATCATCAATGCAGATATCAAATGATTTAGACTTTTCATCAGAAGAATCAAGTGGAACAACAAATTTGGTCTGCTCATCTTCATTAGATTGTTCTTCAGTGAAATCTTCAATGTTTCCATCATCTTGGATAGTCACGATAGCTTCAATGGAACCCAATAATTTGGCATCCCTTTTCGTCTTATTAGGACATTGATGAACATAATGTCCTGGCTTGCTACAGATAAAACATCGATCTACCTTATTTGCTTGAGGATTTCTTTGTTTGAAGAATCTGATAAATCTACATCGTTTCTTTCTACTAAAGGGTGGATAATTCCTTCTAGGAGAAATGTGGAATTGATGAGATTTCTTGTAGGAGAACTAACTATCATGATGCTTCTTTTTTGTATGACATTCACAATTTTTTTCTCCTAACATTTGATTTTCAAGTAAGGCTTTCTACAAGCCTTTTTTATTAGAGGGCTACCTTTGATCATGTTTTTAGAAAACAGTTATTGTTCACGTGGCTTATCAAGTGAATTCAAGGCAAGTTGATAGATTCCTCCAAGAGATATATCCCGTATATCTCTTCGTAATACAAAAATGGTTTGTTTTAATTTAGGTTTTAATTTTTTTGGAAGAGAGGAAGTGAAAGTATAACGAAGACTCACATTGTTAAAACTGTTGAGAAGATAATAACGTTTTGTCATATGTTGAAAATGTTTTTGTAGGTCTCTTCTATCTAGATAACAACATTTCATCTCAAAATATTCCTTCTTGATTAGTTTATCGATGAGCTGAAAGTCACCAATGAATTCTTTATGAAATTACTCCACGAAGTAATCCAATAGATATGACTTAAATATACTGAAGTCTTCGATAATCATCTATACTTTACCACCATTCTTGTAAAGTACCGGTAAAATGAGACGTAAACTCAAACAAAATATCTTTTAATGAATTATTTGGTTGAGTCATTTGCAAGTTAATCTAAAAATTGAATTCATGAAGTCTCTCTCTCCTTTTTTAGGTTCCTGAAATAGGTCTAGTTGGAGGTGGTATCGGTATTGCTGATGTTGAGGTTCTAAAAGATTCAATTCCTGTAGATTCAACTTCACTAATGTCTAGTTTATCCTCAGTAGGTTTAGGTATGGTCATCATAATCTGAGCTAAGTCAGATAGATCGCCAAAGTGCTCAAACTCATCAAAAGATGGTTTAAATACTTCATAAGATTATTTAGAGATGTTAGAATGCTCAGAGGTCCATTCATTATTAGATATAACAGGAACATATACTGGTGCAAAAGTTGCTATAAACTCTATTTGAGGAGCTTTGTCCTTCTTAGTGGATTGTGAAGGTTGTGTTCTTGGTAGAGAAGAAGGTGGGGTTTTGATTTGTAAAGGTTTATTTCATAGATCAGCTGGTTTTGTATATAAAGGTGATGGCTTAGAAGACTTGTCAAGTTTGGGTTTTGAGGATTTGATCGATTGGGTTTAGTGGTGGTAGGATGGATATGTCATTTGATACAAAAAAAATTCATTTTGAATAATTTCTCATAATCAGCAGCTTAAGGATATGTTTGCGAAGAATAAATGGGTTGGAAAACTAGAAAAGGTGTGAGATAGGCTCCATAAACAGTCTTGGACTATTCTTTTTGCATGTCGACTTCCGTCCATTGAAGTACTTCCTTCGCCTTTATGAGTTCTTGCTCCCTATGGGTGAAATCAGGTCCAAAATATTGAGTATCAACGTATCTTCTAAGATCAGCATCAAGGTAGGCCACCTGACCTTTTAAAGACTTGTATATTGTTTGGATTTGTGAAGAAACTGTATCAACTGGTTAATGAGTGACCTGTGTTTATTAATTTAGTCCATCAAGTTTGGAATTAATTTGTTAAAGAACTTCATTTTTGCCAAAACATTATAATTTGCCAGCTGAGAGTTTCATTAATAGGATTAGATGTAGTAGTTCCCTGAGAAATAATTACTGCAGCACGAGCATAAGGATTAGAGATAACCCTACAATTGTCATTAGTGCCTCTCTCCACTAGAGGAAATTCTTCCTCGTATGATTTGACCATCATGCAAAGAATGGGGTTTGGAGTAAGAACAATAGGAATAGAAAGAATAACTGACTAAGGATGTTTGGAGATTGACTCTAGATCGAACAAATGTTCCTTGTCAATAGCTTTGATTAATTCTCGAAGATTGCTGGGTCTTGGTCTTGAGTTTTTAATCTCAATCCATGGTCTAAAGCCATTATGATCATCCTTTTGATAGTGGAATTATCAAGCAGGTTGACAACGATGAATTTCTTTTTGTTGTTGTTTTCTTTTTTTCTTCTTTCTCCATCGATTATATAGCTCATCATTATCATCACTATTTAAGTCATAATTTAGACAGATCTCATAATCTGGTTCACATATGGATGAATCTACATCCTAGACAAAATGTCCATAATGGTGGCTAACATATACAGGTTCTGCATCAGGATTGAAGTAAAGGATTGTAGGTCCATCTTTGCCTTTTGTATGTGAGAACACTGGTTAAAGGATCAAAATAAGACCAAATGTAGTTGAGGGTCCAGGTTGATCTTCATTGGGCCTGGTGTGGAAAGATTTCACAGTTCCATCTCGTAAGGTCTTAAGCATAAGAGGAGTGGTAGTGTGTAAGGAATGCTTAGAAGAAGCATGGAACATTTTTTGATAATTAGTAATCCATTCAGTTGGCATCAACTTTTTAAGCTCCATTAGTGGCAATTGCGTCAGGATATGAATAATGGTAGTTTGGTCACGAGCTATGCCTGCTACTATGTACAAGGCATCTGAAGTGGAATTGGGTAATTTGAGATCTATTGTATGTTTCTGCAAATGGTAGATCATTTGATGGTGTAGAGTGACTATAATAGTTGTAGGATCTTGCTCTACTCTAATAATTTGGATTTGCACTTGAAGTCGTTTAAATAAATTAGGATCATCCAACCTAATATTGAAATCAGGGTCAATAGTGAGGATTACACTTTCATTATTGAGAATTGTCAGCACAGTACTAATTATTGCATTTTGGTACGTAATATAGGCAGTGTCAAGAAGGAATATCCTGGTTGTACCGGGAATTCCTTTTCTTCTATGGAGGGTGAGCACAAGACGAATAGCTCTAATATAAAGATGAGTATGATTATGTTCTATCCAAAAAGAGATGAGCTCCTTTGGAATTTCTAGCTTTACATATTGTCCTGTGGTGGTACAGGAACTTTGGATGATTTCTTTAACTTTTAGACGATGTGTAAAGAGAATGGTTCTTATATTTCTTGTCCAAAAGCAGTCATGGGAGTAGATATTGTAGGGAATGAGCAAAGGTAAAGAAGTATAAAAAATATACTTTTTGCAGGAAAATGGATGATTTCAATGAGATTTTTTATTTCATTGGAAAGAGTACGTTTAGCATGAGAAGGAAGATTGGCAATAAAAAGGGTTAAAGAAAGATGAACAGGGTCATTTGATAAGGTATTCATGACTTAAAAAAACTCCTTACTTGCTCTCATCTGGGCCATTTGGAAACAACTTTTCTACTAGTTAGGAATAACGCTACATACTATTGGACTTTCTTATACTCCACAAGATTTCTACTTAGTATTTTTGTTGTTGTTCAAGGCATATTTTATTGAGCCATTAAAATTTGATACTGGGGTCACTAAAATTTGCTATATTGCTTATGTCCATTTCCCAACTTTATAGAAAATAATATTTTAGTTTCGATAATGTAATAAAACATTGTGAGAGGAACAAATCTTCTGTTCTAGTTATGGTATTCCTATTATGTTCCGTTAAATCTCATTCATATATTTATGAAATGATTACATAAATGTGTGGATGAGATTTAATAAAACAAAGTTGAAATATCATAACTGGAATAAAAGATTTTGTGATCATTGTGAAGTCGTTTGTTTAATTAATCTTTTGAGATAAATTAAAATTAAAAAGTTAAACAAATATCTAGCTGGAGCGTGAGAGGTGAGGTATTGACGGTCCAGAGCTAAAGTTGAGACGTCTGCAAAAAAAGCTGGAATCCAGCTTGCATGATCGTTAAATCAAGGGAAGGAAATGCAGCATAGTCTAGTCGTGATGTTGACATCCGCATTAACGTCCCATATTCTCTGATTGGAGATGCTTTTTTCACGGCCAAGAATATGTTCTACATTGGCTTTTCGTTTTTGTATTTTCTATTGGTGAGACTGTCCCCATAGTCCGTGCTACCATGTCTTTCTTTCGAGTTGATAATTATACTTAATATTTTGTTGCATTGAGAGCCTGATTTAACTGGGGAATTTCGCAGTAGTATAACTGTTTACATTTGAACCATATTTTATTTGTTATTGAAAGTCAACAAAAAATAATAAAATAATCGGAATAGATGTCAAGTTTTTGGTAATATGGTGTGTTAGATTAAATTACATAAACTAATGAAAAAAAGTTAAGTGCTTTGGACGATCTGAACTCAAAACTTAAAACATTCTTGTTCCTAGACTAGATTTATCTACATAAGTTAGAAATTAACAAATCCTTTTATAGGTGATTCTATTTATGGACAATCAAAGAGGCAATATATGGAAGGAAGAAAATATTCATTATTTGGATCAGGAGGTTAAGTACAAACATAAATATCTGATTCAAATAGGTAGCCGAGGTGTATGGAATGTTTTTATAAAATTTGGACAATGGTTAGCTTTCTCGTACTTAACCCGAAAACATGGCTCAAAGAGCAGCAGTTAGAAGCCATTTTCATTAGAATAAAGACATAGGCCTCGTTTGGTTACTGGCTGAGAAGTTAAAAATAGCTGGTAGGATAAATTTGGCTGGTTGACTTTATTGATAAGCTATTTTTAATGTTTAGTAATCAGCTGATTGGGTTGGTTGATTGAACCCAATCAGCTGATTTTTGAAAAGCTCAGGAGTGGTAGCGTTTCCAACAATCAGCTGTTTATATTTGCTTAGCTGACGAATTGTGCCCTTTGTCTTCTCGACACCCAGAACACGCTGCACATGACAGAGACATGCATGATGATCAACCAGCCAATGAAGTTGCTTCTAGCTTGCTTTTAAGGTATGCTATGAGGAGTAAGGAAAGAGAGGCAAGTACTGAGAGGTGGGTGAGTTACCGTGAAATAGTGAAGAAACAGCAAGAAGAAGAGAGTAGCTGTTATGAGAGGTGGGTGAATTACCGTGAAGTAGTGAAGAAAGAGCAAGAAGAAGAG
>JAOTAY010000006.1:14726340-14745875 GCA_025629805.1 Erythroxylum baracoense
TTTCATGATGAATGTGTATAGTTGAATGGTTGTGTTTTTGGGATGATGACCAAACATGGATGATGAATTGATTGTAAGTGATATTGAGTTGAAATGGGAGTGAAAATGATGAGGAAAATGAGTTAGGAATGATAGATATGCATAAGATGGGTCCTAGGTAGCTTAAGGAGTTGGAAATGTGAAATTTAACCCGTAATTGTCCGTTAGATGGACTTAATGTCTGTTGGGCGGACCTTCTTGGGTGTTTCAGTGTTTCTGCCCAGTGTATGTCCCTTTGGAGGGACCTCATGTCCATTAAACGGACCTTCTCGGGTGAAAAATGGCTCCCAAGCTCTTCTATGTCCGTTTGAAGGGACATTATGTCCGTTAGGCGGACCTTCTCGGGACAGTTTTAAAAATGTGCAAATTTTGACCCTCTATATGGTAAAATCTCTCTTTGGGGTCTTCACGGAAGTTGTAAAAATCGAAGTTCTCTTCGAAACTGTCCTAAAATGGTCTTAATCCGATATCTATAGTGAAAGTTACGCTTTTTGTCCCAAATTATGTACATTTTATAAGTTCTGGGCTTATCATTGCTCATCTATGATTCATTTAGGCTTGAAAAGTACTTAGCTTGTTGTGGAAATAAGAGATAAATGGAGTGATATGTTTTGGGTGACGTTTGAAAATGCAAACATAAGAATGATTGTCGTATCTTAGTGTTTAATTATGGAAATTTTGGGATGTTATGAGAATGAAGACGAGCCTAAGTTCCATCAAAAGGGACCCTACAAGGTAATGTGCTCAAGTATGACTCATGAACATTGGGCTCCGGAAACGGGGTCTAACAATAGTTGTTAGGGCAGTGTTCTTAAAATTGGTCTCATAGGGCCTCGTATGGAGGTGGCACTTGTGTGAGTTCAAACACATTTTTTATGTCAATGCAGGCATTGAAATTGGCACGATATTTAATCCCTAAAGGGAGGATTTGTAATGGGGATGCCTTACAATAGACATTCATACCAATAAGAATATCTGGGCTAGGGAGATGGCTTCCAAGGACTTTAGTCTAAACCAAACAGTCAGGAAAGAAGCGGATCCCTATTTTCTTTTTTTGATAAGACCAATTTTAAAAGAATTTCCAACAGTAGCAGTGAAATACTCATCATGTGAACTCTATGCTTCAGGAGGTAAAATGTTGGGCTTCAGAATACTTCTACGTGATCTAGTGTCCATATAACCAGTAGCCTTAACGGACCTATCATATTTGTCTTATTGTAGTAACTGGATATAGACATAAGGTCAAGGAATTGCAAGGGGTCTGAAATCTACCTGCAAACACTTTTGCTGTAACATGTATAACATGTCATCTTCAGTATCATAAAAAATGGACATATCAGATGATTCAAACTAGCCATCAGAAGAATCAAGTGGAACAACAAATTTGGTCTCTTCGTCTTCATTGGATTGTTCTTCAATGAAATCTTCAATGTTTCCATCATCTTGGATAGGCATGATAGCTTTAATGGAATTTAATAGTTTGACATCCCTTTTCGTCTTATTAGGACATTGATGAGCATAATGTCTTAGCTTGCCATAGATAAGACATCGATCCGCCTTCTTTGCTTAAGGATTTCTTTGTTTGAAGAATCTGACAAATCTACATTGTTTCTTTCTTCTGAAGGGTGGATAATTCCTTCTAGAAGAAATGTGGGATTGAAGAGATTTCTTATAGGAGAACTGTTTGTGGTGATGCTTATTTTTTGTATGACACTCACTATCTTTTTTCTCCTTACATTAGATTTTCAGATAAGGCTTTTTGCAAGCCTTTTTCGACAAAGGACCAACTGTCATCATCTTCTTAAAAAACATTTGTTGATCACACAACTTGTCAAATGAAGATAGGGCAAGTTGATAGATTCTCCAAGAGACGTATCCCTCATATCTCTTCGTAATGTGGCAATGGTCCTTTGTAATTGATGTTGTAACTCTTCTAAAAGAGAGGAATGAATGTATAACGAAGGTTAACATCATTGAATCTATTGAGAAGATAATAACATTTCGTCATACATTGAAAATGTTTCTGTAGATCTCTTCTATCCAGAGAAAATCATTTCATCTCAAAATATTCTTGTTTGATTTGTTTATCAGTGAGCTAGAAATCACCAATAAACTCTTTATGAATTACACCAAGAAGTAATCCAGCAGAAGTAAATTGAATGTATTGCAGTCGTTGATAATCATCTAGACTTTGTCACCATTCTCACAAAGTTTCGGTAAAATGAGAAGTAAACTTAGACAAAATATCTCTTAATGGATTATTTAGTCGAGCCAGATGCAAGTAAATCCAAACATCGAATTCATGGAGGCGCTATCTCCATTTTTAGGTAGAAGATCATCGAAGGTAAACTAGGGTCTTGAAGTAGGTCTGGTTGGTGGTGATACTAGTGTTGCAGGCGATGAGGTTCTAAAAGGTTCAGTTCCTATGGATTCAACTTCACTAATGATTGGTTCAACCTCAGTAGGTTCAAGCATGGTCATCATAATCCGAGCTAAGTAAGATAGATCAACAAATTGCTTAGATTCATTTCAAGATGGTTTGGATATTTCAGAAGATTGGTTAGATATACTAGAATGCACAGAGGGGCATTGTTCATCAGATATATCAGGAATGGATACTAGTGCAAGAGTTATTGCGATGAACTTTGATTAAGGAGCTTTATCTTTCCTAGTAGAGGGGGAGGTCATGTTTTTAGTGGAGAAGAATGTGGAATGTGAATTTGTAAGGGTTTATTCCATGAATTAGCTGGTATGAAGGTGATGGCTCAAAGGACTTATCAAGTTTGGGTTTTGAGGATTTGGCGGATTTGAGTTTACTGATTACGGGATGAATATGTTGTCTGAAAAAGGTAATTCATTTTGAATACTTTCTCATAATCAACAGCTTCAGGATATGTTAATGAAGAATAGATGAGTTGGATAACTGGAAAAGGTGTTGGGTAAGCTCCATAAACAGTCTTATACTATTCTCTCTGCATGTCGACTTCCATTCATTGAAGTACTTCCTTCACCTTTATGAGTTCTTGTTCTTTATAGGTGAAATCAAGTCCAAAATACTGAGCGTTAACGATCTTCTAAGATCAGCATCAAGTTGGGCCACATGATCTTTTGAAGACTTGTATAATGTTTGGATTTGTGAAGAGACTGTATCAACTCATTAGTAATTAGCCTGCATTTGTTGATTAAGCCTATCAAGTTTGGAATCAATTTATCGAAGCCCAAAGCATTGTCAGTTTGCTAGTTGAGAGTTTCATCAACAGGAGTTGAGATCATAGTTTTATGAGAAGTCATTCCAGTAGCATGAACATAAAGGTTAGAAATAACCTATTATTGTCATCAGTGTGTCTCTCCAGTGGAGGGAATTCTTCCTTGTATGGTTTGACCATCATGCAAGGAATGGTGTTTAGAGTAGGAACAACAAGAATAGAAGGAATAACTGGCTGAGGATGTTTGGGAATTGACTTTGGATGGAACAAATGTTCCTAGTCAATAACTTTGAATAATTCTTGAAGATTTCTTGATCATGGTCTTGGGTTTTTAATTCAATTCCAAGGTCAAGAGTCAGGATCATCATCATCAATATGACAATGGAATTGTCGAGCAGGTTGAAAATGATGAATATATGTTTGCTGTTATTTTTTAATTTTCTTTTTCTTCCGTTGAGTATATAACTCATCATCATTACTGTCTGATTCATAATTCAAACAGATTTCACAATCTGGTTCACACATGGATGAATCTACATCCCAGATAAAATGTCCAGGATGATGAATAACGTATACAGGTTCTCCATTAGGTTTGAAATGATGGATTGGAGGTCCATCTTTGCCTGCTGTATGTGAGACTACTAGTTGAAGCATCAAAATAGGACCAAATGTAGTTGAGGGTCTAGGTTGATCTTCAATGGGACTGTTGTAAACGGATTTCACCGATCCATCTCATATGGTCTTAATGATAGGAGGTGTGGTAGTGTGAAAAGAGTGCATATGAGGAGCACGGAACACTTTTTGATAATTAGTTATCCATTAAGTTTACATCAACTTTTTAGGCTCCATCAGTGGCAATTGCTTCAGGTCTGAATAATGGTATTTTGATCATGAGATCAATCTACTACCATATACAAGGCATCTAAAGTGGAATTGAGGATATTGAGATCTATTGTATGATTTTGCAAAGGGTAGATTATTTGATGGTGTAGAGTGGCCATAATGGCTGTAGGATCTTGTTATGCTCTAGTAATTTGGATCTGGACTTGGAGTCGTTCAGACAAGATGAGATCATCTAACCTGATATTAAAACCATGGGCAATAATGAGGATGACACTTTCATTATTGAGGGTTATCAGCAAAGGATTAATTGGTGCATTTTGGTACATAGTATAGGCAGTGTCAAGAAGGGGTATCCTGGCTGTAGCAAGAATTCCTTTTCCATGGAGGGTAAGCACAAGATGAATAGCTCCAATATAAAGATGAGTATGATTCTGTTCTCTCCAAAGAGAGATGAGCTCCTTTGGAATTTCTAGCTTTACATGCTGTTCTGTTATAGTGGCTTTTAAACCATATTGTTCTAGACAAGAACTTTGGATAACTTCTTTAAGTTTTGGACAATATTTAGAGAGAATGGTTCTTATACTTCTTGTCCAAGAGTAGTCACGGGAGTAGACACTATAAGGAATGAGCAAAGATAAAGATGTATCAGAAATACGACTTTCTGTAGGAAGATGGGTGATTTCAATAAGGTTTTCAATTTTATTGAAAAGAGTACGTTTAACATGCGAAGGGAAATTGACAATAGAAAGGGTTGACGAAAGATGTAAAGATATCGGCTACTTAATTAATAAATAAGATAGAAAAACCAAAATGAAGGGACTTTTTATAACATTGAGTTCTGTAATTGAATCATAATTCAGATAAGGTTTTAGATATCTAATTTTTCTTTATTAAATGGTTAGGTCCTATAAAACTTAAATTAGGAAGTTATGGAGCAAGTTTAAACTCTTGGATGTAAAGCTTTAAAAGAAAGTAAACTAAACCATTTATTCCTAAGGCTTGAAGAAGTTGAGGAAAGAACACTTACTTAATACTAAATTTTATCCAAGTTATTGTATTTAATACCATTATGATAGTTCTAATTTTAAATCAATCAAGTAATTTATTTTAGATATTTTACATTTTACATATTTTTTGATAGTTCATAAAAGATAAATAAACTTACATTTACATGTCATTAGATTAAATCCATACATTTTATTGCGTATATTCTCTTTCTTTGGAATTATTCATTTTTTATGATTAATTATGATCATTTTTTCCTTCATCTTTTATTAGTATAATTGAACTTTTTCAGAGAAGTTAGATCATCAATGTGAGACTTGGAAATTGACTTCTCAAAAGGGAAGGGATGTTATTAAGTAAATAATATATTTTAAGAAAAAGCACCTCTCTGTACAAATAAATGATTCAATAACCATTTTATTCAAGTCAGGAAATCTATTTATAGTTTATTCGTATTCGTTACTACTATCTCCTTTTATGCATTAGCACTAATCTTGATACCATCGACTGTGGTCAGAAGTATATATTGTAGGGGGCAAGTACAACACATATCCTATTGGTTTCAAATCTTTACTTTTTGTTAAGAAATATCATTCTAATAATTATTGTACATTTACTTTCCTTCTTCTTGTATATATTTTTCCTTATTAGTTTATTACGTATCTCACTGATAGTGGATCACATGTTCTATGGCTTAGATGTAGTCGAATAATTAGATAGTCTCTCTGTATCTATAGACTTGTATTATGTCAATGAATATACAACGAAACATATTAAGCCAACTCCCTACTATTTCCTATTTATTTTTTAAGATGGTATCAGAGCCAGTCTTCTAATCTATGGCAGGAAACAATAAAAATTCAAGCACCACCTCCAACATGGATCCAACAAATCCATATTATGTTCATCATTCAGATCATCCAAGTCACATGCTTGTCCCTGTCAAATTAAATGGTGCCAATTACCCATCATGGAGCAAGTCTATGATTCATGCTCTTACAGCTAAAAACAAAATTGGCTTCATTGATGGGTCCATTAAACAACCTTCAGCAGTAGAACAACCAACAGAATATGCTTTATGGAATCAATGCAACAATATGATCTTATCATGGCTCACTCACTTCGTAAAACCTGATCTTACCAAAGGGGTCATTCGTGCAAAGACAGCCTATCAAGTTTGGGAAGATTTCAAAGATCAATTCTCATAAAAGAATGCACCTGCAATCTACCAAATTCAAAAATCATTGGCTTCACTCACACAAGGTATCATGACAGTTTCAACCCATTTCACAAAACTCAAAGGTCTTTAGGATGAATTAGATACATATCGGGCACTTCCCACTTGCAACCAAATAAAAGCACATAATGAACAGAGAGATGAAGATCGTTTGATGCAGTTTCTTATGGGTCTTAATGACACCTATAATGTTCTTCGTACAAATGTCCTCATGATGTCCCCACTACCTAATGTACCAAGCATACTCACTTGTTATTCAAGAGGAAACCCAACGATAATTGAAACCGGAGCAGATTGAAAATTTCTCCATTGTAGCTGCTGTTTCATTCCTCATATAAATTCAAAGACAAGCATTATGAGCATTGCAATAGAGAAGGTCACACAATTGAAAATTGTCGCACTCTAAAGTTTCATTACAAATCTTGTGATAAAAAAGGGCATACTGAGGATAGGTGCAAATTCAAAAATGGCACATGGGTTCCAAATAACAACACAAGAAGCCAAGTTAATCGAAACAACAATTCACAACAACAGCAATGTGGAACTCAAGGAAACACAATGACTTCTTTTGCTAATGCAACAGAATCTTTTCAATCTCAATCCACTCATGGAGTTCAATCACAAGACATCAATAATTCTCATGGACTTTCCGCAGATCAACTCCGACAAATTGCTCAAAGCTTGTCTATGATGGCTCAAAATCATATTTCACTTGGTAAAAGTGATGCTTATGTAAATGTTGCAGGTCTATCTCTTTTTCAAAATGCTTCAATTAATTATGTGCTTACTAAGCCTTAGATCTTGGATAGTGGAGCTACAGACCCTATCACCCCTAACTCCACACTTTTCATTCAAACAAAATCTTCATCTATTCCCATTGTCAATCTACCAATAGGGTCATCTGCCTTAATTAATTCCATTGGAACTATACCATTTAACTCAGATATCACCATAAACAATGTTTTATCTGTTCCTTCCTTTCGCTTAAATTTAATGTATGTTAGCAAACTCACTAGTGATTTAAATTGTTATGTCATTTTATTTCCCACCTTTTGTGTTTTACAGGATTTGGCTACGAGAAGATGATTGGCTTGGGTAAATAGCATGGTGGTCTCTATTACATGTCTTCGCTACAACAAACACCTATTTCTTATCAAGTTTCATAACCCCCAGATTTATGGCACCTGCGCCTCGGACATCCATCATCATCCCGCCTTAGATTAATTGCTCCACTATTGTCTTCTCATATTATCAATTTCGATAATAAATGTGTTGTTTGTCCTATGGCTAAGCAGACTAGACTCCCATTTCCTTCAAGTATTTTTCTCTACAAATGCTCCATTTGATTTACCACATTGTGATATTTGGGGTCTACACAAAGTACCAACTCATTCAGGGGCTCGTTTTTTTCTCACAATTGTGGATGATTTTACAAGGTGCACTTGGTTATTTTTTATGCAATTCAAATCTGAAACTCAATCTCTTTTGCAGTCATTTATTACATTTGCTAAAACATAATTTCATGCATCAGTTAAAGCAATCAGAGTAGACAACGGAAAAGAATTCTTATCCATGAAAAAAAATTTCAATCTCATGGCATTGAATATCAACATACTTGTGTTTTAAGTCCCTAACAAAATGGGGTAGTTGAATGCAAACATTGCCATATACTAAATGTCGCATGAGTATTACACTTTCAATCTTCTATGCCTCTCACCTTTTGAGGGGAATGTGTATTGACCACTATCTATCTTATTAACCGATTGTCATCCCCATTGTTATCTTCAAAGTCCCCTTATGAATTATTATACAATCATCCACCATCACTTAATCGCTTGAAGTCTTTGGTTGTCTATGTTACGCAACAGTTATCCAACCTAGTCATAAATTTGACGCTCGTGCCAAACGTTATGTTTTTATGGGGTATCCCACAAGCCAAAAGGGCTACAAACTTTATGACTTAGAAAACAAAAAAAAATTTGTAAGTCGTAATGTCCAATTTTTTGAGACTATCTTTCCTTTCAATTCAACCACACCAAAGTCATCTACAACGCCTTCCAACCTTTCCATTGACATCACAAAAGGTTGGGATCCTTCATCGATAAATACTTTCCCATCCCAACACTCTTCCCACCAGCCTGCATTCATACCTGAACCTACATCTTCTATAGATTCCCCACCAAATATTGTTGAAGAAAATATTTCTACCCGAGCTACACAATCTACTATGCCTTCCATCGAAAACATCGATAATGTTTCCTCCACTCAAACACCCTCTCCTCCACCTTCACGTCAATCTCTTCGACCAAAGCAACCCCCAACATGGCATAAAGACTATATACTGTCAGCACAAGTCAATCATCCTTCCACGAAGTCACACACTGTAAAAGGTACTAGGTATCCTCTTTCTCATTTTCTCTAATACTCTCATATATCTTTTACCCATTGCGCTATTTTAGCTAACATTACAGGTCATATCGAGCCTCAATCATATGCTCAAGCTGTCCTTGATCCACATTGGCAACAAGCTATGAATGCCGAATTAGAAGCATTGCAGCAAAATAAGACTTGGAGGTTGGTTCCACTTCCTGATGGCCATAAGCCCATTGGCTGCAGATGGGTTTACAAAATCAAATACAAATCTGACGGGACAATTGAACGCTACAAGGCTCATCTTATTGCAAAAGGATACACGCAAATTGAGGGAATTAAGTACCAACAAACATTCTCTCCTACAGCAAAACTCACTACACTTCGTTGCCTCCTTGCTGTCATTTCTGCTCAAAATTGGTTTGCCTACCAACTAGATGTTCAAAATGCTTTCCTTCACGAAGACTTACAAGAGGAAGTATACATGAAACCTCTACCTGGTCTCCGTCGAAAGGGGGAGAATATTGTATGTTGGCTCCACAAATCTCTTTACGGTCAGAAGCAAGCGTCAAGAAATTGGTTCCTTACTTTTTCAACAACCATTCAAAAGGCTGGCTACCAACAATCAAGGTGATTATTCTCTTTTCACCAAGGTTAAAGGTACCTCATTTACTGCGATTCTCATTTACGTAGATGATATACTACTCACAAGGAATGATCTTCAAGAAATTGAGAACCTTAAAAAGTTCCTTCTCACACGCTTCCGCGTCAAAGATCTTAGAGACTTGAAATATTTTTTGGGCATTGAATTCTCACGTTCAAAGAAAGGAATTTTTATGTCTAAAAAAAAATATGCAGTAGATATTTTAGAAGATTCAGGGCTTCTTGGTGCTCACCCAGACAAATTCCCAATGGAACAAAATTTGAAGCTTACCACCACAAATGAAACTTTATTAAATGATCTAACTAAATACAGAAAGCTGATTGGCAGGTTGATTTATCTCACCCTGACAAGGCCTGACATAGTTTACTCTATTCGAACACTTAGTCAATTCATGCATGAGCCTTGAAAACCTCATTGGGATGTAGCCATATGAATTCTTAAATACATCAAAGGTTCTCCTGGTTAAGGTTTGCTATTTTCTTCCACAAACAATCTTGCTTTGAAAGCTTTTTGAGATTCAGATTGGGGAGTTTGTTGTACCACAAGAAGATTAGTCACGGGTTATTGTATTTTTCTTGGAAATTCTCTTGTGTCATGGAAATCCAAAAAATAAGCTAATGTTTCCAGATCATCAGCTGAAGCGGAGTATCGAGCTATTGCTAATACATGTTTGGAGCTAACTTGGCTGCGTTATATCCTACAAGATTTAAAGGTTCCACAGATAGCTCCTACACCATTATTTTGTGACAATCAAGCAGCCTTACACATTGCGGCAAATCCTGTTTTCCATGAATGTACGAAGCATATTGAAATAGATTGCCATATAGTCCAAGAGAAATTACAAGCTGGAATGATTAGTCCATCATATGTTCCTACTCACTTCCAATTGGCATATGTCTTTACAAAAGCATTAGGAAATGATCAATTTGAGACGCTGCGAGACAAGTTGGGACTTTATGATATTCACTCTCCAGCTTGAGGGGGAGTGTTAAGAAATATCATTCTAATAATTATTGTACATTTACTTTCGTTCTTCTTGTATATATTTTCCCTTATTAGTTTGTTGCATATCTTGCTAATAGTGGATCACATGTTCTATGGCTTAGATGTAGGAGAATAATTAGATAGTCTCTGTGTATATAGACTTGTATTATGCCCATGAATATACAACGAAACACATTAAGCCAACTCTCCAATCTTTCCTATCTATTTTTTAAGACTTTTTGTTATCAATTATTATCAATTGAACCCAAATAATTGATAACGAAATTATAAATTACTTTTGGCCTATTAGTCATAAACTTCAAAATACTAAACTACAGTTGACAGACATTGTCCAGATGGGCCAAAAGTACGGAAAGGGTAATAAGTTTTATTCATTTGCTTCACTAGAGCATGCTTTGAAATGTATTTCTATGTATTATTGTATTTTGCATTTGTAAAAAGGGTCTTTTAACGGTTTATCAAATGCCAATCATAAAAATAAAAGAAAATATAAGATACGAACACTGACTGCACAACTAACACACACATAATCCTCAACTTAAACCAAGGAGTTAGCTGATGATTGGATCAAACCAGGCATCTAAACAATATATAATGTATTGTCTTACTTTTCATTTCCAAGGACAAGAAATATGTAACTTATTGTAAGATTATTGCTCCTTTTGAGAAAAGAGTATTTTAAGGATTAACTCTACAAATCAAAGATGTACACATTAAATGGAAAAGAGATTTGAACTACTCTAAGAATTAAGAGATTGAATGAACAATGAGGTCATATCTATACATTCAACTACACAGTAGTCCATTAACTTGCAAAACAAGACCGGAGGAGGGGCCTCAATTGCTACGTAACAAAGCATCAACTATGTTGCGCTCTTGGCAATCTTGACGGTGCTGTAGAAGCGCTTCAGGTCCTTCATAGCCTTTTCCTCGATCTGAATGGATCGAATTGATGATGGTGTATCAATCTCAGGTTTGAACCAGCGGTTCATCCCAGGAGAATCTGACGGCGATCCCTGGCCACTGGCAACTGCAAACCCAGTTGTTCTCAACTTTGGACTGGGGGAAATATTACCCTGCTGTTTTCCCTAACATTCAACAAGCAGACAAAAGCAGCAGAAATGCATGCCTATGAAGTTCGCACAAATGTACAAACAGAAAAATGATTGAAATGGAAACAGTGCATGATATTGAAACGCTTGTAAATCAAGTGAGTCATTTAATCAACAAGAAACGGAATTCGAGGAGCCGTATCCGGGGAAATAAATAATCCTATGAAATCATGGAATGAATATGAGGTCCACTTTCCATTTTCAAAAATATTAATGGAGCATCGGCCTATATGAATAGTAAGTAAATCCCCAGAAAAAAAGAACAAGGGTTAATATGAATACCTGCTGCATTTGAATGTCCCTAAGAGACGGACGAGATATATGCGGTGGAGTCCCAGAAGCCCAAGTAGGGGTGCCTTTGTCCACATCAGAATCTTGCGATGGATGTGCTCCGATAACAGGTATTGGTTTGGATGGCAAAAATGAACTTAGCAAAACTTTCCCATCAATTCTGTCATTTAAATGATCCTCCATGTGATCCTTGTTCTTTATTGGTTGACTAACTTTGACTTTGCTCTGCTCATCCTGAATCTCACGAAGCGTAGTAGATCCCTTTGAAACCTTAGCCCCACCCCATGCAGGACCCTCACTTTTAGGTGTTAGTGGAGGTGGACAAGCTTGTTTGGGGGTATCATCAAGGGCACCACTTAGGAACATGGAAAGCCCACCTTTTCGGTTCTTCTTCTTAGATGCAGCACATGATGCACTTTTACCTTTCGATAATTCAGAGTTGCAATCTTTCTGAACAAAGAAGTCGCTGAGGGCTAGGTTCCCTGCACGTTGCTCAGACATCCAAGGTTGCTCCTTAAAAATATTGAAACCAACCAAATGTGAGATGTCTTAAACTTAGGTCTGACATCTCAAATTTCTATCCTGGATAACTTGAAGAAAATAACCAATATAATTTCTCAAATTTTGAACTATAACAATACCAAAAACTGTTACTTACCTGTCTAATATCATTAAATACCTAAGCACAATTCATTTGAATATTGGAGGCAAATGATTGTACAGAAACCTTACCTTCTCAGATTCTTCAGAGATCTCAACATCCAGGAGTTCCTTTCGAGAGTTTGATAATACCTCACTTCCACTAATACTAGTCACTGCTTCCAATTGTCCCAACTTTTGTTTGCTCCTTCTTTTTTGTTTCTTTGAAACCTCAGCCCTTTTGTTCCCTCTCACGTCTAGCAAAACTGATGCTGATCCTTTTGACTGTGCAGTCCCAACTGGAACACCAAGCTCTACTAGTGAACTTTCAAGTGCTGGCCTTGTTTTCAGCTTTGCAGTTTGTTGGTCATCAAGAAGATGACCATTAGCTTGTTTTGTCTGAAGTATCTCAATCTGTTGTAACTTCTTTCGCAAAGCTCTAACTTGCTTTGAAACACTTTGAGCTAAATCATCTTTAGGTTGTAGAAAAGAGTCTGATCGCTGAACTGCCTCCGTTATCAAATTACGTTTGTTATTATTGTAGTCACGGGTTCTTACAACTTCACTTTGACAGTCTTCCTCTTCACTATTTATAATAACAGGGAAAGTAGCTGTTGGAGTAGGCAACTTACGGTAACTCCACGGTTCAGATGACTTTATATCTAATAGATTTTCAAGGCTAACTAAGAGCTCTGGCGCAGCACTAGTAAATGCATGCGATGAAACAGTTAGGATGTAGTCAAGGTTGTGAATGACTATACCCTGCAACATGACACCAAAACAGTGATAGATCAATATAGAGTGTGACCATTGCAGCTGCATTGCCTACAGCAAACTAAACACCAGGAGTACATATAGCAAAATAAAGAATGAAATATGAAAAAAGAAAGAACATACAAGAAAAAATACAACAATGATTTGTGCCAGGCATGATACAAAAACTGTTGAGACTGTATTAGCATAAAAAATACAACAATGATTTGCGCCAGGCATCAGAAATATTTTTTGTAGTTAAGTAATACTGCAAGGTCATCATGCAAAAGCCTTTGAGATTTTTCTTCAGAATTCTACTATCATCTCAAGAAATACCTCACAGTGCTTGCGCAGATCATCAGCTCCAAGAGAATCAGCAATTTCAAGCATTTGAACAGCATTCCGCGGCTCAACAAGGCTTTCAGCTGCAACTTTTTCACAAAGGGCTTTTAAGCTGGGTGGTGCTGGCTGATGCCAACAATTATCGTTCTGGGAAGTTGGCAACGCATGGTTAGACACCATGTCATTGAACATCAAATCTTCATCAAGTTCTGCTTCCTCCCCAACTTGTAACTTCTTTATCTGAGAAGTTTTGGTCACATTTGGAGAATATTTTGGATGATAGACTGAACTCAGAATCAGTAGATGTGTTTCACCAACTGAAACTGAGGTAGCCCTCTTCACACCATGTACGCGAGTAGGAAGTGGTAGCTTATCTTTATCTTTTTTCCCATCCCACATGTAAACATCACCAGAAGCAGTAACAACAGCACTCCAGTATTTCCCAGCAGATATACTCACTACACTTTTTCCACACAGTGAATAGAGCTGCAAAAGAAATTGGTGTAACATCTTTCACAAGAGCTTCTAGAACATAGTCAAAGAGACAAAGTTTCATTCAGAAAAACCTGTTGGCATCTAAGATCAGCATCTGCGGAGACCCAATAAAATAATGCACCATCATCTGTGAGAGCCAAGCTATGCACCATCCCAGCAGCAATAGCTGACACATGAAGTCGTTCCATTCGATGGAACTTTAGCAGGGTGCTTCCACTCATCTTTAAATTTCTAGTAACAATGACACGTCTTGGTGTAACAAGTCGATGACCCCAAGTGTAGATCTGTGAACAAGAAGTGTTTAGTATTTAGCTCTATTACAGCTGAAAGGTAACAAGATGTTCATGAAAACAAGACTAGCCCACAAGATGAAATCAAAATCAACAAAATACCACAGCCTCAATTAAAGCCAAAAGGGTAAGGAGTATGCATGTCTTTGAAATCACTCAAAATTACCTCTCCATCAGCTCCCAGCACAACTGTGTGATACTTTGCCGCTGAAACTTTAGTGAAGACCTTACCTTTCAAGTACTCAACCACTCTTGGAGTGTAATTGGATGCCGAATTAGAGGTTCCATAACCAAGTTGACCTTCTCTGTTACAGCCCCAGGTGAAAACTTCACCAGAATCGGAAACCACTGCAGTGTGTTTGTTTGCTGCAGCAACATCAACAACCCTTGACCTTAGGGAAGTCACTTTCCGAGGTGTGGGTTGAGTATCAACAGTGTAGCCAAGCTGACCCTCTGCAGAGCATAGATAAGTAGCATCTTTGAAATATACTTTTCAAAAAAAAATATGCGCACAAAGTTGTACATAACTAAAATTCACCAAAAATAGGGTAGACAATATCCACCTCGCCAAGAGAATCAAACATCATAGAGGTGATATTGAAATTGGATGCTATAGGTTTTAAAATTTTCCTCAGTCAACAGAATCCAAATTTACCTCTATTGGATCCCCAGGTGAAAACTTCCCCACCCTCAGTAGCCAAAACAGTGTGATGTTTAGCAGCTGCAATTGCCTTCACACGGCGGGACCCCAGGCCAAAAGTCACCAGACGAGGAGTAATAACTGCAGCTTGACCACTGAAAAGTAAAAAAGGAAACTCACCATGTTTGTTTAACAAGTTAGTCAAACAAATCAATGTTTTCTTATATAGATATGATTTGCCAGGAGTTTCTTGCTATCATTTCACACAAACAGAACAGCGAGAACAGAGAGAAGGGTAAACAATTCTTGACTGCTGCAGTCAGAACAAGCAGGAGTGGAGTAATACTTACTAATAACCAATTTATAGACACATCTTCTAATTACATAAATACAAATAAAGTTTACAGCTTCCAAGATTCACAATTTATTTGTGGGCATGGATAATGGATCAAGAGTAATATTATACCTATGGATATCAAAGTCAGGGTGGCCAAGGCGGCCCCCTCTTCCAAATCCCCATGTGTAGACCTCTCCTCGTGCAGTAACTGTTACACTGTGGAACTTTGCAGCAGAGACCAATTTAACAAAAGAGCCATGAAGTGTGTCAACCTTACAAGGGAGTTTTTGTATATGTGCATTTCCAGTTCCGAGCTGAAAATTTGCACCACTTCCCCAGCTAAACACCTCGGTGGCTACCAAAGATGGAAATAGTAGTAAAAAGTCACCACCATATAAAAAGAATGAGTTTGCAAGAACAATAAGATACCCATCAATCAAGTTGTAATATAGCAGTGTGTACCCGAATCTTGTTTCTCTCCAATGGCCTTTAGTACTGGTCCGGATAGCAGATCTATTGGTGTACGGTATTTAGAGTCTTCTGATGAAATAGAAGCACCAGATTGAAGAAGGAGACTCGCCACTGTAAGATGGCCAAAATGTAAAGCCCTATGGAGACTACTCCATCCTGATTCTCCATCCTAAAATGAATAATTTTTAAATTTCATCAAGGGTTAGGTGAGGTGTTAGTCATATGATCAGAGAATACAAGATTAAATTGCAACGTAATACTTAGAATTGTAACTAATGAATTTTCTAACTAGAAACAAGCTAACAATAAGAAAATAATGGAAAACATCTTTTGGAGCTTCCCAAATGCAATAAAAATTTAGAAAAATGAAAAGCAGTTTTTCCAAACATTTTCTACATTTTCAATTAGGAAGACTATGTGTTGACCACAAAAATCCATGTCCCTTTTCTCTAGAAAGCTTCGTGGAAAATTGCTCACAACAACTAAGCAGACCTTAAGACTCTGATAAGACTCTCTCCGAACTGCAGAAGCTCATCCAATATGATCTATTATCTATTAAACTAATAAAGAGCAGATGAAGTTTCTTCTCTCATTGAATAAGCAAAAAGGATATAAAAGCATCACAACATCACAGCATCATGCATATATCTACAACTGGGACAACAAAATCAATTATTAATGAGTCTTCAATACCAAAACAAATTGACTGATTCTAGAGCCTATGAAGAATAATTGAATGTCAACTTTAAGACACAATTATTTAGATCCATAGTCATTGATTGTCAATTAGAGGATCTTCAACCAAATACATTGCGTTTCAAGAGAAGAGAGTTTGTTATTAAGGCAGCTATAAAAGTGAAAGTCAAATAAAATATAAAATTAGTTTTTTTACCAGCTCTGCTATTGACCATTCTGTTTTGGGAAGTGAACCAATTAGTTCAAAAATGTCTTTACTTTAAGAACATTTTCAGAGCAGTAAATAAAAGATAAGGAGTGTTACACACCCTAGCATCAGGATCAGCACCAAATGCAAGAAGCCTCCTAACAATAGGAATGTGATTCCTCCAAATTGCGACATGAAGGGGTGTCAGACCAAACTTGTTTCTTGAGTTAATATTACCTCCATTCTTCTTAAGTTGAGCCAACGCCGAATCTACATCAGCCAAAGAACCTTCTTGCACAGCAATCCATAAGTCCTTTTGGGAACCACTAAGTGAAATTTTCCGAGCATGTATTTGATTGTTCTGCTTTTGTCCTCGAGTTGGAAACAGCGACTCCATTTTTATTATTATTAATAGTCTAAACTACTCTTTCTATTATCTGCTGCTTGATGTTGCTAAACAGACACTTATGTCTTCCCTAGATATAGCCACACCCACTCTTTACTCATTACACAGCTACCAAAGTTATCTGGCCCTTGAACAGCATTCTTACATAAACTAAGAAGTATACATAACTTGAACTAATTCCACTTAGAATCCGGTTATATATCAACAAATTGTTAAGCCACCATCATCATCTCCATCTGTATCATGAATGCAGACCAACTCCAACAACCACTCACAGATTCCCATCAACAGTAGAGGATCTTCTAACAAGCAATCAAAGTGAACAGCATTAACAACTGCTGGTTCATAAATATACCTACAGGGAAAGATAAAATAGTATTAGTACATGGAAGAAGAAAAAACACAATAACAGAGAAGAATCTATCGGACTACAATTGTCTTTTCTTTTTTTTTAACATTTACAAAGTTCTGGAAAGTAAAAAGAAAAAGAACAGGGCTATCGTAAACAACCTCATGATAAGAAAATGAGTAAAAAGTAAAAACAAGTGAAGTGATTCACATATGGATTACAGACTTATGATGCTTCATTAGGAAAATGCACCTGAAAAGGGCGCAGCATAAAAGTCAGATAGGTAACAGGTATACTAATCTATCCAGGTAAAATCAACAGATCCACATTCAAGTACATAATTGACAGTAACATACTTCGCAATAAACCACTAATACGTGTTACTGAAGCAAAGGAAAGTTTCAAATTTGAATACCAATTGAATGATTATTCAAATACTTCAAAGCTTCATAACTAATATGCTGGCTTTCATATTTCAGTAAAATGAAAACGCTCCGGATAGGTCTTTTATCATTCAACATCGGAACTTACTAAAAGTAACAAGCCCCACTGAGGCAATGCTGCATGTAAGTAATTCCAAAGGCAGCTTGGAATGAGAAATCACATATTTAGAAAAGTTCAAAAATAAAAATGCAAACAACCAACGACTAAGTGAGATCCCGACCTAAGCCCCATGGAAGAAAACATTTAAAGAAAGTGTCGGCGTTTCGCATGTCAATCCGCTTCCGCCCCTAAAACCAATCCAAGCATCGAAAGAAAGACGACCTAGTTAAGCTCAGAATTCAACAACGGAAAGAAAACTTCATAATCAACCAACTAAGAGCATCCCAACTACAGTTGACAAAGAATAGGACCCCAGTTACACACAAAAGGTAGATCCACATTGCATGCCTGATCATAAACAAACCTAAATCAAAAAATTGGCAAACTTTAACAACCAAAACAACAAGAATCGACATCAGAAGCAACAAATCCTACATCTCTCTAACTAATTCATGAAATCACCACCAAAAGTTAACGCATATTAGGATTTGCAAAAATTCACTAGAAAAAAAGAGTCCCAGAACCAGAAGTCGTAAAAGCATTGAACTCAACAAAATTATAACTGTAAGAGGCCACAAAAAAGAAAGAAAAAAGGAAGTGAATGGAGAAAACAACAACATTCGATTGAAAATGAAGATGTCAAAATCACCTCAGGCCTTCACTCGAGAAACAGAAGTGAAAAGAAAAATAAGGTAAGGATGCTTATATGCGCTTGGTTTCTGTTTCAAAGGAGAATCAAACCGTAGAATATGCCTCGACGAGACCAAACCAAACCAAGGCATAAAAATAAAAGAAAACATGAGAGAGAGATTCGAGCTCCTGTACTGTACATGAAGGTCAGGAATGGAATTAAATTCTAGGAAAAGTAACCACTTGGATTGTACCACGTAAGGCAGAGTGCGTGTACAGGTGATCCATGGGTATGACACGTGGCAAGTAGCTGAGTAGACATGAAACCAAGACCAAGAGCATCGAGGAAGCGAGAAGTAAAAAAGAAATGTTATTTGGCGTTCGGCGAAGTTCTTGGCAGTTGGAACCGTCAACTTCGTCGGTTGTGTCGGGGGTTATATTTCGAGTGTCTCTATTAATGTTGCGAATACCGTATCGAATTGGATATCAGATTAAATTATGGAACGATACTATATAGGTATTGGTCAATACTGAATACTGTTTCGGGTAATTTGTTATATTTATAAAATAGTCCCTGAAATTTTTAAAATTTGCAAAATAGTCCATTGATATATTGTACAGTTATATACTGCACAGTTTCCTATTTACAAGCTTACATCAACCCTATTTTCAAAAATCATAATAACAAATAATAATCACAATTAGTAATTTAATATAAAATGAAAATAATTTTTAAATATTTCACATATAAATAATAACCACAATTAATATGAAAAAAGACAATCATCATAATAAAAATATAAAAATAAGAATAATACAAAGTATTTAAAATATTACAATAAAACAATTTCAAATTTTTAATAAATAATAATCACATCAAAACATCCAATACAAAAACAATAAATATCCTTTAACTATTACAATTTCATCGTGACGAGGAAACAATCAAGTTGAAGTCAAACCTGAAACAAAAACATTTACAATT
>JAOTAY010000006.1:14773047-14788023 GCA_025629805.1 Erythroxylum baracoense
TGTTGAAAACCATCTGTAAACAATTATAAAGCAATTCCATCAATTTCGGATACCAATTTCAACACATCAACCAAAATAAATGCAATTTAAATGACTTAACAATAGGTTGATCTTACGAAGACGATGAATAATAGTAATTACCCTTCCCTTATTATCTAACGTAGGGATTGATTTTAAGTTTTTAATAAAAAGAAACTAAAACTAAGGCAAGTAAAATAAAACAGCTAACAAAATTAAACAGAAAATTATCGTTATCGAGAATTAGTATCTAGGTTTTGAATACCCCTAAACCCTTAACAGATTGATTTTTTTATTATGTAATTGTTTTATTAATTTATTGGACCGTGAAGACTCCTATGGTATGCTAATAGCCGACCTTGAGTCTACTAACAACTAATCCTAAGGTTTTTAATGGAATTACTCAGGTTAAATTTTATAGGATTGCATTACCATCTTATGAATCACTCTATTAGGTTTGACCCTAATCTAAAAGATTTATGTCATCTTATCTCTAAGGTTTTAAGCTACTCCTTCCAATTATTGTGGATCTACTTAACCTTAGATTTCTCAGTCACTACGTATGAAATCAGATTATGGTATAATATTCTGGATTCCTAGAACATAAATAAAACAATTGACTAAATCACAACAATCAATCAAACCAATTACATTAATAAAAGAATCAAATCATATCAAAGTATTAACATAAGGTTTATCTAACCTAAATACTAGTTGGACATTTAGTTACATATTATCGAACTTGAAATCAAGTATACATTGAAAAAAAAATGAATTGAAAACAACAAAATTATAATTCTAAATTTCCTTGATTATCTTATGTCGAATATTCTTGCGATGTAGAGGCTTGATCTTATATTACAATGGATCTTTCGATGAAATCTTTGTGTTTTCCTCTTCTTTGGACCAATATTGCCCTTGGAGAATGAACTCCACATCTGGAAATTGCCTCCTAATGTCTACTCTTTCCTCAATTCTTTATTCAAGTCTTTAAATATAGAATTCTAGGATTTTCGCTGATGCACAATTGTGCATTAGACCGTACATAACCAGAACTCTTGGAATATCATGAAAGTACATGATTTCGAAGAAGTGCACAGGCAGATGCACGACCGTGCATCCCTTTTATGCATCGATTCTTCATTTTTTGTCATATTTTCGTCCAAATTTTTCTTCTTTAAGTTCACGAAGGCAATTATGACCTATAAACACACTTGGAGCAAATTAAGTGCCAAACATATAATAAAAGTATAAAAAATCGAGCAAAATACATCAAATATGGGCGTAAAAATATAGTCAAATATTCATCTATCATACGTCCTCACTTAATCTTTTGGTTGTCCTCAAGCAAACCATAATCAAAATTATAAATCTACAACATCAATCCTTCAACAATCTCAACCTGTCGATTTAGACTATGCATCACCATATCATATTGAATCAAATTAACATACAATTAGTGTCAAGCTATCCTAAAATTAACTTCCTAAGCAATATTGATAGTATTCTTATCGACAATCTCATTGAAATCAAAAGGATATATCTTTATACCCTTACCAAGATTTCACTCAATATACTCTAGTTTTTAGGGTGAAAAGTATCAAAACTCTTAATCAGTGCATAGTAGAACTCTTACAATATGCTTGCATTAAAATCACATCTCTACCACTTATGTACAAACTAGAAACAAAAATCAAAAGGTCTTTATTTAGGTTGTAATGGGGTTTAAGCATGGTATGATTGGGACAATAAAAGGGGTTTAAGTGAAGGAAATTTACTTAAAGAAATATTACAAGACTTGTTTATAAAATAGACAAGTCCTTTCAATGCAACTTAATTGGTACTAATTTTTTTTAAAAAAAACTTTATTGGTACGATATATTTATTTATTTTCTCTCTCTTTTTTTCCTTTTCTTCTTTTCTTCTTTTCTTTTTTTCAAAATATTCCAATCAGTACTACAATTCAACAAATATTGGACTTTTTATAAATTTGAAATCCTAATAAGTAAATAATGTAAATAACCTTCAAGGTTCAAAACAATAAAAAGGTCTTCAAAGAAAAATAAGATAAAGGTTAATATGAATCAATGAAAACGCTAAGGTTCAACTTGGTTATTCCTAAAGGTAAACTTAAGGGTGTTGTAATTTTCAAAGAAATGGGCTAAAGCAACTTGTTTAATCTAAATGTCTTCATCATATCAATGCTTCTAATTTAATAAATATGGGCTTAATATGTATAATGAAAGCAAGTTCTAGAATCATTTTATTACACAATGATAACACACACACACAAAAGAATTACAAGAGCTTTAAAAAGTTTGGAAAATTTTCTTTTTAGGCTCAAAAGCTCACAAAAAAGATTAGGTTTATATGTGTATACATAATATCCAATTTCATTCAACTTAAATATTTCAATGATTACCAAAAATATGACTTAGAAAACTAAATTTACTTTAACCATCATCCTTTTGCACAACAATTTAATTAATATTCAACAAGGAAATATAGTATTCATGAACAGATTCATCTAATTCAAGATATCAATTAATAAAATTTATAATAAGGATTATAATAAGCTTGAAGAAAATTAATTATTAACCCCTCCCCCACACTTAAAGTCGTACATTATCCTCAACGTAAGTAATATAAACATGTATAATAAGTAAGAGGGTTGAGTTGGTACTTTCCTGAATATGACGATTTCTGATTCGAATCCATCCAATATAAGACTAAAATCCTTGAAAAATATGAAAGAAAAGGATAGAAAGGAACAAAAGAAATAACATAATAGAAAATAAAAGCATATACTAACATGAAAGTAAAAACAAAATAATATAGAAATTGAAATAAAATTAAAACTAACTCATGGGTTGCCTCTGATGTAGCGCTTCTTAAATGTCTTTAGCTTGATAAAACCTTTATGCTTAACTTCATCCTAGATCAATAATCACTGACTTGCTTCCACCCTTTTCTTCATAAAGCAATTTCATAGCCTGTAAACAAGCTACATGCTACAGGATGATCAAAAGGACATAATGTATTAAGTTATTAAAATCAATTAACTGCAATAATTCCCTTTTCAATAACAAACTATTAATACAATGAGAGATAATGAAACTCCCTCAATCATTAGCTAACTTGAACAATTTGTCTTCAAGGAAGTGGGAACCCTCCATACTTAAGGTTACTATTAACATCGTTAGTAATTTCCTTACTTAGTTCCTTCGTCAATTCTTCCTCAATAATCTCCATCCACTCTTCCATTTTTTCTTCTTCTTAGACAGAGTTTTCTGGCTCATCTTCTTCAATTATCTTTTGCCACTCCTCTACCTTCTCTTCTTAGATGGAGTTTTTTTCTTCTTCTACATCTGTTACCTCTTTCATATTTTCTTCCTCCTCCATAATAACAATAGTTACCTCCTCATTTTTATGGAATGCCTCTTTATCCATGAAGCCAACTGTCGTCTTTTCTTCACTTTGCCGCATTAATAGGCTCAAATAATGTTTTGCGTTATGCTTAAGATATTCAGGTGAGAAATTCTTTCTTTAAATTCATGTCTATTAGCTTTAAGTTTTGCAAAGTATTCCATTAGTTGATCTATAGCAATTTCTTTTTCTTCGAAAATCTCTTTTTGAAATGTCCCTCTATTCAGGAAACCAACCTTTGTCTTTTGTTTACTCTCAAATTCAGGTCAGTTAGCTTTCATTACAATAAGGATTTCCATTAATTTATCTTTAAGACTTGCTGCCTCTTCTTCTTCTTTTGCTTCTTCCTCTACTGGAGTTCTTTTTGGAATGTCTTTCCATTCATGAAGCTAACCCTTGTCTTTTATTCACTCTCGAATTTGTGTCAGTTAGCTCTCATTTCAGTGAGGATTTCCATTAATTTATCTTTGAGCTTATAGTGATTCTTAAGTTGTAAGTATTCAGTTGGAGCATAATTATTCTATCTATAAGCCTAAGAGTTTCTCCATTCTAAATTATAGTCATTGTCGTATACTACATCATGAGGTTAATTATACATGCTAAGCCGCTCTCATCTATAAGTTGGTGCTCAGCATTCATGATTGTAGTGATAACTTCTACGAATGTTGCGACATAGCCTGAATATCAGTTGAGCTTTCGAAAACATATGAGAACACTTCACTCTCCTATATGGTGATGTCATAGTTTGCGAAGACATATTCTGACTCCCATAAAAGTACTATTCACTCTATCTTTCCATTGCAGGATTTGACTATGATAATGAATCACAATTCTCTCAATAAATCACAAACTCAAGCTCAAATAGAGAAATTCAAAAGATAATTAAATTAATAAGCCATAAATCTGATAAGATAAAATAAAATAAAATAAATACAACAGAAAATTAAAATAAAACAAAATGAAAATGAAAATGAAAATGACTAGACTAATGGCATTTAGGATTTCCTAATATCATTGTCTGCAGTAATGAGGCTAAAAAATTGATTGCCCTATTTCATGAATAAGTCAATATTGTAATAACCACAACTGCAAGACGTAACTGTAGCTAGTACTGGTAAATATCGGTTGATCCCATAAAGAAGATGAATACTTGTAATTACCCTTCCCTTCTTATCTGGCCTAAGGATTGATTTGAAGTTTTTAATTAAAAGAAACTAAAACTAACGCAAGTAAAATAAAATAGGTGACGAAATTAAATAGAGAATTAAGAAAGCATTTAGGAAATTATCAATATCGAGAATTAATATCTAGGTTTTGAGTCCCCCTAAACCCTTAACAGATTGATTTTGTATTATGCAATTGTTTTTACTAATTTATTAGACCGTGGAGACTCCTATGGTATGCTAGTAACTGACCTTGAGTCTAGTAACTTCTAATCCTAAGGTTTTTAGCGGAATTACTTAGGTTAAAATTTATAGGATTGTGTTACCACCTTATGAATCTCTTTATTAAGTTTGACATTAATTCAGAAGATTTATGTCATCCTATCTCTAGGGTTGCAATCAACTCCTTCCAATTATTGTGGATTTATTAAACCTAGGATTTCTCAATCACTACGTATAAAATTAAACTATAGTGTAATATTTTGAATTGAATATAAATAAAATAAGTGATTGGATAGTATCAATCAATCAAACCAATTACATTAATAAAAGAATTAAATCATATCAAAGTATTAATATAAATTTCATCTAACCTAATACTAGCTGGACATTTAGTTACATATTATCGGACATTAAATCAAGCACATATTAAAAGAAAAAAGAACTGAAAACAACGGAATTGTAATTCAAAATCTCTTTGACTATCTTCTGTTGAATATTCTCGCAATGTAGGGACTTGATCTTATATTCTGATGGATCTTTCGATGAAATTTTCTTGTTTTCCACTTCTCTGGATCAAAATTGCCCCTAGAGAATGAACTCCACGTCTGGAAATCACGTCTTAATGTCTTCTCTTTCAACAAGTCTCTGTTTATGTGTTTAAATATAGAATTCTAGGGTTTTGGATGATGCACCATACACCAGACCTTACATAACCAGAACTCTCAGAATATCAAAAATTGCATAACCTCGAAGAAGTGTACAGGTAGATGCACAGTCATGCATCCCTTCTGCATGTCGAATATTTGTTGTATGCCATGTTTTCATTCAAATTCTTCTCCTTTAAGTTCGTGAAGGCAGTTATAACCTATAAACATACTTGTAGCGAATTAAGTACCAAATATACAATAATTATACAAAATACCAAGCAAAATACATCAAATATAGGTGTAAAAATATAGTCAAATATTCACCTATTAGTTGATGAGTGTGTAAAAGAGCATGAGGAGAACCATAAAGAAGATGCTAATGATGAGGATGTGGAAGATGATGAATAGTTAGAGAAAGAGGAGGATTTGGGCGTAAAATCAACATAAGAAATCTTAGTATGGACGAAAGCACCCATGTCACCTTCCATTGAGAAATCACCTACTCTAGAGTTGAAATCCTCACCTATAAACCTTAAATATACCTTTCTAGGTAGGGCTCATACTCTACCCATCATAATTTTAAATAAGTTGGATGGGGAATATGAAAAGAGTGTGGTAGAGATAATTAGAAAGAGGATGAGAGCTATAAGATTTAAGACATAAGAGGCATAAGTTCAAATGTAGTGAAGCATATGATCAAACTTGATTAGGTTATAAGGCGTAGAGATAAAGAAGGCTATACCCTCATATGAAGAAGTAGTCAAGAATAAAGTAATAAAGCTCTTAGATGTAAGTATTATTTACCTTATTTTGGATAGTAAATGGTGTTAGTGCTATATAATGTGTACCTAAGAGAGGAGGGATGACAAATGTGAGTTGATCTCTACTCAAACAACTACAACTTGGAGGGTTTGCATTGATTATAGGAAGCTCATCATGGTGACTAAGAAGGATCACTTTTCTTTATTATTTGTGGATCAAATGATTGAGAGAGTGGCCAAACATACATTTTATTATTTCTTTGATGGATATTCATGATATATTATATTTTTTCTATTCGGAAGACTAATAGAAGACCATTTTCACATGTCCTTATTGCACATTTGTTTATAAAAGGATGTCGTTTGGAATTTACAATACACTAGTAACTTTTTAAAGGTGTATAGTGTCTATCTTTGCAGATATCATTGAGGAAATTATGGAAATTTTTATGGATTATTTTTAGGTCTTTAAAGACTCTTTTGATTATTATTTAAGAAATTTGAATAAAGTTCTTTAAAGATGTGAGGAATCACATTTGGTTCTAAATATGGAGAAATGCCACTTCATAGTGTATAAGGGTGTAGTTTTAGGATATAATATATCATGTCAAGGTATAGAAGTGGATAGAGCCAATAAGGAAGTCATTAAGAAGCTTCCACCACTTTATAATGTTAAAGGCATGCATGCATTTTTTAGACACGCAGGATTTTACTGTCAATTCATTAAGGATTTCTCTCTTATAGCTGGACCTATAACTAACTTGTTAGTTAAATATGTGTTTTAATTTTTATGATAAATATTTAGTTTCTTTTAAAGGGTTAAAGGAGGCACTCATTTTAGCACCAATATTGACATCATTAGATTGGTTTTTACCGTTCAAAGTTATGTTTGATTCTAGTGATCAAGTGGTAAGATGTGTGTTAGGGCAGCGAAAAGACAAAAAGCCGCATGTTATCTACTATCTAAGAAAAACTTTATTGAGAGCCCAATTGAATTACATAACTACTAAAAAGTAGTTACTAGAAATGATATTTGCATGCGATAAGTTTCAATCTTATCTTTTAGGGTCTAAGGTGATTATCTATATAGACCATATGGCATTAAAATACCTTTTCACCAAGAAAGATGCAAAGCTAAGACTTATCCGATGTGTATTACTTTTACAAGAATTTGATATAGAGATTAGAGATAAAAAGGGAGCCAAAAACTTGATGGCTGATCATTTATCACCTCTTAAAGAAGGGGAGGTGTAATAAGGTAAAGAAATCAATGAGCAACTCTCTGATGAATCATTGAAGATGATTGATGTAGCGCATCGTAACGCTATTCAAAATGAACTAGACCTACTACTGTAACAGAGGTGAGTCTAGGTCAATCTCACAGAGAGTGTTTGTATAGTTAATTAAGAAGAGCTCATTTATTAACCCTAACTATTTAATAACCTAGGAGATGCTCTCTAGATTTATTTGAATAACCACCTTACGAATGAGAAAAACAGACCAATCTAAGCAATATCACACAAGCTCGGATTATTTAACCTAGTTTATGTTATCCTTAATGATTACTGACCATTAGTTGCCACAAATGAATAGGAAACACAACAATTACGTATTGCATTCAATTCTAGCAATGGGTTTATGCATAAAAACAATCAAATAGAGCATTAAATCATTTTTACACAATAGCCAATTTAATAAACACAAGATAACATAATCAATTTCTAATAGAGAAAGAACAACAAATATAAGGAGAAATAAACTTAATCGAGTTGTCGGTGTCGATTGCACCTCCGAACCAACGTCAGGAAAGCTACCCCTTTATGGGTCTCTCCATATGTGATAGCTTCATCATACTCTCTTCTCTCTTGAAGGCTCCCAAAGCTTCAGCCTAAAAAAATCCAAAACTTTCATCCAAAATCTCGCCACCACATGTCTCAGTTTATGTTAAAGGTGTAGGGTTATATGGGGTAAAGTGTCCCTCTCACGGTGGTGCATGGGGCTATCACCGTGACTTAACATTGCATGGGCATGAGACATGCATGTATATTACATAGCCATGAGTTTGCAATAATTTGGCATGGTTGTGAGTTAATGCTTACAGCCATGTCAAATTAATATGTCTGTGAGTGATTCTTAATCCTTTTCCAATTATCTTTCTCTAGCCGAAGTGCAACTTTCCACCATCCATCATCCAACCATTACTCACCACACTTCTCTTATAATAAAATACCAAGTTATTATTAAATAGACAAGTGGTGGCCATGCAAATCTATGCACAACCGTGAGTGATTGTTTACAATTGTGCATTTTATTTCTAGCTTTGGTCGTGAGTAACATAACTTGGTTCTTCTTCTTTTTGTTTTCATTTTCTTGTCTTCTTCTTGTCTCTTAATCCTCTTCTTCTTTCTCCATGAAAACAAATTGTGAATCTTCAGAAAATGACTCAAATATAGTGCTTTCGACTCGCCTTAGGTCTTTCACTTCCGAATTGTACCTAAAACCACATATGAACTAAAGTAAGTATCTTAAGCTATTTCATATCATTAATCACTAAGTGTAATGGAGTAAATGTATAATCAATTAAGCACATATCAATTTCCCCCACACTTAACTTTTGACTGTCCTTAGGTAAAACATCAAAATTATGCTCACAGGCCCAAAACCATTGACTCATTTCCTATATGTTCCAAGAATACATAATCATAAACAATGATGAATGAATTTCAAAAGTCATAGTAAGAACTTAACATTCCAAGCTTTTACTTATGATCAATCAACAAGCATCACCTTGAGAAATTGAGCAATCTAATGGTAGACTTGGAAAATGTGTTTAAGCAAAGATAAGTTTATGGGAACACTCAAATACCATTCACAGTCAAGACATTCCATAACTTTGCATATCATTTCATTTTTCCACCACTAATGTTCACATGCAAAATCATAGATCAATGGGCTTTTCAAGGTTGTAATATGGGAAAAGGTAAGGTGAGATATATTTAGGTTAAGTAACATGAAAGTCATTAAAGCTAATAAAACAAAGCAACACTCAATGTGTCATCAGGTGCAAAAACCAACATTCCCTTACAATTTTGTACATCATCTATGATGAATGCAAAATTGATGTTTCACCGCTCAAACTTAAGCTCTCACACACAAACCACATGAAGCATATATCACTCACAAAAACTGATCATAAATAAGATTTAGTAACTATAAGGAGCGACCATTGAAAGCAACATCTACCTTATATTCAACACAATTAAGTAACCCATTCAATATAACTTTAGGAGGAAAGACTAATCATAAACAAATTTTCAACACATATGCACTTCCTCCTTACTACATTTATTTAAACATTTTTTCTTTTTCTTTCTTTTCTTTTCTTTTCTTTTCTTTTTTCTTTCTTTCTCTTTCTTTTTTCTCTTATGAAAATTAAAAGAAACTACATCAACATGGCAATTTCAATGATAAGACATAAAATAGCATCCCAACATTATAATCAACCCTCACATATGTACACTCCCACACTTATACTTTTGTACATCCACAAACTCAACAATCAACAAATGTTACAATAGCTTCAAGACTTGGGAAGGACATTTGGATAGGTTTAAAGCATGTAATGTGGCTAATAAAAAAGAAAAAGAAAATAAAGCTCAAAGGGGCTTAACAAGGGAAAATCATGTCAACAGGGTCGGCTATTTAACTAATGTAGTTTAGAAAAGGAAAGAATGCCTAATCATTTCCATGTTAATGCATGTGATAAAAATGTAGTCTTGAATAGAAATTCAAGGAAAAGTTAGGATATACATGCTATGAAGGTCACACATAAATAAAGACAATGAGATATGTGTCAATCTAATAAGGCTCAAAATCTCACCGGCTTTGTCTACTACTAGTCACTACTCTTCTAAAGATAATGCACATTGACCAATCACAAAAGTAAAAGTACATGCTCAAGTTATCATGAAATTCTCTAGTCAATTCATTCTCTACTTATGACTATATAGTCCTAAAAGTAATAGAAAATGAGCAAATATTATTTGTTTATTTCAGTCTTTCTTTCATTTTGATTGAAAAACTTAAAACAAGTAAAAATAAACAACTACAAACACACATGCATAAAGGAAATAAATGCCAAAATTTAAAGGACAAGAAATTAACTTCCCTTGGATTGCCTCCCAAGAAGCACCTTTGTTTAGGGTCGTTGGCTTGACTCCATACTCTCCTCACGTGACAAAATTACGATCTTCAGGTATAACAGTTTGCGCTTTCTCCACATGAGGTTGTTTAGGATAGGGTTTAAGTTGATGATCATTCACCTCCAGCATCTTCCCTATCCTCCAACTCTTAAACTCTAATGAGTCCATGCACTTTGGAAATATTTCAAATGTCTCTTCACCCTTTTCATCCTTGTTCAATTTCTCCAACTTGCTAGGTAAAGGTGAAGGGTTAGTCTCAATAATAATTATGGACTCAATATTTACCTCCGAGCTAAAAGATGTATTCTTTTCTATTTCGAGCTCCTTTTCCACTTCTTCCATACAAGTAATTCCTTGAGTAGTCTACTCAAGATTCTCAAGCTCCTTGTCACTCTGTAAGGCCTTTGCGCTAACGTCCCTTAGGTACACCTTAAGTTGAGATAGTTGTGTTTCTTCGCCTTGTGACGCTAGGCGGTCGAGAGTTTCCGTTAACTGACCCATCTAGCTTACAAAGTTTTGGATCCTAGAACTTTTTTCTTATTGGAATTGCATCTCTTCTTATTGTAAATGCAAAGCAATGCAAACATTAACTAATTCCTCCAGAGAAGCACCTGATTTTTGTTAGTTTTCTAAATATTGGACGCTAGACCCTATATCTTGCGAAAATTGTCTTACATCCTGCTAGAACTCCTGTACACTCTATTGAAGTTGAATATTGCTAGCAGTTATAATATTAAGAAAATCTTCCAAAGATATACCTGAGTCGTGATAAGAAGCTTTTAGTCTATACGGGAATTGTTGTGTGTCACTACATACTATCAAGAAAGTATTTCTATTGATTATCTAATCCATAACAAAAGTTAGTATAATCAGTCCAATCTGAGCTATAGAATTGGGAATATGAGTTATAATCTTCTTTCCATGTAAATTTTTATTGTTTTCTTTACAAACACGAAATAAAAGCTGAAAAGATCAAGAAATAACTGAAAATAAACTAGTTATGAGCAAATATATACAAAGCACCAGTTAAAATCAAGAATATAAAAACTAAAGTACTGCACTCCCTGACAACGATGCCAAAATTGATGTAGTATCGTAACACAAGTTAAAATAAACTAGACCTATTACTGTGGTAGTGGTGAGCCTAGGTCAATCTCACTTAGAGTTTTTGGTTAGGCTTTATTATGAAAATAATTGGTGTTTAGGTTTTGGGGGCTTTGTTTGGTTTGAAATAAGAAAATAGAACAAAACTAACTAACAAAAGAAAATTGAAGAAAACATGCGAAAATAATGAAAGTCACAAATTCGTTAGGGACTTGGTTCTTTGGTTCAATCTCAGCCTACACTCAATTAAAAATATTTGATTGAATTGTTGTCTTCACATCTCTTTTTGAACTATTGGTCGTAGATTAACAACAAGCTCTGCTAATCTCGTTTTTTCCTTAGGTCATAGTTAATTAAGATGGGCTCGTTAATTAACCCTAGCTATTGGATAACCTAAGAGACGCTCTCTAGATTTCATTAGATAGTCGCTTTATGAATGAGAAAAATAGACCAATTTAAGTAATAATCACACAAGCTTGGATTATTAACCTAGGATATGTTATCGCTAATGATTGCCAGCCATTAGTTGCTATAAATGAATCGGAAACATAATGATTATGTATTACATTCGATTCTGGCAATGGGTAATCATTTGTAAGAACAATCAAATAGAGCATTAAATCATTCATATATAATACCTAATTTAATAAACACAAGATAACATAAGCAATTCCTAAGAGAGAAAGAATAACAAATATAAGGAGAAATACACTTAACCAGGTCATCGACGTCGATTACACCTCCTAACCAGCGTCGGGAAAGCTACCCATCCATGGGTCTCTCCATATGTGAGAGTTTCATCGCACTCTCTTATCTCCCAAAGGGTCCTGAAACTTTAGCCTAAAAACACTCCAAACCTTTCATCCAAACCTTCACCATCATATGTCTTAGTTTATATTAAAGATGTTGGGTTAAATGGGGTGAAGTGTCCCTCTTACGGTGGTGCATGGGGCATTCATGGGTGTGATTGTATGTCACATCTGTGACTTAACATTGCATGGGCATGATGACTCACACCCATGCATGTATATTGCACAGATGTGAGTTAAAACTCATAGTTGTGCAATATACATGCATGGGTGTGAGTCACCACGCACATGCAATGTTAAGTCACAAACTCACGGTTATGCAATAATTTGTTATGGTTGTGAATTAATGCTCACGACCATGCCAAATTAATATGGTCGTGAGTGATTCTTAATCCTTTTTCAATTATCTTTCTCTAACAAAAATGCAGCCTTCCACCATCCATCATCATCCAACCATTACTCACCACACTTCTCTTATAATAAAATACTAGGTTATTGTTGAATGGACAAGTGGTGGCCATGCAAATCTATGCACAACTGTGAGTGATTGTTCACGACTGTGCTTTTAATTTCCAACTTTGGTCGTGAGCAACATAGCTTAGTTCTTCTTCTTTGTGTTTTCATTTTCTTGTCTTTTTCTTATCTTTTAATCCTCTTCTTATTGCTCCATGAAGACAAAGGATTGTGAATCTTCAAAAAAAGACTCAAATGTAGTGCTTTCAACTCACTTTAGCTCTTTCACTTCCGAATTGTACCTAAAACGACAAATGAATTAAAGTGAGTATGTTAAGCAATTTCATATCATTAATCATTAAATGTAATGGAGTAAATGTATAATCAATTAAGCACATATCAATGATAAACCACCTATTTATTCCATGTTATGAGGAAGAGGTTTTATATTAGTGTACTCACTATTTATAAGATGAACTGACATTGTATAAAATTTATGTGGATGGATTAATTAAGAGTTGTGTTCTGGAAGAGGAGATGTTAGAAACACTAACGCATTATCATAATTTTACTTATACAGGGCATTATGGAGCGAACAAAATGGCAACAAGCACTAGAATGTGGATTCTAATGGCCTAACTTGTTCAAGGATGCTTGTGAGTATATGGTGTAATATGATAGATGCCAAATAGTGAGGAGTATTTCAAAGAGAGATATGATGCCCCTTTTTAACATTTTAGAGATTAAAGTCTTTGACATGTAGGGATTAGATTTCATGGGACCTTTCCCATCTTCTATGGGGAACATATACATACTATTGGAAGTAGATTCTATCTTAAGATGGGTTGAAGCAATGACAACTGATAGTTGTAGATTGCAACGTGTTTTTGTGGGTAGTTTAGTTTGTATTCAGTTGGTAATTTGATTGTTTAGTGCGTGTCTAGGTTAGAATTATATTAATTAGTAAATATTTGTGTTTTAAGCATTTTGTGAGTTAGAGCATGCTTTTGAGCTTCAATTTTATATATTTAAGGTGCTTTGATGAGTTTGCTAGTGTTTCAGGGCAAAGAGTGGAAAACAGAAGATTTGGAGAAGACATGGGAGCTAACTCAGGGTCATGATTGTGGCCAGCAAGCCACGATCGTGACAGAAGTAGGTGCAAGGAGTCATAATCATGGCAGATTACCCAAAATCGCCACGATCGTGGTCTGCGCAAGGACAGAAGTAGGGATGCTTCTAATTTTAGGTTTTCAAGCGACTTTTCAGTCCTTTCGAACCCAGAAAAGAACCTATGGTTACCCTAACTGGAAAAACTATATAAAGGAAAGAGATGTAATCCTAAAGGAGCCTCCATTTTGCTACATTTGAAAAACCTTCAAGAAACAAGAGAGAAGAGGAAGAAGAGGAAAGAGAGGAGTGGGCGACTGCAACTGCTACATTTCTAGGCGATCCCGATCCTTTCTTAGTGACATTTCCATTTCATCTTGTTGTTCTTTTCATTGAATGTATACGATGAATGTGATGATGATGATGGGTTTGGATTGGATGATGTTCTAAACTCTTTAAGGATTTTGAATTGATTCAATGTTAATCTAGTTATCTTTTGTGTTGATTGATGGGGTGTTATGATTAATTACGGTGCTTGCATGTTTCGATAATAAACTGAGAGGGTGAACTAAATAAAAAAGATTAGGATAGATTAATGAGAGTTTAGCGACTCGATAAACCACACGATTAATAAAATCGGTAATTTGTACGGAAGGAGATCCCGTGTGAGGACCCAATTGTTCATTAGAACACTTAAGAACTAATTAGGTTGTGGGCTGATCATTAATTGAGAGATTACATTTTTAGTTACTCGACTAAATTAGGGATTATCAATTGGGGCTTAGTGATTATAACTCGAGAAAAAGTAATTCACCCCTCGATAATCTAGAATCGACACCATATTAACACATAAATGACTAGATTAACATTGATGATAGGATAAATCCCCCTCCTTCATAATCAATTAATTCTTCTTGGTTGATTTTCAATTGTCAAATTGGTAGTGCTCAATTTAATTTCCTTACTTAATATAGAAATCTTGTTTCTATCTTTCCATATTCTCGTATTTATTTTTCTGTTTAGTTTTTCTTTTAATTTTAATTATCCTTTAGGCCTTAGACAAC
>JAOTAY010000006.1:14811350-14821405 GCA_025629805.1 Erythroxylum baracoense
GAGCTGTGAGCAAGCGAGTTGAAGATCGAAGTTAGCAAGCAGGATGTTGAGTCTCCACAACCATTGGCGTTACTTTTACAGAGACCATCCTGGTGTGAGAAGGGTGATGCCCAAAAAGACGAGTGGACATTAGAGTATAATTGTGAAGCGATGAAGTTCCACTCATCAAAAGTCATGGAGTATCGTGCTGATAAAGAGCCTACTTCAAGGGAAGGTGCTCTAGGCTTCTCACGGAGTTTGAGCATGCTTCTTGTTGGACTCAAGCATCCATTCGATAATGGATGATGTACATATGCTAAGGGTCAAGCCTTATGACCTTTGATAAGCGCTTAATGGGAGGCACCCTATTCGTATCCCCTTTTTTATGTGTTTTTTAGCAATTTTCTTTTATTTTTATTTTTAGGTTTAATTCAATTCAGTAAGGAATTTAAATTCACATTTTTATTTCTATCATTTTAATTTTCATCTTTTCTTTTTAAAATTAAAAAAACAAAAATGAAAAAAATGAAAAAATTTGGAATTTTTGGCTGTTTCACACCCCCTTGATTTCCCCCTCTCTTTTTCCCCTTTCTGTTTTCATAAACTTTCTCCTAAGTGTTTCAATTTTACTTGCCGCACATCACCACCCATCTTAGACATTCACTCCCACTTGCCCACCATTCACTCACGTTACTCCTAGCCTTCCTTGCCCACTCACCCATCTACCATAACTTGTGCTTTTGGGATTTGCGTTATTGTCTTTCTCTTTTGCAGGTTGTCTTCCACGAAATTAGCACAATGCCCAGGAAGAAAAGTGACTCCCACAGGCTACCCATGCCCATACATTTTGCTGCTAATGTTTCTCTACCTTTCCACACCACCGAACCACCTTGTGCCACATCCGCCAATACATTGATTTTGGCACTTCCACAATAGAGAAGCTTTCTTTAACTTTTGCCTTTATTTTTATGCTTCTTTAACATTGAAGACAATATTGGTCTAGGTGTGGGGGAAAGAATTGGAATTTTGATGTGTGAATTTTTTCGATTTTTGTGTGATTTTTAATGAATTTTCCATTGGTTATGCATGTTAAGCTATGAAGCTTTGTCATTGTGGTTCGAATGAGATTGGGTACATGCATGACATTAAATTGAGTTAAGTGAGTTTTAAGGTGAAGCATGTTGATTAATTGCAATAACTGATCTTATAGGCTTAGTCAAAATTTTTACATATGAGTGAGAAGGTGAATTGTGAAATTAAGGTGAATTCTGGAATTAAACCTGTGAGCAAAATTTGAGTCTTAATGACATCATTTTTATGTCATTCTATTCCTTTGAATTGTGTGATGCTCCTATATTCATGTTGCCTTCAGAACTTGTACAGAACTGGTTTGAATTTATTTGATTACACGAGATATAGACATGATTAAGGCCTTCCTTATTTTTAAACCCTTTAGCTTAAAATTGACCCACCTATTTATTTTCCCTTTGCAAACATTTTTTAGCCTTTATCCTTATTTTTCAATCAATCGCCTTATTTTAAAACCCAAAATCCCCATTAGCCTTACACTATCACAAGTTGAATGAAGTATTAAGTAATTGGGACTTTTGTTATGTATTGTGTTATGAGATATTTTTATGGATACTTCTACTCATGTATTTATTATTTTCTCTTGTTTTTTATTGTTTTCCCTTGTTCTTATCATTATTTGGAAACAAAAAAATCAAAAATCAAAAAAATCAAAAAAAGAAAGGAAATGAAATGAAAAATAGAGCACAACAGCGTGAGTTAGTACGAGTAGTTGTAACCCTTTGTGTCATGTGTTTCTCTCAGAATTTTAATTTGAGTGTCTCTTTTACTTGATACTTTGTGAATGCTTGTGATTAACCTTTTTTCATTTTTACCTCACCTGTGAACTTAGCCCCATTACAACCCTGAATAAAGTCCTTATGATCTATTGGCCTTTGTGATATGAATGAATGATAACTAGTGAAATTGCAAGCCTATGGTAGTGCAATATTTTAGAGGGAGATTGAGAGAAACACTTTGCCTCAAACACTTGAGTGTAAGAGCAAAATTTGTGAGAAGAATTCATTTTGATTTCATATTTGCTTTTGAACAAAGATGTCTTATTTTGACTTCGTTTATTTGCATTAGTAAAAAACGATTATGATATGTGTTGTAACCTAAGTTTTACTGGCCCAAGTTAATAGATTGTGTGTACTTGATCTTATGAAGGATGAATTGATAGAGTGCAGTGGTTTGACATGTTTACTGGAGGGCGAGCAAAGGTTTGGTGTGGGGGAATTTGTTAAGTTATCAATTTGCTCTTATTTTGTACTTAATTCTCTTTAATGTGTTGAAATTATTGTTCAAAATTAATAAAATTGTCTTATAATTGTTTGCAGATGATTTTCAACACCTTAGAGATGAAATTGAATCAAAAAGATGAAAAGGAAATGAAAAAAATCTGAAATTCTAAATCTGGCAGCAATTTAGTGACTAGACGTGGCGACATGTAAGGATGAAGACAGATTCTGCAGATTTTGTTTCAAAGTTCAAATTCGAAATTTTCACAATCTTTAAAGATTAGACCGCCATCTTATCAAAGGGATCTGCAACTTGAAGTGGGATAACGATTATCTGCAAAAGATTACGAGAAGGGAAGAAAAAACGTGAACAGTACACGTAGGTACTGTTCATGACACTGTTCACGCATCATATAGATTAGGAGTAGTTTTAGATTTTATGCATTTTTTCTTCTGGTTTTACATCAGCTTAGCTTAGACAAATTTCATTTTCTGTAGTTTTCTTTTCCAGTTTTTGACGTTTTTTGCACTTCTTCCTTTAGTATTTTCGTATTCTTTAAGAAAGACCAGGGATGGAGACTATGTGCTTTGTTATTTCTTTTATTTTTAATTCCATTATGAGTAGCTAAATCTTTTTTCTTGGTTTACGGAATCCTAGTTATTGAACTCTGAATATTTTGAGACTCTTGTTCTTTGTTTCAATTGATTTATCAATCAAGTATTAATTATTTTTCTGGGTCATTATTTGATTGTTTGATTTAACAGCAAGGTGCACAACTAGTTTGTGATTTTATTCAATCAATCGCTAAATTAATAGATTGACATTCAATTCTTTTAATCAACAGTAGCGGCTAGGATTTGTGTTTACTACATTAGGGAAATGATTCTAGGAAAAATAATTGTCTAGGCTAAATATACATTGTATGTATGTTGTCTAGTTCGTCGATTTTCTTGATTCGTAAAGCTATTAATTAATTAAATCTGAGATCATATCCAGATTATTGATTAATAAGGGTTAATTCAAATACATATTTTGGTTAACTAAACAAAAGAGAAAATAGGTAAAGAAATTTACCACGACGAGTACTTAACTGATAAATTGGTTATTTTTAGTATCGATGATCAATGCAAGTTCAATAATGAAGTAGACCAGAAGCCAAGATTCGTTCTTATTGATTGTTAGATTATCATTGTTTTGTTATTTGTTATTTTTCAATGTCATATTCCATTTACATTCTGTTTAACTCTCAATTTAAAAAAACCTTTTATTTAATTTGTTTCGAACTCGTAATTTCTTTACCGTTAAGATTCCTCGTGTGAACGATATCTACTTACCACTACTACATTAAATTGTATTAACGAAGGTGGTTTTCTTTTGAATTTGGTTGCATGCGACAACAGTACCAAATTTTGGACCCGTTGTCGAGGAAGTTTTGACGGTTTATGTATGTTACGTGTTTGAATCAATTTGAAGATTTGTAGTACAATCCTGAAATTGAGAAGATAGTCAAAAGGCTATAGAAGCAGACCAAATATCAGAAGGAGACGCAGAAAGTGGAAAGAATGGCAGTAAACTGCACTCTTCGCAAACTAGTCACACCCATGGACGCACAACAACCTCACTGCATCAACTTTCCAAAATTAGGTGATAACAATACTTTTGAATTAAAATCTGGACTGATTCATTTATTACCTATTTTCAGGAGTTTTTCGGGAGAAGATCCGTACAAACATTTGAAGGAATTTGATGTAGTTTGCATGGAAATGAAGCCGATGAATGTGACGGAAGAGCAGACTAAGCTAAGAGCCTTCCTGTTTTCTCTAAAGGATGATGCTCAAGAGTGGCTGTACTATTCAGCCGGAGAAAATGTGCAAACATGGGCTGAAATGAAGAGGTTTTTCTTCGAGAAATATTTTCCAGCATCGAGAGCAGTTAATATTCTAAAGGAAATGTATGGAATTCGACAACATACGGGAGAAACACTCTACGAATACTGGGAAAGATTTAATAAACTTTGTGATAGTTATCCCCATTACCAAATATCTGATCAATTGCTAATTCAATACTTTTATGAAGGTCTGTTGCTCATAGATAGGAGTATGACGCTACAAGTGGTGGCACTTTAGTTGATAAAATGCCGACAGCCGCAACAGAATTGATCGCGAATATGGCCTCCAACACTCAACAATTTGGAATACGTATTGGGCATGGATCAAAAGGCGTAAATGAAGTGAATGTGATCACGTTGGAGAAGAGATTGGATGACCTTACTTCTTTGGTGCGAAATTGGCAGTCACGAAGAAAGAAAAAGCAAAGGTATTTGGCATATGTTCAATGTTAGGACATTCTACTGATTTATGTCAAATTTTGCAAGAGGAAAACATAGAGTAGGTGAATGCTGTGGGAGGATTTGCTGGGCCGAGTCAAAGAAAGTACGACCCATTGTCCAAAACCTACAATCCGGGATGGCGCGATCACCCGAATTTGCGATATGGAAATCCTCAAAGATAGAAAGCGACCACGAATTTCCAGCAGTATCGGTAACTATATGTGCTTAGGCAAAATCAAAATGTAACAGCAAATTTCGAAGGTAAGTCCTCTTTGGAAGATATAGTTCAATCTTTGGCGACTAACACTTTGACGTTTCAGCGGAGTACTAAAGCAAGTATCCGTAATATTGAAAGTCAACAAAGGACCATTGAGAATCAATAGAGAAACATCGAAAACCAAATAAGTCAAATGGAAACTACCATAAATCGATTGAAAGTGCAAACTTCTAGAAATTTTCCAGTGCAACTAGAGATTAATCCTAGACAAAGTGCGAAGGCTATCACATTGCAGAGTGGTAAGAAACTATAGGAACCCCTTCCGGAAAATTTCAGAAGACAGGTAGAGGAAGAAATCACACAACCAGCACCTTCACAACTAGAATTGATACAAAAAGAACTGCAAAACAAGGTGATTCTGCCTCCTTTTTCGAGTCGATTCGCAAAAGCAAAGAAGGAAAAACAAGAGAAGGAAATTTTGGAGACCTTCCGAAAGGTTCAGGTAAAGATTTCTCTTCTTGATGCAATTAAACGTATTCCACAGTATGCTAAATTCCTTAAGGAGCTTTTTACGTCAAAGAGGAAATTAAAATTTGATGAGAAAGTGCAATTAGGGGAGAACGTTTTAGCAATTTTACAAAAGAAAAAGCTTCCACCAAAATGTCAAGATCCAGGTATGTTTACTATCCCATGTCAAATTGGTGAGTTGCAGATTGAAAGAGCTATGTTAGATTTAGGTGCGTCTATAAATGTTATGCCATACGATGTGTATAAATCTTTAAATGTTGGACCTCTTAAAGAAACTAATGTAGTGATTCAATAAGCGAATCGCTCAAATACTTATCTGAAGGGTGTGTTACAAGATATATTGGTTCAAGTAGGGAATATGCTTTTTTCGGCTGATTTTTATATTTTACAGATGGGCACTGATGATACATCCTCTTCTACTCCGATTTTATTCGGAAGGCCGTTCTTGAAAACAACTAGAACAAAAATGGATGTTCATGATGGATCTTTAACAATAGAATTTGATGGTGAATTAATTAAGTTTAATATTTACAATACCATGAAAATTCCAGATGATGAACAACCTATTGTTTCTGTGGACTTTACTAACACATGGGTGCAGGAAAACTTGATTTGAAAGGACAAACATCAAGTTGAAATGATCTTGGAAATGGAAAAGGCATCAACGTGGCAAGAAAAGGAGAAAACGACGTTAGCTGGTGAACCAATGGAGACGTCACTTTGCTTGGAGACCACTGAACCACTCTCCCTTTAGCTTATGTTCGTGGAAATGCCCAGAATTTTGAACAAATTGTTGTCGTCATTAACCAGCCCACCAACGTTGGAATTAAAGAGCCTATCTAGTCATTTGAAATACATCTTTTAGGTGAGAAAGACACATTGCCTCTTATTATTTCTAATCAACTTTCGGATGTGCAGGAAAGCCAGCTGGTTAACTTGTTAAAGGAGAATAAAGAAGCTTTCAGTTGGATAGTGGTTGATTTGAAAAGTATTAGCCCCATTATCTGCATGCACTGAATTTTGATGGAAGATGAAGCGAAGGAGGTAAGGCAACCCCAACGTTATCTAAATCCACCCATGATGGAAGTAGTGAAGAAAGATATTTTTAAGCTTATTGACGTTGGTATTATTTATCCAATTTCGGATAGCAATTGAGTAAGTCTGGTCCAGGTAGTACCAAAGAAAACTGGTGTGACTGTAATTGAAAATAGCAATGGTGAGTTAATACCGACTTGTGTTCAAAATGGTTAGAGGGTATGCATAGATTATAGGAAGCTTAATTCAGTTACTAGAAAAGTTCATTTTTTGCTTCCATTTATTGATCAAATGCTTAAAAGACTTAGGGGTAAATCTCACTACTGTTGTTTGGATGGCTATTCAGGATATCACCAGATTTTGGTAGCCCCTAAGGATCAGGAGAAGACAACCTTCACATGTCCATTCAGTACCTTCTCTTACCGAAGAATGTCATTTGGATTGTGCAACGCACCCGTAACATTTCAACGGTGTATGGTAAGTATTTTCTCCAATCTTGTGGAAAATTGCCTAGAAATTTTTATGGATGATTTCACTGTCTATGGAGAGTCTTTTGAAACATGCATTGTTAATCTTGAAAAAGTGCTAAAACGTTGCATTGAAACCAATTTGGTTTTAAATTGTGAAAAATGTCATTTAATGGTTGATCAAGGCATTATTTTGGGTCATATTGTTTCTTCAAAAGGAATTGAAGTCGATAGGGCTAAGATAGATGTTATTCGATCTTTATCTTATCCCCCGACTGTGTGGGAAGTTCATTCTTTTCTTGGTTACGCATGATTTTATCGGCGATTTATCAAGGACTTCTCCAAAATTGTGCAAACCATGTGTAGATTGCTCCAAAAAGACGTGAAATTTGATTTTGATGAGCCATGCAAAAATGCTTTTGTGGAACTTAAGGAGCGATTGACTACAGCGTCGATTATTCAGCCACCAAAATGGGACATGCCTTTCGAGTTGATGTGTGATGTTTCGGATTATACAGTTGGCGTCGTGCTGGGTCAAAAAGTGGACAAGGTACCTCATATTATTTATTCTTCTATGAAACTTAATGATGCCCATAAAAATTATTCTAAGATGAAAAAGGATTTTTTAGCGGTCGTCTTCGGATTGCAGAAGTTTCGGTCATACCTGTTGGGGATGAAGGTGATCATCTATTCAGACCATGCAGCTCTGAAGTATTTGGTGAATAAGAAAGAAGCCAAATCGAGATTAATTCGATGGATTCCACTTCTTTAAGAGTTCGATTTGGAAATCCGCGACAAGAAAAAGCTAAAAATTTCGAGGTCAACCACTTGAGTAGAATCACTCCGAGTACCACATATGATTTTCTTCACAATAAATTTCTGGATGAGAATCTCTTCGCAATTCAACAGGTAATTCCATCGTATGCGGACATAGTGAACTTTTTAGTAACTAAGTCTTTACTTAGTGATTTATCTAGAGCTGAGAAAGAGAAAATCAAGCGAGAGGCTAAATATTACATTTGGGATGAGCCTCATCTTTGGCAATTTTGTTCTGATCAGATAGTTAGGAGATGTGTCACAGATGATGAAATTCAGTCTATTTTACATTTTTGTCATTCATCTGTGTGTGGGGGACACTTGGTCCCAGCAAGACTGCCCGAAAAATTCTTGAATGTGGACTGTTTTGGCCTAAGTTATTTTATGACTCTTACATGTTTTGCAAGTATTGCGATTGTTGTCAAAGAACAGGTAACTTGGGATCGAAGAATCAAATGCCACTTATGAACATTCTAGTATGTGAGATTTTTTGTGTTTGGGGAATAGACTTTATAGGTCCTTTTCCTTCCTCCTTTAGTAAGAACTACATTTTGTTGGCTGTGGATTACGTTTCGAAATGGGTTGAAGCTAAGGCTATTATATCTAATGATGCTAAAACTGTTATTGATTTTGTTAAATCAAATATTTTTGTCAGGTTTGGAATGCCTCGAGCTATCATTAGTGATCGAGGAACCCATTTCTGCAGCAAGATTTTTTAAGCTTTGATGAAAAGATGTGGTATCACACACCGAGTCTCTATAGCCTACCATCCACAGACAAGTGGGCAAGCTGAGGTGTCCAATAGAGCGATCAAATCCATACTAGAAAAAGTGGTGAATTCGAACCGAAAGGATTGGAGTTTACGATTGGACGATGCTTTGTGGGCATACCGGACTGCATACAAAACTCCAATAGGCATGTCGCCTTACATTTTAGTTTTCGGTAAGCTTTGTCATTTACCTGTGGAAATAGAGCATAGAGCTTATTAGGCTTTGAAGCAATTGAATATGGATCAGGTAGAGGTTAGTAACAATAGAAAATTAAAATTGCAAGAATTAGAGGAGATTTGTAATGAGGCGTATGAGAATGCGAAAATTTATAAGGAAAAAACTAAAGCTTTTCATGATAAAATGATTTCTAGGAAACATTTTTCAATTGGACAAAAAGTTATTCTTTATCATTCGAAGCTTAAGTTATTTTTAGGAAAATTACGATCTCGTTGGCTTGGACCGTTTATTGTTACTAATGTTTTTTCTCATGGTACGGTAGAAATTCAAAGTTCAGATACCTCTAAGGTATTTAAAGTTAACAAACACCGCCTAAAGCCATATTATGAGAACTTTTTAGTTGAGCAAGTGGAAGAAATATATTTGGTATCCCCAACATATTTCTGATCAGGTAAGTAATGAAATATGTCCAGCTAACGACTTTAAAGAAGCACATTCGAGAAACCCGTAAAATTTTCAGGTTTGTGTATTTTTTTATTTCAGCAGCTTTTATTTTTTATTTTTCTTAGGTTTATTTCATTTTAATAGTTTTTAATTTTTAGAAATTTATTATTTTCAATTATTCAATTTTAATTCTTTTATCTTAAAAAATTAAAATAAAAAAACAAAATTTTTAGTCTTATCGCCACCTAAAATTTTTTTCATCTCTCTTTTGCCTCCTCTCATTCGCAGAAAACCAAAACACCCATTTTTTTTTAAACCATCCACCATCTACAAAGCACATCTCACTCATCTGAAAAGCCTCAAAGTGCACATCAGCCCCACCATCCTCGTTTACCTATAGCTTTACAACAGCAGTAACCCACTCCTTCAATTTGCTTTTCGCGTGACACTGGTGTAATCCTTCTTGCCAATTTTTGAAAACCCATACACACATCCTCACATCCCTCTCATTCACCGAAATCTACACCCCTCCCTTTGTCTTCACTGCAACTTTATTCACTCTTCTCATTCACGAAAACCCTCCACCATTCAAGCAATTTCAATTTTCTTTAGCTCAATTTCAGGTCTGTATTCAAGTTCAAATGTGAAGATTAACCAACCCATCACGCAAAGAGAGCATGAATTAAGAGTTGCGGCAGAACAAAGAGAAGAAGAGCTTTAATAGATAGCAGGAGCTTATGGCAGAAAGAAGAGCTGTGTGAACAGTGTCGTGAAAAGGAGAAGACAGTACCACTGTAACACCCCCTCACCGTAGGGTACGCACCGGGACGCCCGTAGGTCATGCCGATACACATCTTATGACAAGCGAGCGCTACGTGCAATCACTACAATACTCCACATGGCATCATATCAATATGAATAATTAAAGCAATAATTGTAAATCGCAAGTTTTTTAAAACCAAACTCTTCCTCTTTTCATTGCT
>JAOTAY010000006.1:14830191-14848782 GCA_025629805.1 Erythroxylum baracoense
CGCAGTCTTTTTTTTTTCATTGTCACATCTGATGATAATGATGATAATTTTATTTTTACTTACTCTTACAAGTTTTATTTCTTATTTATTATATACCAGTTTTATAACGGTTCATTACCTGTTGAACCTCTAAACCTTAAACCTTTCCTTCGACCGGCTCGATGTCCTGTTCGGTTTTTAAAATATTGCTCAAGACCTTTAATCCAAAGCCCATCTCTTCCGAAAAGCTTATGAGTAAGGATATTCTTTCTCAACGTTGGATTTTGGATACTGGGAATTCTCATCACATGACTGGTGATAAAAATGTGCTAGAAGACCTGATGGACAGACCACCATCATCAATCACTCAGCCTAATGAGACTTAAACTTATGTCTTATAAGAAGGGACAGTAATTTTGGGAGATCATTTGAAAATAGAAATTGTTTTATATGTGCCACATCTTACCTGCAACTTGATTGAAGATTTAAATTGCACAATCACATTAAATAATAAATTTTATGTGATACAGGAAGACCGTGATTGTGAAGATAAATAGGGTGAAGGGTTGTTAAGATCTTTGAATCTTTCAGTTGTCTTTTTCTCAAAGACTTATGTTGCTTGATTTTGATTTTGCAGATATACGAATTAACAGAAAAGTAAGAAGACAATGTTTTACTTGGTTCGATAGCTTTGAGCTATCTACATACATCTAAGGATCAATCTCACTCTTTGGTGGTTTCACTAAATTTAAGAAAGAAAGGTTATAAGAGATGAGTGTTTCTAAAACACCTACAAGAATTTCCCTCAAAACTCTCTAGTACTCTTAGTAAGTACTCTAGCACTCTCAAACTTTTTCTTCTATCTTGAATTAGACAGATGATTTCGTGTATGTGTAATGGTGTGTATTTGAGTATGGACGTGTATTTATAGAATCAGATGAGGCTTGTACTGATGTGATTAAATATGTCCATGCCTTTTAATTCACGTGTCTTTTATATGCCTTTCCATGTGTTGTCCACGTGCTCTACTTAAACTCAATGTTTTGCCTTATGTTTTGCATTTCGTCACCTTAGGCAGATTGCCTCTCTTCTTCTTTGACTCTCCAAAAACTTTACGCAGCTTCATCACACACCTAACCCTAAATCTCCAATCCTTGTCTCAGGTTGATGATCTCGTTGAGGGTTTATGGGAAATATATGATTCTCTTCACATTTATTCCCTCCTTCTCTTCACATTTTAATCCGTTATGAACTTGTGACCCCTCACTTTGCTAGCCAATGTGTGCCTACGGGGAGGCGAGAGTGTGATTTAGCAAAGCGGAATGATGGAGATGTTAAAGATGTTGGAGTAAGGGGGAGTGAGAATGATGTTAGTATTAATATACAAGACTCAGTGTTCGGTGTCGAGTTTACTGATAGTCTAATTGTTGATATTTCTCTTTGAAGAAGTCAACATAAGAGACAAAACATAATGTGGCTGTGTGATTGTACATGTTTCACTGCTAGACAATTAGACCCTGCCTTTACATCGTCTGCTCAGTCATTGCCCTTAAGTACTCCTAATCTTATACTTACTTATATGAATTGTAATAATTTTTATGTGGCACACGCTCGTTTCTTGGCAGCAGTAACTATAGGTTATGAAACTACACTTTTTTTTTAGGCTATTCAACATCTCCAATGGTGGAAGGCCACAAGAGTAGAGATTGAGGCTCTCAAACACTATACTACCTGGACTATTAAAGACTTATCTCTGGTACAGAAAGTTATTGAGTGTAAGTGGGAATACAAGATCAAATACAATTCTAATGTTACTGATGAACATTTTAAAGCTCTCTTGGAAATGATCAAGAAGGTCTCGACTACAACGATACCTTTGCTCAAGTCCCTAAAATGGTGACTATTTCCACTTTCCTTGTGGTTGCTATTTCTCGAGGTTAGGAGCTTCATCAAATTGATATTCACAATGTTTTTTTCAGTGGTGATCTTAAGGAAGAAGTTTATATACAACTCCTGCGTAGCTTCATAGCTTCTGTTAGCAAGGTATGCAAGTTAGGTCAGGCATCTCATAATTGGTTCGCCAAGCTTGCTCTGCTCTTAAGGAATTTGGTTCTGTTTAATCATATGCTGATTACGCTCTTTTCTCCCACGATATATTGAAGTCGACTATCATTTTGTGCAACGTCAAATTGAAGCTGGTAACATTGCCACTTCCATGTACAGACGAGTTCGCAGCTTGCGGACATCTTGTCCTAGGCTCTTGACAAACAACAATTTGAGTGTCTTCTTCGCCAATTGACCATTTGTGATCTTTATACTCTAATTTGAGAGGGAATATTGAGATATCTAATGTGAATATTTTAGTCGATTTATAGGAGTCTATTAACATATCAGATTTATAACAGTTTATTAGCATATTATATCTGTATTTGGGTTGTATATTTTGATAAGGAGACTCATGCATTATATACATACTTTCGGTCAATAACAGGGAATAACATTATTTCCCAAACCTTTTTATCAGTACGAGCATCAGTGTGGCATTCTGATATTTATAATGCTTGATTGATTACCTATTCTTCTAACATATTTCAAATTTTAAAAGCATAAAATGTTTAGAGACCTTTCGGATTCTGACCAACAAATAAGAATTGTACTTGCAGTTGGTGTGATGGGTGGTCCCTTCTTGATAAATGTACTCAGGGTAGGATGCGTGCTTGGTGGTCCCTTAAATCTTTGTTCATAATATTCTTTTTCGGCTTGATATTGGTTAACTAGATTGTTGATATAATCAATATGATCTTGTAATTGTTTACAAAAATTACAAATATTATTCATGGAATTGTTGTTGATAATGTTCCTTAAATCGATTATATAAATATTTAGCATCTTCTTTTTCTAATTGATATATGTGATAATGCAGACTTAGTCTTGTTTGATAAAGTTGGATTTCTTCCCAAGGTGAGTTTTCTGACAGAAGAAGATTATACACAGAAGTAGTAGTTTGAATAAGCTGCCTACTAAGGCTTAGTTTATTTTCATTATGAATGCTCGATTGATGAAGAGTTTTACAGATTCTACAAACAGACATAATGTTATAATAGTCTGGTGAATAAAAAGGTTTCTGTGTTTTTTGTTTATTGAGAAGATAAATATATTTCAATAGACATCGTAAAATTATAGATCTAAAGTTATATTTAATACAATTGTGAAATAATGATTGAATAGAATGAGGATCTAGATAAATAAAAAATAGATAAGAATATAAAAATTGGCATATATGCATAAATAATAACTATCGAAACATAAGTAATGATCTTGAGTATTGAAATCATAATACAAAGAGGCATGTTTAATATAAATTTGCATAATTAATATCAAGATATAATATCTTATCAAATAGACATTGCCTAAGGATAGGCATAAATCCATATGTTGAGATTTTACTATATAAATCAAACAGATCAGTATGTAGACATGCAAAACTACTGTTGAAGAATAAAGAAATAGGTGTTAAATAGTGATTTAGATACATGCTGAGGTAAATAAGAAATGATATAAGATGAAAAAACAAAGTGATGAAACAAAAGCTCCTTTAAATCATACATGGATTGCTTTTTCCGTTTGCACGCCAATCTGTAGGCTTAGTTTTTGGAAGGAGCAAGAGGCTAGAACAAAGTTGTTATTTTATTTCATAACCTCTGATAATAGATACATTCGTCTTTTATAGACGATTGGTTAGCTTGGACAGGGAACTGAAGGAATCGGTTAAAGCACAACTGACATAAAAGCTACAGGATAAAAGCACAAGAATCTACTTTTATTGATAAGTAGCCGACATGTGGGCCTACATCCTTTAATGGTCTTCTTATTTTCTTATTCTTCAATTATTGCATCGATTGTTCCAGACCCTTCTTTGTCGGGGGATGTAGTAGGGTAGTAAATACATTTATGTTGTGGATGAATGCTCAGTTGTTGACAGATGGCATACTTCCATTGCTCAGATAAATTGTTGAAAATTCCATCAAGAGTAAAAAATGGTTGTTCAAATTGTCGGACAATTTGAAGAGCTTCGGTCGATATTCATGCTTTGTATGCAGAAGTCATGACCATATTTGGGCCTTTGTAATTGACTTTGAGTTGTGAATCTGGCTTAATTTTGATGCATTGCTGATAGACTCCATCCAAACACTGAAGATTAAATTGGTTGATGAGATCCCAATTAAAGTCGTGTCTTAGAGGTTCATCTATTGGAGGATACATTCCATTACTGACTCCTATATGGATAAAAACGATTATGAGTACTTTGATTTTGGCTTCCTTGAGATTGTTTGTTTCCTTAAAGATTGGATAGCTGTTGAAAACTTGGATGAATATTTCTCTTTCTTTAGCAAAATATTTACGATATGTCTTGACAGCTTGAATAAATCCTGTTGGAAATTCAGAAAGGATATTGAGATTGGTTAAATAAATAGTGTCAATTAATCCACTCTGAAAAAAGAGGTAAGTTGTTAATGGGTCTGTATAGGGAAAAATGATAGCTTTTTGTCCATATCGGCCTCGATTCTGAGGGTAATATTGAAACAATTTTTTGTTTTTCCTTCCAATCATTAAGTGCTTGAAAACAATTACAGAACAATTCTGAAGTGAGTTTTCTCATTTCGTCCTTCAATGCTCTTGTGGGTTAAGCATTAATCCTTTCCATATTGATTGGTCGTCCTAATGGTTTCATGATGGAATCAAGCGGAGATTTTTCAAGGACTTGTTTATATAAAGGTTTTAATACTGGAGTTTTGAAGTCTGCTAAGGCTTTCTCAGCTTGTAATCTTGTGGAAAAACTTTTATGCAAAATAGAAGGTTTCCCGATAATGTGGCTATTTTGTGCCATTCGTCGTAGATTCCTGCCATAAGTCCATTAAAAATGACATATACTTTGTCTTCCTTGAAATCTTCTTTGCGTTGTGGTTAAGGTGAAACATGTGTAGCTGTGGTTAAAGATGGTTGAAGGATTTGCTAGGGAGTAATAGGAATAGGTGTAGAAGTTGATGGAGGTGTTGATTCTGGAGTGAGTTGTTTTTTGAGTAAGGTAATAGTAGTCCTTAATTGATTAATTTCTTTGCTTATTGTGCCCACTTGATGTTGTAGCTCTATGAGTTCAACTTCCTTCTTGGTCAATGATTCCTTAAGACTCATTATTGCTGCTTCCATTCTCTAGTTAAAATATCTGCAAGACTATTATTAGAAGATTTTATATACTGAATATGAAAATTATATTGATTTAATTCTAATTGCCATCGAATTAGGCGTCCTTGATTATAATTAGTTTTAATATTATATTTAATGAATCCACATAGATATTTTGAATCGGTTTGAATCGTAAATTCAACTGGTAATAAATCAATATGCCATTTTCTCAAAGTTTTGAGACAAGCTAATGTTTTCTTCTCATGTATTGGATACTTGCTTTCAGTGGAACTGAAAGTTCCATTTATATACTTGCATAATAAATATTTTTTCTGATTGGGTGGTCAGGCTAATAAACAACCGATCCATGTATCCATACTGGCATTTATTTGAACCAGAAGTGTATCTTTGGCTAAATAATTATATAAAACAGGTAAATCCTTACAAAGAGTTTTTAATGTATATACTGTTTCAGTATCTTCGGAAGTCCAAGTCCACTGATATTTTGTACTACATTTAAGTTGTAATCTTTTTCGTTCTTTAGCAAGGTTTTTGAAAAAACCTTGATCTGAGATATAATTAAGTAATCCTAACAATTGTTGTACATGAGTTCTATTTTTTAAAATATCGGGAAATTGTTGTATTTTAATAAGAATATTGGGTTGTAATTTTAAAAATCCATTATTAAATTCGATGCCTAAGTATTCAATAGTTTGCTTGGCTACTTGAACTTTCTTTTTACTTAAGATTAATGCTTTTTCTTTACATCTTTGAAGAACAATTTTAACTTTTTTCAAATGATCATCTTTATTTGTATTTGAAAATATAATAATATCATCGATATAGGCTAAAGTAAAATCTTCTAATCCTTCTAAATTAGTATCTATAAATCTTTGATAAATACTTGGTGCTTGTTTCAAACAAAAAGGCAAGACATTCCATTGAAAATGTTTTTGGGGAGGACAGATAAAAACAGTTAATGGTTTTGTATTTTCATGTAATCTAAGTTGCCAATATCCAGACTTTTCATTTAATGTAGTAAACCATTTATGTCCTTTTAATTTATTTAAAATATAATCCTTTCGGGGTAATTTGTATGCATCACTGATGGTTGCCTCATTTCATTTTTTATAATTAATCATCATTCTTTATTTTCCTCGCTTTTGTTCAGAATGATTGTTAAAATAAAAAGCAGGTGCAGAGTGTTTACTTATTCTAGGAGAAATGAGTTTTTTGGCTAACAAGTCAGAACATTCAGAAATGAATTCTTGTACATCTTGTTGAGTATACAGAATATTATTTTTATATTTATTTCTTGTGTAGAGTCTTTTAATTTTATCTCAATTAATTGAGTGTTAGTATTTTTAATTGGATCTAATGGATGTTCACCACAAACTTGATCGAGCAAAGTTTCTATTTCGATTTGTAAAGATAAGTTGTTTTGAAGAAAAAATTGTAATTGATAAAAAATTGTAATTGATTCATTTTTTCAATTATAAGTTTTAAAGTATGATAATACGTCGTATCGTAAATAGCAATTTTGAGAATAATAGATTCTTGATTTAAAGAATTAATTAATGGTGTTTTAGAGTAACGTAATGTAAATATTGACAAAAAGGATGATATAATTTTAAAAAGTTATTTCCTAAGATGATTGGTAAGCCAGATTCTTGTTGATAAATAGAGAATATTGCAAAAATAATTTTCAATGATAATATTGTTATAATAACTTACATACCCAATGTATTTAAGACTTCCATCAGCTATTCTAATTTGTAATGGTTTATTTAATTTTTGCAATTAGTTAATAAACTTCTACTATTTTATTCTAAATTTATATTTGAATAAATGTTGTATTCGAATTCGTCTGTTGATTTTGAGATTTGAGATTAAGATTCATAATAGTATAAAGTATTAATAGTAGAGTCAGTCTCATAACCAGATTCAGTAGGCTCTAATTTAAATGTTATAGCTGAATTTAATATATTGATTTTATCTTTATATTTAATTTTATTATTACGTTTGGGGCACTCGTTTGTATAATGGCCTTCTTCTTTACATAACTAGTACTTACATTGTTTCTTTCCTTGAGGACAATAGTTACGTTTGGGTTTAAATTGTTGATAGTTCTTTTTACGAAAGAATTTTTTAGATCTTTTAAATGGATGTTTTTATAAAAATGTTTTTTCGGATATTTTCACCATTTATACATTTTCTTTGGAATTCTGGATTTTGGGTATTTATACAGAGTAAGGTCGCAACCATATTGTTGTGGAACTTCTGAATATTTAGAACAACATAGTTGTATATTTTAATGTTTTAATGTTTTTTGTAATTTTGCTTCTTGGCATTTTTGAGAGATTACTTCCTTTACAACTAAAATAGCACCACCTAGATTATAAGTGACAAGATTTTGGCTTTGTTTAACTAGAAATAGTTCTTCTACAATTTTGTTCATATGATAAGGTAGTTTTTAAATAAAGATTTGAATATACATTTCTTGTTCAATTCTAGTTAGTTGATAATAATAATTTTTGAATTCACAAATATATTGTTTTAAATAACAGATATCACAAGTATATTATTTAAGTGCCATAAAGCATTCTTTTTTTCTTCATTATCATTTCTTATTTGTAAAATGATAACTTTTCCAATGAATTCTTTATAGGTTTCATCTGCTACGATATGAAAAGCGTTAACATTTTTAAGTGCATTTAGGAAAGCGGTGGTATTTTTTATTTTTTCTTCATTACCTAATTAAAAATTGAGTACAATTCCTGTAGCTTTATAAGTAATAAAACTCAATAAGATATTTATATTTTGTAGTCCTTCAAATGGTTTTTTTAACTGTATTACTAAGGCTAACTTATTAGACCATTCGATTAATAATTTTTTAGGTAATATAACACAATCTAAATTTAACATTCCATTGGGAGCTAATTGTACATGTTTCGGTGTATATTCAACCGGAAATTTTCTAATTTTATTATCTTTTCAATAATAACCAAAATGATTTAATTCTTTGGATTCCCAATTATATGTCGTTTGTTGATGTCTTTTTCATTTTTTCTCCTGCTTGACTACTTTCAAGCTGCTTAGTATTCTTAGTTTGATCCATAAAAATTTCTTGATCAGACCCATAATCATAAATAACTTTTGTCTTAGATTGTTTAAGTAATTTGTCATTACCTTACCTTCAACTTGAGTTTTAAGTAGCAAAATGATATTAAAACTATTAGATAACCCCTAGGTTAAAGCCCAAGTTGCAAATTCAAATCAATATGGGAATTAGTATAGGAATGAAACACTGCTTGTGTTAAAGCGTAGTGAATTGCTTCAAGTAATTTGCCATTGCATTAGCTTCAACTCGAGTGTTGAGAAACAAAAGGACACAACATTTTAATCTATTTCAACGGGATCTAGTTTAATAAAAAGAAAGTCTCATTCCCAACCGAAGCGATCAGATGACGAAGAAAACGAGTAAGATAAAGCGACCAAAATATTATTGCAGCGGGACTATTCTAATGAACAGTTATGGAGATGAAATTGACAGCTCCTATCGACAAGAGATTGAAGATAAATAAGCAGGTTCAAAAGATTAATGACCTACTGTGAGCTAAATCTTCATTTGATTGAGAACCGATGTGCTATACTCGGATCGGGTTCATGATGTAATTAAGGTTTGAATTGACTCCCAGAATATCAGTATTTACTTAATTATAATTCTCATTTGTCCCGTCTGGTTTGCAAGTCATTGGCATTTGTGTGGATGCATGGGGCAGTAGGTATAAAATTTTTGTTTGTACACATTTTTCTTCAGGAGCACAGTACACTTAAATCTGCTCATTGACCGATAAGAATAGTAAGAATGAACGATCCATACACCCGCAAAAAAAAATCAGTAACAACAATAATTTATAAAAGCAACAAACCACTGTTAATAAATCTAAAATCTTTCAGTTTCAGGGGCATAAGCGCTTAGTTTCTCCCTTTTGACATTAAATACGTTAGGTAACATGAGTTAAAATTAAACATAACTTCTTGCACAAGTAGACACACAGGATTAAAAGATATCTATATTTATTATCAGCATCCTCTTCAAACCTTCATATTAAACATACTAAGGCTATCACGTAGACCTTTTTGTGTTTCCAACTTTTTTTCCTTTTTTCTTTAACTTTGTTTTATTTTTGGGAGAGGTGTTGGTAGCATTAAACTGAAAGGGACATGACGACTCAACAACCTGCAAAACAGTATGATATTCCACCAATTACTACGTTAAAATAACAGGTAAGTAGCGGAAAAATAAATTTTATAAGATATACAAGAGTACACATACCTGGACACAATTCTAGACGACGCAGTAAGAGATGCGATCTAATCACTGTCACTGCTGCTGCTGTGATCATGGTCATGGCCGTGTTCATGCTTCTTCTTCTCCTTCTTCTTTTTCTGGTGACCATCATGACCATGCTCACCATCACCATGGATCTTGTCTATCATTCCTTCCTTGTTGTGATCGCCATGACCATGCTCTCCCTTGTGCTCTTCCTTGTGATGGACTTGACCATGTTCCTTGTGCTCTTCCTTGTGATGGACTTGACCATGTTCCTTGTGCTCTTCCTTGCGGCCTCCCATGTGGAGGGTCTCCTCAATCTTGTGCATGATTCCTGACATAGTTGATTTGTTTGAGCAAAAGTTCCGATCTTTCTCTGGTGCAGTGTTGTGCTGAGACCGGAGGTGGTTTAGTACCCCTAATTTATAGCAATCGGGAACTTATGGTACCCACCGTTGAACTTTGTACGCGTGTTGATATGGATAACGTAATAAAGAAAAACCTGCTTTTTGGTGTCAGATCAGGAGATGAATGCGAAAACTAGTTAAGGTTAAACCCAGCCGCACCTGCACGTATACCCATAGCCTTTGTGTCACGGTCAATTACCCCTGTTCCAAATTTAATATAATGGCGTCGTTTTGGGATAAAAATAGTGTTAGAACGAAGTATTTGAAAGCCGATATTAGGTGATTTTAATGAATTTGTTCTCCCAGCGCATCTCGTTTTGTTTTTGTTATCCACGTCCACACCAAAACCGACCAAAGCATCTCTTCCTTTCCATCTTCTTTACTCCTCCGTCTTTCAGCTGACACGTGGATGGATAACAGTCAGATGCTTTATCTTTCTTTATTTTATTATTCTGCTATTCAACTCACACGTGGATGGTTATAATTCCCTTGCCGACACGCTTTGCCGATGCATTTCACCGTTGGTTACAACTTTTATGATGAATTTCTGCTTTTCGAGAAACTTTGCCTTCAAAATTTAGTTTGCAATTTAAATTTTTTTTACTAAACAAAACAAAACAAAACACAAAAAAATATTAAAGAATTGGGAAGAGAACCACCGTATTTCTAATTATGTAATTTAATTCTCTCATATTTTAGTTTAAATATTTATATAAATATACGCATAAATCATCAAAATGTGATGGATAGATTGAAGATATCCGATCTTAATCTAGTACTTCAAATATTAATAATTTTGAGTTTAAATTTAATTTTATAATTTAAATTTAAAAATGAAGAAGAAAACGAATAGTATAACGTGTGTGAATCCGTAATTAATGAACTAGAAAATAGACTAACAAGAAAAACATAAACTTCAAATAATTAGAAAAAAGTAAATATTTTATCTTAAACTAATTTGTATTGATGTTCTTGACTAGAAATCAATATCGTTGTTATCCTTTATTATAAAGGTAAACTTTATGTTTTTAATTATTGAGAATTCAAAAATTAAAATCATTAATTTTTTATACAATTTGTTTAACAATAATTATATAATTAATGATTCCTATAAAATTTATGAGATAAACAACTCAATGAATATATATATATATATATATATATATATATACTATTCTTCAATCAAATCATACCGTATTGATCACTTTAGAAATAATTTATGAGAAGAAAAGTCCACATTGACAGATGATTATCATGACACAAGAAGACTTTTTCACATTTCATAGACTAAAATGTCTGCAAAGATAAAGATCAAATGGAATAACATGAAACGAGAAGACTTAGACAAATTAGTGAGAAAAAACAGATAATGGTTGTCCCGTGAAATTGTTCTTGACCAAAGATCCATATTCTAACGTAAATGGTCAAGAAAAGTTGGTATTTCCACATTCTTTCACAGATTGGCATGTATGTGATATACAACTAGCACTTCAGTAACGTATCAATAAATGATTAATACAATAAAAATTTAGAGTAGTTAAATAAAATTATAATAATCTAAGAACGACGTTTAATTATCATTTATAAATTAGAAGTAACATTATCAAAAAGTATTGCCATTTTAAAAGTGACAGAGAAAAACTGAATATTTTAATTAAGATCTTATCAAAATACAATAATAATAAGTTTGAGACAAGAGGAGTAAAAAAATGTGGAAGAATTAGAAAAATAAGCAACATAGTTAAGATTTGTTTATTTAATTTATTTTTATTTTTATTTTTAATTTCTAATTTCAATATATATATATATATATATATATATAAGGACCCATTTTTTTGACAATTCAAGTTGGAATATGAATTTTTGGTCAAAAAAGTTGAACAAACTAGTTGGAGGGTCCTTTTTTCAGGTCTTCTTTTTAATCATTAGTTATATATATATATATTAGTCAAACCACATCTAATCACTTTAGAAATAACTCGGAAGCAAAATTTTCCTCAATGAAATGGACTAATGATTAAAAAGATGACTTGAAAAAATGACCCCCAATTAGTTTGTTCAACTTTTTTGACCAAAAATTCACATTCGAACTTGAATTGTAAAAAAAAGTGGGTCCTCCAATATCCTTCTATAGGTTGATATGCAACTAAGTCTTTGTCTTACTAAGTGAAAAGTAAATTTTAAATTAAAATAATTAAATGAAACTAGTTAATTAATGTAAATGAACTCATAAAAATATTTTTATTCTTTTCCAGAATATAAGATTAATACCTTTTATTTATGAGTTAAAGGCTTATAACTTTTTATATTAAAGTTATTTTTTAAAAATTAAGTTTTATTGATAGTTTTATAATTTATAATTAATTAAAAATAATCAAGATCATATAACAATATATTAAAATGAATTATGAAATATATTCAATAATAAAACTTTCAGTGCACACAATACATTGGATCGATCAAGTCATCCTTAATTAAATTAAGATGATGGGATCATGGCGGTCACAAGTTATACAATATGATTCCTTCCATGTATCAAAAAATCAACTCAACTCATAAAACTTTAAGTAAATATTTCTGTAATTTGTTATCTCACATAAATAATTATTGTATACAACATAATATGGAAAACAAGTAAACGAGCAAAAACAAATGTTTTACTAATTTCATTAACAGGAAACTAATATCAAGTTATTTTTGTAAAACATAAAAAATTGAATATTTTATTATCTTTTTTAAAATATTAATTATAATAATAAAATTGTGTAAAATTTGAGATTATTTTAATAATTAACTCTTTATTAAGCATATAATGTTTGTATCCTACGCCATCCAACTCTTTCTTTTCACATTAGCCTCGTGACTACTTATTGGAGAAGTCACACGGACACGGTAGTGCGGTACAACGATTGCTTACTTGCTTTCCCCAAACTTCCAAGTCTTCATTTTCCAATAAGTCCACTTCTTTATGGACACAGTTATTACCAGAGTGATCAACACAGTGACCTGTCAAATGAATGATTTTGACTCATCCAACTCTTTCTTTTCATGTTGCTGTAGTGGCTAGCTTATCGGAGAGGTCACACGGTATAACCATTGATTATTTCCTATCCCAAATTTCAAAGATAAAATTTGAGAAGATAAAAAAATGATTGAAACGTGTGAGACCCTCTAATAAAGAGGAAGACTTTGAATAATTTGGGAAGAAAAGATAAATTTTTTCTCAAGATTAGTATAATATACTTTAGTATTCTTGACTATTAACCGATGTCACTGTCATTTGCAACAGAACTAATTATCGAAATTTAGTTAAATAACTTTTTTGAAAAAAATTAAATAAAATAAACTTATAAGATTAAATAATTAAAATTTTTTATTTATTTTAAGAGAGAACTTATTGTTTAAAATATTAAATTAATTAATTTCTTGTATAATTTATTTAAAGGTAATTATATAATTCGTAATTCATATTTAATTTATGAGATAAACAATTCAAGTGGTTATGTATATATATTATTCTTACCTGAGGTCTTATGAAACAATTTTTATTATTGTGTTGGTCAAACAAAGTAAAATAAGAGTTATATGTCTCCCAACTCTTGTTAAACCATTTTAAATAGAGTTATCTCCAAGTTTTCAATAGAGTTATATGTCTCCCAACTCTTGTTAAACCATTTTATCGCTTTTTTGAAGTTTCTGACCTTTTGGTAGGATTCCCCAAGAATCAGATATGAATCACTTAGCTTCTCTTTGTCACAAAGTTCATTTGCTATTCTCTTCTTCCGCTTTGCAAATTGATGATGCTAACACAATAAAATGCAGTTTTAAATTGCACAAACAATGAAGAATGAGATTCACTACTATATTGATTAACTCTTAAGTCCTCTATCTACAAAAAACAAGAAGTCAGACAAGTGGTCCTCTGAAAAGCTCATCATAACATACCTCATCATCATTAATGTATGGTTCATACCAATTCCATAAAGTCTTCAAATCAGCAACATATCTTAAATATAAGGATGATATATGTGCATAATTCATCATGCGCATTCTAAAAGCAACACATAGGAACTACTTACAAAATTGTATTTCTTAGGAACATCATGGCATAGATGTTCAGACTTCAGACCCTGCAGGAGAAAGGGTAGAGCTGACAACAAAAGCTCTTAGTAATTGAAAATACCAACGTATAATATTTTATATAGCGGAGATCTTATCTTACCAAGCTTCGCTGCCAAAACCCCCGATATTATTGCATTCCGCACAAGAAAACCCAAGAAAAGTTTCTTTGATACGAGCTGTGTCCAACACTACGCCATTGGTTTGCCTCACTGCCTCAAATTTTTTATGAGACTTCATTTGGAAACCAAATCAATGACTTTCTGGCAAGCTACACTCGCATTCACAAAATAAGAACAAGAGATGAAAAAGTAAGTGGAAAGATATAAAATATGTTTCCAAGTTCCAACAGCATCTTTCCACGCCGCTTCACCCACATATACATAGACACTCACCGCCTTCTTTTTTTTCTATCCAAACCCCAAATTCAAAGATAATTTTGATTGGTCATTCAAAAGAAGGGAAGAAAATCCAACCTAAAAGAAGCATCCAAAGACACAGTAAAAGAGCAAAAACCCAACTCCAAAATGTTAGATAAAAAGCCGAAATGCAGCGACGATAAGATCAGTACAAACAAACAACACAGCAAATAGCCTATGACCCAGCAATAGACAGCACTAAAACGACACAGCTAGGAGCAGCAAAACACATCAGTAGAAACGTGCACAAGCAAAATGACATAACAGTAGCCCACCAAAATAAAAACGCAGTATGTAGGAAAAGAAGGATCAAGAGGAGAACACGCCGGCAGTAAAATGCAAAGTCCAAAAGAAAGAAAACGCAACACATAAGAAAAAAAGAAAATGTAGCGTAACGCACCAAGCAGCAGAAAGAAGGGATCTGAACTGAATTTGCTCCACCTAGCTGCGCCGATGTTCTTCAATTTTAGGAAAACCTAGGGATTCCTTGAAGCGATTTGGAATACGAGGCAATAACTTCTTCGCTTTGAACCCTAATAAACAAAGGCAGCCAAAAATATATGTTTCTAAATATATTTTTCGAAGCTTTTACATGAAATAGAAAGGGTTTTAATTTGGGTGAAAGGAGTTCAAAGTCGAGGGATTACTAATTTACTCCTGAATCAAAGGAAAGAAGCAGATGGTGGAGAAGGAGAGGAAGCCAGCGGAGAGAGCAAAATTGTGGAACCTTCGAGAGTGAAGGAACCGGAGAAGAAACGCACGAGAAATCAAAATATTTAATTAAACAAATGACAAACATCTTTTGCAACGTTTTATCCGACAAAACGTCGTGGAATGTTTTTTTTGACGTTTTATCTATAAAATGTCGCAAAAAGTGTTATAAATCTGTGACGTTTTTGTTGAATTTTTTGTGACGTTTTTGTATTGTCACAAAAAGTCTTCACAATCCGTGATATTTTATCAATAAAATGTTGCTGATTATCTTATTTTTTATAGTGATAAAACTAATAATATTAATAATAATAAATTAAAAATTAATGATGATAAAAATGATGATGATGATGATGATGATGATAATAATGATAATAATAATAATAATAATAATAATAATAAATAATAAATAAAATAATAACAATAATAATAATAGATAAAAAAATAAAATTAATAATAAAGTACAAAATTAAGGACTCATAAGGGAACCACTATGCTATAAACAACTGTATTACATTAAATATAACAATAAATAATAATAAAATTAATAAGAAGAATAAAACTAATAATAATAATAATAATAAATTAAAAATTAATGATGATGATGATGATGATGATGATGATGATGATGATGATGATGATAATAATAATAATTAATTAGTTAATTATAATATGAATAATAATAAGTACAAAAATAATTTATCATAAAATTAATTATAATATGAATAATAATAAGTAGAAAAGTAATAATAACAATAAATTTAATGACAATAATATATTTAATAATAATAATAATAATAATAGATAAAAATAATAAATTTAATAATAATAAAATTAATAATAAGTAGAAGATTAATAAGTAAAAAAGTAATAATGCATATGATTTGAAAGACTCAAAAGCAAACGTTTTATACTATCACTAGTATTATGACAATATACTCATCCTAAGACAACATCCTAAATAATTAATTAAAACATAATGAAATCAATTAAAATCAAAGAAATTTATATAGAAAATATAGCAAAACACCTAGTAAGATATACATTATGCTTGTCAAATATTCCTACAATTAAAGTTTTCTTGTCTTCAATAAATTAATATCAAAAGATATAAGCTAGGTAAATTATAAGAAACTTCAATAGGTCAATCAGATTGATCAAATATTACCATTATAGGTTTAATCACCCAATTCATTAATCACTTAGATCATTAAATAGTTACATAAACTTATATTGTAATCTCAATCTCACTAAACAATATTTCTAATTCAACTTAATTCAAACAAATTTACCTTATACATAAAGTAGAGAAGAAAAGTGTTAAAAGCTAATTAAATGTATACATGACATACATCCATCTTTAACTAACCACCATGTAAACATAAGACCATATACTAATTTACAAAGAAAAGCACATTATGACCCTTGTTGATGAACGTGCTACTCACGTTTTCAACTTTTGAACGGAAATATTTAACCAACTAAAACCACCATTTAATAGCACATTATCACCCAAAACTTTATCTAAAGAACTAAAATCAATTTTTCAAAGAACAAACATTTCATCGAACACCTTACATGCATCACAAATTTATCCCAACAACACAACCAAATTAACCTTTTGTCCCTTCTATTATTAACATTTATAACTTACAAATGTTTTTCATTCACATAATACATAAATAAACCAAATACCTAACTTAAACTATCATCCAATACCTCAACCGAATATCACTAATTAACAGGGAGAGAACAAAATACCTCAACTGAAGTCACGAAGACACGAGACACGAACAGGAGAGGCGACAACAGTAGCCGAAGACACGAAGAGGACAAACGGTGGACGGAGAGAAGCAAAACATGACAGTGTGGGTGGGAGAGAAGAAACCGAAGAAGATGATGTAGGGGGAGGAGGGGAAGTTGGGTGTGTTTAATATGAATGAAAACGACGTCGTTTGGTGTTAAACTAAATGACTTCGTTTTCATTTACTTTTAAACGCTGATGGAGAAGCAGACGACGACATCTATGTTTTGAATTTAGCTACGGAATTTACCGACGGAATGTGTCATCGGTAAACTAAAAAATTCCCTCTTTTTTTACCGACAACCAACTTGTACCGTCAGCAAAGTCCGTAGCAAATTTTGTCGGGATGATTTCTCACCATAATTATCGACAAACCTGACCAACGAAAGAATTTTCGTCTATAAACTCAAAAAATTTCATCCTATTTATTGATAGTCACCTTATACCGTCGCTAATTTTTCCAGAATAATTTTCCTCTATACTTACCGGTGGACTTTACTATCGCCGCAAAACGAAATTTTTTCCATCAACTTTATCGACGGACAGTTATTTTTCGTCGGTAATATGCATAGGTTTCTTATCTGTCAGTAAATATCCGTCGCTAATGCTTATTTTTCTTGTAGTGTTTTAAACAACACCTCTAGATAAACAATTTGATCAGTTATGCATCTTAGGGAAACTGTTGGACCTCGTTTCCAAAGTCCAACTATCCGAAATATCAAAGACGTGAATGTATTATCCTATAAGGTTGTTTCCATGGGATCTCTCTCGCCAAAACTAGTTTCGGCAGTGGAATCACAAATTTACTTCTTCAGAATAATTGTAGCTCCATGTCTCTAGTTTATTATGAAACAATTATCATAACTTTTGATAGAGATGTTGGATTTAGACCATTCAAGTACAGTTTCGAAGAGGACTTCGAGTTCTACAACTTCTGTGCAGACCCCGAAGAGAGATTTTGCCATCTAGAGGGTCAAAAATTTCACATTTTCATAACTATCCTAGCGGACATATGTCCCTTCAAACGGACATGAACTGAGCAGGGACACAAACAAACCCGAGAAGGTCCGCTTAGCGGACATATGTCCCTCCAAAGGGACATGAACTGAGTAGAAACACTGGAACACTCGAGGAGGTCCGTTTAATGGACATAATGTCCGTTAAGCAGACGTTGGCGATGCTGGGGGTCCTCACAGACCCGAGAAGGTCTGTTTAACGAACCTAAAGTCCGTATAACGGACATATGGGTTAACTAAATCCCTCCAAAGCCTCTCCAAAGCTTACTACATCCATTCTAACATCACATTCACTCATAACCTTCCCTTTTTCATTTCTTCTAAAGCAATAACACTCCTTAAAACATCCAATTACCAACTTGGGTGCATTAAACTCCCAAAACTCAACTCAAATGACTCATCAAAGTTTACTCTGTGAATAAAATGAGTCCACTTTTCAGATCACGTGTGCCACAAACAGGCAGCCGAGAGAAGGCTTATGTCGATATGCATGTGACTACGAAACGGTTCCTCTCTCGCCCAAACACAATCAATTTTCATGCTCAATTCAATCAATCACAAATTCATATTCTCAAGTTTTTCTTCTTTCCATTTAAATCAAAATGCCATGATACAA
>JAOTAY010000006.1:14856588-14868223 GCA_025629805.1 Erythroxylum baracoense
AAGCATTCAATACAACTCCTATTAACAAAAAAATACCATTGCTCATAACATATAAGTAATTCATTCACTTTATTATGGGAATAAAAGTTTGACTATAATGAATAAATGTCTCAGAGTGATATTTGAATTTATGGCCAAACAATATAAAAGGAAATGTTTGTTCTAAGAGACATTTCATCAAACAGTGCATAAGCAACTTGAATTATCTCTAACTAATAACAAAGCAACTGCATTTTTTCATTATCTACCAACAATAACACATTTAAACAATAAATAAACCAAGAATTCAACTAAAAAATGCATAAACTAACAATCCAAACAAAATCCACCTACCCACCGACAGTCATACATATAAGCATCTAACACCTTCGTTTTGGGAGACAAAATAAACTCAATAGAGTTGTTACCTGAAAATGATGCACGGTGGACCAAAAATGAAGCAAAAATCGAAGGTGGAAGCACTCCAAGAAGAGAACCAACGACGTTAATGGTGGGAGGAGAGAAAAATAGTAAAGGGGAGGGAGAAGAAGGGGAGCTTCGAGTCTCATAAACGCTGGTGATAAAACGACGTTGTTTGGATTAAAAGCAGACGACGTTGTTTGGATTAAAAGCAAACAACGTCGTTTTACTTTATGACAATTCGATAGTTGCTGATAGAAATGTCTTTCCGTTAGTATTTTACCGATTAAAATATTGTCCCGTCGGTATTCAAGTTGCTTATTTTTTCCGTCAGCTGATGTCGCCTAATTTTGCGATGGATTTTCGTGTTCCGTCGCTATAATATGACGGAAAACTCGCGGGAATATTTTCTCTCTATGTTTACCGATGAATGTTTTGACCATCGGTAAATCCGTCAATTTTACGGACATAAAGTCAATATCTGTCTCTAATTTTCCGTCGATAATTTGTTATTTTCTTGTAGTATTGGGTTCAATATACTCATATTAGTTGGACATGATTAATAAATCTCCAACTAAGTAGTAAAGGGGACCAAGCGCTCTTTAAAATGTGGTTTGGAGCTTTAATTTAATGCATCCGGCCAGAGAGAAATGAATAAAAGGTTATTTGAAACTAAAACCACTAATTTTTGCACCTTATTTGAGACATGTGTCCAAATCCAGTGACGTAGTAAAACCAGGCATTTTCGCTTCAAAAATTGTAGGAGACTAAGGCAAATAGTTGGTTTATATACGCAATCTTTAAAAATAATATGCAAGGATTAAAAACCTCATCATTTTGAATGGTCTCTTATGTATAAGAAGAAAAAAGCATGTATGCATAACACGTCTTGTTGGCTAAGCAAAGAGTGTGGTGAAATGCGTGGCAGCTAGAGAGTGCATGGCCAACTCGACGTGGCAGCCATAGAACTGAACGTGTCTCAGTCTCCTTGCCCATCTTAACCGTAAGTGTCTGATAGTCACGTTAAGCTCTTTACCATCTCTCTCCCTTCATTTTCTCTCCATACTACAAGAGATGAAGCATCTGTCCTCCATTGCTAACGACGTGATTCATAGATGTGCCTTGTAAATCTCTATCTCCTCAACCTTGAATTTGCTTATGTTATGTGGTTATCTGTCTGCGTCTTCTAGGCTGTGAAACTTTTTCCCTCGTTTTTATTCTCGTACATTGATGGGATTCAAGTCGTGGAAAAGATTCAAAAGACAGCCATTAAGAGTGCTCTCTTCTTGTCTTCTAATATTTCAAATATCTGTTTCTTGTTAATTCGGAAATAGAATTTATCATTTTCATTATCTGGCCTTAATGCCACCCTGGGAAAATAGCACTTACAAGTTCGATATTTGATGTTTGTTCAGATGATAAAATAAAGAGACGAATGATGAATGCATATTTTCTCTCTCTTCCATTCAAATTGCAGCATAGCTACTTGATTGATTGTAATTTCCAACAGACAATTAGGTACATCAGTGGACAAATTGGTGGAAGAGTTTGAAGCAGGATGCAGGCCTGAGGATCAGACAAGTGGTTATTCAAGAAAAGTTGTGGAATTTTTTTTCTCAAAGGCACTTAATGTAGAGTGTAAATACATAGAGGAGAAAATTACGGATGGATCGTTCAGCCGGTTTACATTTGATGCAATGCTTGCCTGGGAGATGCCTAGCTCCCAAGATGAGGAGCCTCGTATGGTACAATCATATATTTCAATTATGTCCAATTCGAGCAAGTTCATGAGCAAGCTTTTAAACAACAAAAACGTCACTCATGGATGGTTATACATGACCACTAAATAGAAAGGATCTTTAATGACATCTTACTCCCATAGCTAAAATTCTTCGGCAGTTATGAACATGCGTGCCTTCCTGTACTTGATAATTTACTTGTGGCCAACCCAGCTGGTTTAAACTTTGTACACTGATGTTGATACATAAATGTGGTATTGGTGCATGCAAAACTTTTCTTTGCTACATGATTCTGGATCATTACACAGCTCTCCCTCATTGTACATGTGACTACAAAATCAAACCAGGAAATTACATGATACATTGACCATTAGGGGAGCACATTCATAAAGTTACAGTGCTGGACTTGCACGATGTATGTCACTGAACTACGTTCCTCACTCTAGATGTGTGTGCTTTAATACTTTTCTTGCAGCTTTATTTCTAAATGTTTTCCTTGGTTACAAGCTTCCTCTAGCAACCTGATCTCAAGATTTTTATTTGTTTTTTCCTTTGTCTCGTCTCTGATCGTTTGTATGTTTCGAGGTTTGCAGGAGTGTGTGGGAAAAGAAAAAGAAGAGAGGAAAATACCTGCACTACTTCCCAAAGAACAAGATGAGATCTCTCTTTTCTACACAGACTTGATGCCACTTTTAGTAAGAAATTCATATTCGCTCTTTATGCACAGGCATTGTCACGTTGCATTTGCTTGCTCAGAATGTTTTCATAGTTAGTTATAGACTTACATCAAGGGATACACTGTGTGTTACATGAGTATAACTATTTATGTTCAATTCAACAACCAGTGTGCTGTGTTGATAGGTTAATGATGAGCCAAGCGTGGGAGAAGATGCGTTTGTGTGGTTAGCAACATTGGTTCCATTAGTTGCGGATGTTACTAATGGAAGATTTACATTCGAAACTCTAACAATACCTACAGGCAACCGGTTGTTTTATCCTGGCTACGACAGGTTTTTGAAAGAAATTGAGAAGTAATGAATACAAGCTCAATTTTAAGATGATATCCTTTCTTGTATTCACATTTAATATACATCCGAAATAGGTTGCCTAGGAAGTATCATAAGAATGCTGGAATATATAAAATACACTTGGCATGTTCTTCCAGCAGATACTATCACAACCTAACAAATAAATCAAATAATTCATTTTGGAGTTGAATGAGATATAAAAGATTGCAAGAAATGTGACACGGCACTGTTTATGCTTAATTTCACAAGTTATATTCTTCAAGTTCAATGTAATTTATCCCGATGATAGCAATGGTTTATCAAGAGAAAAGGGTATTTTAACAGGCTTTTCAGTGAATTATTTATGATGTTTCAGACGTCTAAAACAATTACAAAAACAAGCTACACCAAAGGGTGTGGAGTTTGGCGATGATGAATTTATATTGCATGTGGAGGGAACAGCAAGCTCACAGAGAGTAGTGCGCCATATTGGAGGGACAAGTTGGCCTGGTACCATCTTATTTTCTTTACTCTGTTTGCACAATCTCGAGGAACAAGTTAGGAATTCAGATATCTTTATTATCTAGGTAGGCTCACATTGACCAATTATGCGCTCTACTTTGAGGCTTCTGGAACAGTAACGTACGAAGATGCAGTTAAGATTAATCTTTCAAAGGATGCCAGACACATCATTAAGCCAGCTGCCACTGGTCCCTGGGGTGCTCCAGTTTTTGACAAGGCCATAAGCTACGAGTCTCCTGAATTGTCAGTCACACGATAGCTCCAAGCTACTCCTTTCTGTTGTCCGTAATTTTATATTCATTGTGTTTGAATTGAAAAATCAACTTCTCGGTGGTTCGGCCAACACCATGGACATTAAAATAATTGCCTCAAGTTTTTATGGCTCATAAATAGCTTCAAAGTAGTGGTACTGTCTATTTAACAGTCCAGACACAAACATAATATTCTTGAATAACCTACTTTCTCTCTTCATTTTTTGAAGACCAGATGCAATTGTTCTAGAATTTCCAGAGATGACAAGCTCCACAAGGAGAGACCATTGGCTTGCACTCATCAAGGAAGTTATGTTGATGCATCGGTTCCTATCAAAAAATGTGGTGGATTGTCCATTGCAAGCTTGGGAGATGCATGCGAGAACAATATTGGGTATCATAAGACTCCATGCAGCAAGGGAAATGTGTAGAATTTCTCCGCCAGATCCTACAAAATTCTTGATTTTCTCCTTGTTCGATGAGTTGCCTAAGGGAGACTATGTACTACAAGAGCTTGCTGAAAGCTTGAAGAAAATTAATTGTGGACATCCATGTAGTGCCAGCTCAATCCTAAGGAATATGAACATGCCTCAAGTTGTTGCCTCAAGTATAGAATTCAAAGAAATAAGCCAGGAATCTGCAAGTCCTAACATTCCAGAGGACATCCACTCTTCACTAGATAGTGTTTTAAACCAAGCTATAGAGGAAGCAAAGGAAATTGACAGAGCCAAAGCTACGACAGAGGCGTTGAAAGAGGAAGGAATTGGTGAAAGTGCCGCTGTTCTTATGGTAAGTGGTAGAACCATGTCAGTATTTATAGCCAGAAGAAAAAGCTTCCTCTGCTACTGGATAAGGAAATTTTGGTTTCTCTAGTAATTGAAAACAAGAGAAGTATATGACATGTAGTAAACAGTTTCCAATCTGGTTAGTCCTGGTGAATAAGACAAAGCAGAAGAAAGTTGTCAGGACAAATCTTCCCTTAACCATCCAGATTGAAATCAGAAAGAAACGTTTGCTTTGCAATTATTGTCCAGTTTGATTACAGAATATCTAACTTCTTCTCTGTTCCTTATGTTGCAGGAGTTACTAAAGCCGTTAAAAAGTTTGATGCCTTGGTTTGAAGAAGTTATTTCATGGGAAAGGCCATTAACTACCCTCACAGTACTCATGGCAATCTTGCTGATAATTTACAAGTAAACTTGGGAGTGCTTAGAACAATTAAATTGAAGTGTGTGTGTAACATTTATTTATGTGTTGATGAGGATTGGTGTTGGCAATGCAGAGAGTGGGTTGGCAAAGCAACAGCAGCTTGCTTGTTATGGGTAGTCTCAAAAATGCTTCAAACAAGGCAAGGAAGAATATCAGATGAATGTAATGAAATTGTGGTACGCACCAGGTCAGAGCAGAAGACCACAGTAGAGAGCATAGTCGCAGCTCAATTTGGATTGATAACTGTCCACGAGATGATACAGAGAGCAAATATAACAATATTAAAAATCTGGTCTGTTATGTGCTCCAGAGCCCGTAAGGTAATGAATCCATAATTTGATATTTCCTTCTTGGACAAATGTTTACATAATGAACGCTCCTACTTCCCTTTTATCATCTCCAAGTGTCTCTTAATTTTATCTTGATCTATATCCTTGTTTTTCAGCAAGCTGATATGGTAATGGTGACATTAAGTGGATTGGCAATCATCTTTGCAGTAGTTTCCTTGAAGTACATCTTCATGTCGATTGTCGTATATTACTTCATTATGAACTCAAGACTAGGGAACTACATAGAGAACGACCGAGAGAACAGAAGGCTCAAAGAATGGTGGGACTCGATCCCCATTATCCCTCTTCGAATTGAAAGTAATGCTACGGAAAATCCCCAGGGCTCTACGTAGATAGATACAAGAAAAGGCCCATTGAGGTGATGTGATTGCCAGGGATCCTTTCTGTTTAATTTCCTTTTGAGAGAGACTGTTTTAATAAAGCCATAATTCCATTTAAACAGAAGAAAATCATAGCACCACATGAGATGACTGTTCTTAGGTTAAAGATGGCAGTAATGGGATGCCAATAATGACGCAGTCCAAGTTTAAGTGTGTGGCTATAGAGTTTGCTAGAGGCTTAGTTAGTAGAAAGAAGAAATCTTTGTTATGTTACGAGGCTAAGCTATCGTAAGCTCAGTTGATGAAAAATGTGAGCAACTGGACCCAACTAGAGAGTGTAAGTATCAAACTTTTGAGTAATACAAGAACCGAGGGGTTGGATGGAGTCCTTTTCATGATGTTCTCTGTACTGGACAGTTATTTTTTTTTTGATGTTTTCCATCGATATTCATTTGGATAAGTCGCCATAGATTTTATTGGAGAGGAAAAAGATTAACTAACAGTAAGTATGTTAAATATCTTATATTACCTTTTGGGGGTAAAAATATAATAAATCTTCTAAAGTTAATAATCAATCACTCCCTCATTTGGTGCCTTTTGAATCTAATTCATGTTTTCAAAGTTAAAGTGAAGTTCAATCTAATTCATGTTTGTATTAATCCTGAAAATTTTACGTTTTAAATGCTTGATTTATTCTTGGAGCTTTTAAGTTTAGTTATTTGTGAGCGTCCATATTGTTTAAAAGAAGAACAAAATAGATCTTTTTGGATAGCCCAAAGTTGCGACTTGATACCGGATTGAGTTCTGGTACGATACTGTACTGGTACCGATCAATATCGGGTACCGTTTCGGGTAATTTTTAAAATTTATAAAATAGTCCCTAAAATTTTATAAATTTTGCAAAATAGTCTATTGGTATATTGTGCAGTTATTTATTGTATACTTTATAAGTTTACATGAACCCTGTTTCCAAAAATCATAATAATAAAAAATAATCACAATTAATAATTTAATATTTTCATACAATAATTTTTAAATATTTCACATTTAAATAATAATCACAATTAATATGAAAAAGACAATCATCATAATACAAATAAGAATAATACAAAGTATTTAAAATATTACAATAATACAATTTCATCATTTCAATAAATAATAATTACATCAAAACATCCAATAAAAAGAAAAATAATATCCTTAACTATTACAATTTCATCATGACAAGGAAACAATGAAGTTAAAGTTAAACCTGAAACAAAAACATTTATAATTACATCACATATGTAAAATTTAACATAAATTGATAAACATCAAACATAAGTAAAATTAAAAGAAGAGGAAAAAATAACCTGGAACGAAATTCAATCATCAATGGAACGAAATTCAATCATCAATGCTTTCTCATCCAAGATTATCTTTCAAGTCATTTGACATCTACCAAATTCGGTGCTTCAGAAACTCAATCCGCCAAAAAATTGATGCTATCAATGAAAATTGGATCAGTTTAACTACTTGTATTATTAAGACTCATAATAAACAATAAAATTTAATTATTAGAAAATTATAAGAAATTATATCAAAAATAATAATGATAATAATGATAATAACATATCTTTTCCTACAATTTCCAACAATCACAAAACATTTATAAAACAAGTTCCAATTCTAACAATTCCCATCAATTCACATTTCCAGCAATCACAAACATTTATAAAACAATTTCCAATTTTAACAATTCCCAACAATTTTCATTTCCAACAATCACAAAACATTCATAAAAATATTTTCAATTTCAACAATTCCCAATAATTTCCATTTCCAATAATCACAAAACATTTATAAAACAATTTCTAATTCCAACAATTTCCATTTCTAGCAATCACAAAAAATTCATAAAACAATTTTAAATTCCAATAATTCCCAACATTTCACATTTCTAACAATCATAAAACATTCATAAAACAATTTTTAATTCCAATAATTCCCAACAATTCACATTTCCAACAATCACAAAACATTCATAAAACAATTTCCAGTTCTCAACAATTTCCATTTCCAACAATCACAAAACATTCATAAACCAATTTCCAATTCCCAACAATTTTGATTTCTAACAATCACAAAACATTTATAAAATAATTTTCAATTTCAACAATTCCCAACAATTTCTATTTCCAACAATCACAAAACATTCATAAAACAATTTTCAATTCCAATAATTCACATTTCCAATAATCACAAAATATTCATAAAACAATTTCCAATTCCAACAATTCCTAACAATCACAAAACATTAATAAAATAATTTTCAATTCCAATAATTCCCAACAATTGTCATTTCCAACAATCACAAAATATTCATAAAAAATTTCCAATTTCCAACAATTTATATTTCTAATAATCACAAAACATTCATAGAACAATTTCCAATTCCAATAATTCCCAACAATTCACATTTCCAACAATCACAAAACATTCATAAATTAATTTCTAGTTGCAACAATTTCCAATAATTTTCATTTCCAACAATCACAAAACATTCATAAAACAATTTCCAATTGCAACAATTCTAACAATTTCTATTTCCAACAATCACAGAACATTCATAAAATAATTTCCAATTCCAACAATTCCCAACAATTAACATTCCAACAATCACAAAACATTCATAAAAAAATTTTCAATTCACAAAACATTCGTAAAATAATTTCCAATTCTAACAATTTCCATTTCCAACAATCACAAAACATTCATAAAATAATTTCAAATTTCAACAGTTCCTAGAAATTCACATTTTCAACAATCACAAAACATTCATAAAATAATTTCCAATTCCATTAATTCCCAACAATTTTCATTTCCAACAATCACAAAACATTCATAAAACAATTTCCAATCCCAACAAATCCCAACAATTTCCATTTCCGACAATCACAAAATATTCATAAAACAATTTCAATTCCAACAATTCCCAAAAAATTACATTTCTAGCAATCACAAAATATTCATAAAATAATTTTCAATTCCAACAATTTCCATTTCCAACAGTCACAAAACATTCATAAAACAATTTCAATTCCAACAATTCACAAAAAATTACATTTCCAGCAATCACAAAACATTCATAAAATAATTTTCAATTCTTACAATTCCCAACAATTTCCATTTCCAACAATCACAAAACATTCATAAAATTTTTTTAATTCTAACAATTCACATTTCCAACAATCACAAAACATTCATAAAATAATTTTCAATTCCAACAATCCCAACAATTTTTATTTCTAACAATCACAAAACATTCAAAAAATAATTTTTGATTCTAACAATTCCCAACAATTTCCATTTCTAATTACAAAACATTCATAAAATAATTTCCAATTCCAACAATTCCCAATAATTCATATTTCCAACAATCACAAAACATTCATAAAACAATTTCCAATTCCAACAATTCCCAACAATTCACATTTCCAACAATCACAAAATATTCATAAAACAAATTCTAGTTCCCAGCAATTTCCATTTGCAACAATCACAAAATATTCATAAAACAATTTCCAGTTGCAACAATTACAACAATTGTCATTTCCAACACTCACAAAACATTCATAAAATAATTTCTAATTCTAACAATTCCCAACAATTAACGTTTCCAACAATCACAAAACATTAATAAAACAATTTCCAATTCACAAAACATCCATAAAATAATTTCCAATTTCAATAATTCCCAACAATTTCCATTTCCAACAATCACAAGACATTCATAAAATAATTTTCAATTCCAATATATCCTACAAGTTCCATTTCCAACAATCACAAAATATTCATAAAATAAGTTTCAATTCCAACAGTTCCTAGAAATTCACATTTCTAAAAATCACAAAACATTCATAAAATAATTTACAATTCCATCAATTCCCAATAATTTCAATTTCCAACAATCACAAAACATTCATAAAATAATTTTCAATTCTAACAACTCCCAACAATTTCCATTTCCAACAATCACAAAACATTCATAAAATAATTTCGAATTCCAACGATTCCCAAAAATTCGCATTTACAGCAATCACAAAACATTCATAAAATAATTTTTGATTTCAATAATTCCCAACAATTTTTATTTCCAGCAATTACAAAATATTCATAAAACAAATTTCAATCCCAATAATTCCCAACAATTCACATTTCTAACAATCACAAAACTTTCATAAAACAATTTCCAATTTCAACAATTCCCAACAATTTCCATTTCCAACATTCACAAAACAATTTCCAATTCCAAAAATTCCCAATAATTCACATTTCCAACAAACACAAAAAGGAGATATAATTTAATTATTAGGAAATTATAATAAATTATATCGAAATTAATAATGATAATAACATAACTTTCCTGAAGCTTTAAATTGTATCAAACAAAAGCCAAGTCATTCAACCTCTTATACTCCAATCTATTCCTTTTTTTGGAGTGGATAAATTCGAATGTGCTCCAGTTTCGTTCACAACCTGTTGCGCTTATACTTTGACTTAAAATCCAAATTGCAAACCTTTTCAATTCTGGAACACCATTTTTGAATTGATCCCACCAAGAAACTCTAAGTTATAAGATAAGAAAAGTGGCGTTATAAACAAAATAAAGTGATAATTATTTCTCAACAAATAATAAAAAGGAAGTAACTAATACTTGGAGAAAGTTTTCCTCTTTATTGAATAGCGATCGGCATTCCAAAATTCCCATAAGACAACTTATAAAGCTCCATTTGTGAGCTTAACAGATCTTACATTGCGTCAATGTTAACGATTGTTGTAATTGTTAAAGCATTCCTCTATTAACTTTAGCTTGCTTACTAATATCCAGTCTAAAATAAACACTAGGATTCAAAAATGCCCCAGAAACAAATAACGGAGAAAAAAGTTATCTTTCCCTTCTCTCATTAATGATTGAAAGATATAGTATGTACAAAGAAGGCCTATATTTCAGATTGGCCTTGATTGCTTCCATCGCTTTCTCTATGGCATTAAAAATATAACCCATTGTTGGCTTTTCTTCACTATCAGCCAAGCGAAGCACCCTCATCAAAGGCTCACAAACTCGAATAACAAATTGATATTGAGACCAAAATTCTCTATCTTCCAGTATAATATTACAAACATCAACTCTAGCATTAGACCTAGCATGTTGAGATGAAATCCACTTATCACTTGTAAACATTTGTTTTAACTCTTTCTTCAGCAAAACAAAAAACTAAAGTGATAGGAAATTTGTTGCAAATCTTGTCACAGTAAGATGGCACAAATTGCTATCGTTGGTAAATTCCTTTCTCATCAAATTCAATATCCATGCACGATTATAAATAAACTTTGTCACCTTTTTAGCTTTCTGCATAGTCTCATCAACAATAGGAAAATACCTAGGATCTCCTATTTTTCCAGCATTACGTCAATGCAATGTGCAACATAAGGAGTCCAAAAAAAGAATTATACGTATTCTGTAACCTTTTTCCTGTCGCTTAATAAGTGGAATCATTGTCAGTAATAAACTGAACAATAAACATAGAGCCATTTGTAGAATAAACCAAAAAATTATAATAGGCTCTTGCCTCCTAGTTATCCAACCATCACGTATGATTGAACATTCGTAAGTACCCCAATTCACTCTTCTTTCAGCCAAATAACTTTTAATTTCCGAAACAGAACAACTCAAAAGTTTACCTCTTAAGTCATCAATTGAAGGACCTTTTTATCCCAAACCATAAGAGGCTATTGCATCCATTATAGGTTGATAATAATAAGATTGAGAAGCATTGAATGATGAACCTGTATCAT
>JAOTAY010000006.1:14873345-14898956 GCA_025629805.1 Erythroxylum baracoense
TGACTCTACAATAATTAAAATAAAATTTAACCAATTAGAATTTATTGTATTAAAAAATAGAATAATAAATTGAACATGTTACACTTACTAATTTTTGTCAGATAAAGACAAATGATCTGGACTCAGTGTTATACGGAGTCGTCATTTTTGCTCTGTTAGCTTTAGCTTTCTGACACTTTTCATAAATTAAGAGAATTAGTCATAAAATGTATAAACACAATTAATGGAAGGAAAATATAAAGAGAAGAAAACAAACCTTAAATTGCAGTGAAGCCCAATAATCACACAATTTATTCCAATTTTCTTCAATCTCCCTTTCCAACATATGTCTCTTGGCCTCCTCATCGAAAGGAAAAGACTGATAATATTTATGCAGTCGATAGCGGTGATCCTTCACCCTTTGTTTTAGCAGTGAACCAACACTACTTAAAACCTCAAGCTGCTCGATATCTACAATATTGAGCTTCATCAATGAAAACACGTATTAGATAAGTTATTAATTTAGTAAAGTAAAATTGCAATACTTACAATAAAATGAATTAAAATAATACCAAAACTTTATCCAAAGTATTTTGCAGCAAGTTGTCTTCCTTCAATTGCCTGACATACTAAAGGCAAGGCAACTCATTCCGAACAACAACGCCAAACTCACTAGCCAATTTTGCTGCTTGGATCTTATCAACTGGGCTCCCTTTTGTCGGGTCAATAGTCACGGACAACTTGGTATTCATTGCAACATTCATCTATTGGAACTAAACGCCTTTTGTCTTTCCTCTACCTTGTTTTTGAGGCCAGTGTTGGAACCTAGAAAAACAACATAATGATTAAAACACACTAAACATGTAATGAGGGCATATATGTATATATTATTGGTTATCAATAACAAACTTGAAGATCCCTCATGACTACCAGACGATATTGGTAAAGGTTGTTGTTGCTGACTTTCCTCATATAAGGATGCAATTACTAGTTTTTCTGTTAGAGAAACTTCATCGTCCGTAACCACCCTCTTTCCTTTGTTACGACTAGGTGCCATTGTAATCAACTTGTGTAAAAATTGACAATATCAACAATTTTAGAAAATAGACAACAAATACAGTAAATCATCAACTACCGCAAAAACTGAACTGAAACATTAAAAATATGCTTATAGTCATCGTAAATAAATATAACTACAACATCAACAACATAAGACCAATAATTATGTTATTAATTTTGAAACAATACAAACAGTGATACATCATCATTAAGTAGATGTTCATTTGATTCTTCATCACTAATATATTCCAACAAAGTATCGTCATTGTCATTGAAGTCATCCTAATTATAGTCTTCATCAGTTTGTAAGATAAGATGAGGTTGGATTTCATCCAGTTGAACTATATTTGGCTCGAAATCTCTCCTATGGAATGAAGATATATTTGTATCTTTTATTGTAATGCCTTCGTTATTGATCTCCAATCCACTATCATGATAGACTTCATTAGCATCTTCATCATGGACTTCATTAGCATCCTCATCTAATTCACCAATATCCCTTTCACAAAAATCAAAGACATTCCTTTGTTGAAACTTTTGAATAACCTTCCAATTGTGACCCAATACAGTATCGTTGACGTAAAAAACTTGTTTGGCTTGAGTTGCAAGGACAAAAGGATCATTATCATACCATGTCTTACTAACATTTATGCTAGTAATATGCCCATTCACTCTCTTGTCAGTTAGATGAAACCATTTGCATTTAAGTAGAATAACCTTCTTATTGTTGATGTAGTGCAACTCTATTATTTCAGATATGACATCATAGAAGTCAATTAATTCTTCGTCATGACATCCTTCAAAGACAGCCCTACTATTTTGAATTTTAAGTCGACTATCTCGATCTTGTATGTGATATCGCACCTCATTAACAATGCAACATGCGTATTTCTTCCCACGAATATGAGGCCATATGCCAAACTATATAATTCTGCTGTCGCTTCTTACACGTTAAGGTTATATAATCGTATCATCTGTATGACAAATTTAAAATAAATATGAGGATGAGACATATTCTCATATATACATAATACGTAATTAATATGAAACTTACTCGATTTCTAAACCATGTTATAAACTTCTGCCTATGTCTTCCTTCAACATTAACGATCCCTTTGCTTCGAATTATGTCCTTGTGCTCTCTATTAGGAAAAAAGACACAGTAACATCGATAAGTTAATGAAGGAAATTGTAATATGATTGTTTGAATGAAAAGGAATATATGTACTCTATGTATGTATCGACGTTCTCGCAATTATTTAAAATCTACTAATGGGCAATTTCAAATTCATCCTTACTTAACTCAACATATTTACCCGCACTAAGTGGCCTCACCTTTTAGGAGAAAATGGATAAACCACTATTGTCATTGAAATCAAAGTTACGTACTGGTCTATTAAATCTCGTCTCCACATCAGTTAAGTACATTGAGCAAAAAGTCAAGCATTCATTTGCTATATAAGCCTTTACAATAGACTCCTCTGGTCGAGTTCTGCTACGTATATAACACTTAAGAGAGCATAAAAACGTAAACATAAATAGTTAAGCACCTAGGAATTGTTACTAACAAATAACATAGCAAAAACTTGTTAAATTTAATATAAATTACATTTCAATCAGAAACATCCATCCAAATTGAACCGGTCTACCAAGTTTTTGCTTCATATGGTAAGTGAATTGCCAAACGGACCATAACATCAAAAAACGATGGGTGAATAATAGTTCAAGTTTATATAGAATCAATGCTATGTCTTCCTCCAATTTATCAAGCTCTTCAAGTTTAAGTGTTTTGCAATATAATTGCTTAAAAAACTCTCCCACTTGACCCAAAGTAACGGACACATCTTTTGGCAAATACCTATGTAATCCAAGAGGAAGTAGTCGTTCAAAAGTACATGACAATAATGACTTTTCAACCCTGATACATTTCCCTCTTTAATATTCACACAACGACCTATATTAGATGTATACCTATAAGGAAATTTAACTGATTGGAGGAACTGATAGGATGCTTGTTTCTCACGTTTTGACATATTGGAACAACTAGGTGGAATAAAGTATGATCCATCATCTCTTCTTCTCAAATGCAAATCTTTTCTAATATTCATATCTTTCAAATCTAGTCTAGCCTTAATAATGTCTTTGGATTTCCAATCAATTCCTATAACAGTCCCTAAAATGGCATCGCAAACATTTTTCTCAATATGCATGACATCAAGATTGTACGTCAATAGTAATTCCTTCAAATATGGCAAGCTGAAAAATATGCTTATCTTAGTCTAAGTCAGATCGATCTCATTTCTTTTACGCTTTCTATTACTTGGGTGTTTGCTAGGTGTAATGTCAACTAAATGTGATAGCTAGTAAACAATGTCATCACCCAACAACTGCATCAGAGCTTCACCCAACTCTACTGTGCCATTAAACTGTTTACTTTTATGCCATCTATGCCTATGTTCCAAATAACGACGATGACCCGTATAATATATTTTACTTCGTATCCTTGTTGAATATGTTTGATTATTACAAATAGAACAAGCCATATACCCTTTAGTGCTCCACCCCGTCAAATTCCCATAAGCTGGGAAATCATTGTTAGTCTACAATATTGTAGCATGTGTTGTAATTATGTTTCCTTCAACAACATCAAAAGTTTCTATTCCATATTCCTATAGATGGTTTAAGTCATCAATTAATCGTTGTAAGTAAACATCGATGTCCTTACCAGGAGCACTAGGTCCTGGAATAAACAAAGACAACAACATAAAAGGCTCCTTCATACACTTCCATAAAGGTAAATTATATGGGACTAGAATCACCGGCCACATGCTATATGAATTACTCATATTACCAAAAGGATTAAATCCATCTAAGGCCAATCCAAGTCAAACATTATGACAATCTTGTCCAAACCATGGGAACTTTCTATCAAGCTGTTTCTATGTCATTGAGTCAGCTGGATGATGCATAATGTTATCATCAATGCATTTCTCTTTATGCCACCTCATATCTATAGCTATTTTTATTGACATAAACAACCTTGTAATCATGGCTTAATAGGAAAGTATCGAAGGACTTTCATCGAAATGATTTTCCCTATCCCATCATCCACCCACCACCTTGATGTACCACAAATAAAACACTCCTAAAGTTCTTTATTTTCCTTCCAATAAAGAACATAGCCATACTTACAAGCATGAATTGAAATATATCCCAATCCAAGGCCCCTTAACAGTTTCTTCACATTATAGTACGATTTCAGTAAGTTATGTCCCCTAGTTAATGTATCGTTTAGTAATTCAATTAACATGTCAAGCGACTTGTTACTCCATTTATTATAAACCTTCAAATGCAACAACTTCACAAAAAATGGGAGTTAAGAAAAATTAGAACACCTCAGATATAATTGTTCTTGAGTAACTTTTAATAACTTCCTAAAATTATCTTCGGTCATACTGCCAATTATGTTTGGCATTCCTGATTCATTCCTAGTGTCCATACAATTCTGACAATCGTTTAACATCTCATCAATCCCATTATCACCCTCATCATTCACATCACAATCATCAACATCATTACTATCATCAATAACATAAGATGTCTCGGCATTTCTACTACAACTTGCTTCCTTACGTTCACCATGATAAAGCCATAGACTATAGAATTTGTCTATGCCTCGGATAAGCAAGTGATTATATACCACATCTTGACTTTAGAAGTCCACGTTTAAGCAATCAATGCATGGACAATGAATACTACAATCTTCACCCATTTGATCCTTAACAAATTACATGAAATTTTTAACTCCTACGTATTCCGTTGACCATTTTTTATAAGACATCTAACTCTTATCCATTTAGCTAGACAATACAAAAAGATAACCGAGTTATAACATGCATTTTTGGTTTTATGTTAGGTTTAAAAAACTTTTGTTTAATATTACATGTAGTAAACAACATTGTTTCAGTTCATACACAGCAATTAAGTAAACATTATAAAACAAAATGAAATGACAACTGATATATAAAATAATGAAGGCTACTAATAATTTGCATACCTGAAGATGTATAGTACTTGTATACAATTGTTAACTCTAAGCAAAAAAACGAAGATCGAATATGTAAAATAGTATGGGCATGGAATTGGTTAACAACAATTACAATAAAAATAATAATAATAATTAAATTAATAACCAAAATAATAATAACAATAATAATAATCAAAATTAAAATGATAACAATAATACTAATACTAATAATAATAATAATAATAATAATAATAATAATAATAACAGTAGTAGTAGTAGTAGTAGTAGTAGTAGTAGTAGTAGTAGTAGTAGTAATAATAATAATAATAATAATAATAATAATATGTAAACCCCTTCCAATACCCAATAATCTATTGCCAAGCCCCCAAATTTTACAAAGAAATAGAGAATGTCAACGAATAACCGATTTTAATTTTATTCATTATTTAGGAGATGAGAAGCAAAGAAGAAAAATTAGCAAAAATTAAATCACTAACAGTTCAATTTGCAGCCAATACAATGACAATGAACAAGCTCGGGCAGAGACTATGGTCGAGACAAATAAGGCAAACAATGATTAATCCTAAAGAACGTTAAGTTAGAAATTCAAATCTATATAAAGGAAAAGGATATGGAAAAGAACTAATATACGTAACCGTAGTTTAGAATCTAATTAAAAGGGTAGTGATAAAATAAAAAAGAAGCAATAGCAATGTATGATTACCAAAAGAAGACACCGGTGATGATCAACTATAACGGTGGACATTGCAATGGCTTTTTGAAATTTGCCAATGGTTATCAAGTAGGGCTGGAATATTAAAAAGGAGGATAAAAGGACCGAAATTCCTTTATTCTAAGACTAGTAGTACGGTCACTAAGAGACCAACCAAAGTTGGAGAAAATAGGAACCAAAGATAGTAAGCTAGAATGGGGAATAATAAGAAGGTTAAGGGAAGAAAAAGAGTGGCTGGATGAAAGGCATAAGTGTTACAAAAAGGAAGTAATGGTGGAGCCATTGCTGTGAGAATAAAGAGTTAGAGAGATTTTTTATTCTTACTAATTTTTAGTTTAATTTTTTTATAGGTTGTTTTGTGATAGAATTTTTGGATTCTACGTCTCCAACATAGCATAGATAAGGAGAAAATTTCTCTATTTTCATTATCTTTCATATATGCTTTCATTATCTTATTTATTTGACATTAAATACAATGTCATATTTAAATGTGGGTCAAGTTACTTCTAAGAATTTTTTTAAAGTTCATATGTTCATATGTTCTAAGATTAAATTTTTATCTTTCTTTTTAGCTTTGTGTTTAGGTTTTCAGTAGTTACTTTAGGTTGATGACATTAGGTATGCATAATTATTAGTTGAGACTAATTGTTAAAAATTAGGTGCATAATATGATTAAGTGACTGAAATGAAAAGTTAACTTTGTAAATTCTAGGAAACTAATTTTATTAAGTGATGATACTTTTAAGTTGATTAGAGTATCCAATGAGAATTTAAGCCTCCATGTAATACGCTTTCTTTCAAAAATGGATATCTTCTTTTATTTTTTATTTTTGATTTTTAGAACTTGTATTCTATCTTTTCGAGATTACATGTAAGATATATACAAGCACTAAAATGATAAAGGCACTTAGGACTTTCACTTAATCCAAATCACCTACCTTTATATACAACAAACCATTAGGGAAACTTCTGAGCCTATTATAAAATGTTAACCTTTTTCTTTGTAACCTTTTCCTACAAAACCTTGATCCCATAAAGAGTGTGTGTAAAGTTGTTGAATGAAATTAATTGGTGTTTAGGTTTTGGGTGGTTTTAGATTTTTCAAATAAAAAAATAAAATGAAGCTAGACTAATAAAAATAAATTAAAGAAAACATGCAAAAATTAATAAAAGTAGGGAATTTGGTAGGGACCTGGTTCTTTGGTTCAATCTCAGCCTATACCCTAATTAAGTATATTTTAACGATTTGTTGTTCTCAAACCTCTCCTAGCAACTATTAATCGTGGGTTAATAATTAACCTGAGTTTTTCCTTAAGTTTTGTTTAATCAAGATACGATTACTAATTAAGCCTATCCACCCAATAATCTACGATACAATCTCTAGATTTAACTAGGCAGTAGCATTACGAATTAGGAAAATTGATTAATCAAGGCAACAATCACATACTATGCGTCATTTAACCTAGGCCATGCTATCCCTAATGATTACGAATCATTAGTCGCTACACATGAATGTCAACGTAACAATTACAGATTATATCAAAATTCTAATAATAGGTATGTAATTAAACGATTCAATGATTGCATTAAAATCATCCTTTCACAATACCCAATGGGTTCATATACAAATAACCGAACAATAACGAAAATATGATTGTCCATATGCATAAATCAATTAACATAAAATAACACAATCAATTTCTAATGAGAGAAAGAAATAACAAAAATAAGAAAATACACTTAACTTGGGTCATCGGCATCGATATCACCTCCGAACCGGCATTGGGATGTATAGCCTTCCATGAGTCTCCCAAGAAAAAGCTTAAGCCCCCATAAAAATAACCCTACCGAAGAACCCCTTTAGCTCTTCTTCACTACGCAAGCTTTCTTCCTAGCTATTGTTCATTGATTTGACAAATAAACATGATGGACCACCCTTACTATTCACGCTTCTTTCCTTTCTGCCGCAATCTTTTGTTTTCCAGCCACCAAGTCGTAGCTCTTCTCTGCTGCCAGCTCCCTCGCAGCTCTTTACTCCTCACTACTATAGCTGATTTGACGAATTAAGTTTTTGGTCCACGCATATTGTTCATGTAACTTAACCCTTATTGTGCATTTTTAGCAAAATGTTACGTTTTTGCAGCATGTCTGTGTGAAACGTAAGCATTGTCTGGTCTGCATGAAATGTAGACTACATTTTCTTCATGCTTCAATGCTGTTTTACTTCTCTTCCTCTTTTGTTGTCTCCACGCTACCATTTTACTGCTCCATTAAATTTGTTGTTGAATGGTAAAAACATGGCATTTTCATGCACAGCTGTCGTGAGCTATGTTTCTTCATCGTCTTAATTTTCTTGTCTTTTAATTTTCTTCTTCTTGCTCCATAAAGACAAGTGAAAATTAATCTTCAGAAAATGACCCGAATGTAGTGCTTTCGACTCACTTTAATTTCTTTGCTTCCAAATTTTATGTAAAATCATATATGAGTTAAAACAAGTATCTTAAGCATTTTAGTATCATTAATCGCTAAGTGTAAATGATTAAATGTATCAATAATTAAACACATATCAGTAGTTATCTAATAAAATAAAATTAGAGTTAAGTTGAAGCTAATATAATGAAAAACAACTTTGAAGAAGGTGTCAGAATTCAATTTAAATTCAATGGTGTCGAAAACTTAGGGAAAAGTGGAGAATTGAGCAATACAATTCCATAGAAAAGTGGAGAATTGTTCATGTTGTTCATCCAAAAGAAATTTTCTCTAAAATTATCATATTTGCACCCGTAAAGTTCTAAAAGATAACTAACATCAATCTGTAAGTATAATAGGTGATGAACTCGAGATTTAGAATTTTGCACAAATTTACAAGTTTAACCACTTTAGAACTCTTTTATGTTACCTTAGCTTATAAATACTCTCATTAAGATTCTTTGTAGGGGACTTTAGATGTCTATGATAACCTCTTTTATCATTCAATTGCTAGTTTAGGATTTCATTTTAGCCAAGAGGGATTTGGAGCAAGAATGAAGGAGAATTGTGACAACTTTTCTTATTCTTCCTTTATCTTCTTTCTTTTATATTACTATTATTTTATTTCTTTTGTTTTCATTATGTTGAGTTGATAAATCCTTAGTTATGGTTAGGGATAAAGTTTGTGATGGATATTTTAATTATTAATATAGTAGTTATTATTATTTGGTTAAATTTATTCTCTTTGCTATTAATTGTTAAGTTCATGAATGGCCATCATAGGTTAAATCTTAGCGATTGTATGAAGGATTGAGAAGTGAATTACGATCTATGTACTAGGAGAATAAGCATTCTAGGTTTAGAGAAAGAGATTGCCTAACTAGGGGGATGACTAAATAGAATAACAACACTTAATGTTAAAGTTAATTATGCATGTGAGAATTTGTAATTCCACTGAATACTTATGTTTGTCAAGAGAGGGTATAGATACATTAGTTTAAGTATTATTTCACCTTTGATGCTCATTCTTGCATGATATTTGGACTTTATAAGTGAATCTTGAAACCCTAATGTTTGATGTCCTGATTTATCTTAATTATTCAATTGTTTTGCCTTAGTTGGTTTCTTAGTTTAATTGTCTTTCATTAATTCTTGTTTTCGTTATTTTCTTTTTTATGGATAACTAGGATTAAAAAATGTAATAGTATAGTCATTGTAGGATCAATACTCTTGAATAATTCTGATTTTATTGCTTGATATAATTAATTATATGCACTTGCAAATAGATTCGATCACTTACCATATCTTAATCATAAGCCACTATTATTATGTCATTTAATATGCTCATTAATTTTATATAGATTTCTGTGATTTCCTAGAAAGCCAGTGATCATGTCTAATTTTTTTTAGTTTTTATTCTTGTCTCTAAAACCCATACTAGGAGAGGTTTTAGGGATTTTAAATAATCAATGATCACTTATTTCTTTTTAGGGATTTTTCAAACTCTTAACATTCCTTTCTATAATGGACATAAAGAATGGGATTGAACATTATTAAATGCCTTCTCTTTTGGTTTCCTACCTAATCTCTTCTTAGTTGTCATGACAAATCATCTCCTTGATTCAACACATCTACATTGTCATGTTGCTATCTTTTATTATGGATTAGTTACCTAGAATTTCCATGGACTACTCTTTCATATCCTAAGTTAACAAATATGTATAGAGCTTGGATGTAGACACTTCTTGTTTTACCAATACTTTGAGATCCTTCCTCTATAATAATGGTACTTTGACTGTAATTCTTCAGTTTCTGCTAGAGATCCCTTGACTATTATTTCATGCTAATTATCCACTTAAGTCACATATTCATTCCTTGTAACTCTGTTTCCTTTGTCTTTGTAATTATCTACATTTTGAATCCTATCATTCAATCATATAAATTCATTATATTCTCCTATGGCAAAGACCTTATCTATTGGTTCCTAAGATTTATGTTGAATTGTTTTATCTCACTTCCACTTATTGCTAATTGATATGTTAGTCTAAATGGGGTCTTCATCCTTATTCAATCTTTTGAGCTTTAAGTTCTCAAGTAACTCTTTATTTATCTCTACCTCCAAACAAATCCTCACGTAACCTATTCTTCTAAGATTTGCAATGTTTTCATCGATATATATTGCTCTATCTAATGGGATATTATGGAAATTGATCTATATATGAATTAAATTCATTTTATGATTAACCAAATCCATACATGGTTTCCACCTTTAAAGTACCACTGATTTACCATTAATATGTTTAGGTCCCTACTCCAAATTTCTTAACATAATTGATTCACTACTGAATTTGAACAAAAAAAAAGTCTTCTTCATTGATTAATATCTTTTCCAATCCCTATTTCCCATCTTTCCTTCACCTGAGTTTGTATTTGTGAAAATGAGGGCGTTTTATACATGAAATAGCCTATAAGAGTGCTTAACGATCTTGATGCACCTACTTGTAGTATTTCAAGGGGTGGTGATACAATGTTAGAGCCTTCCCCTCTTAATTATGGAATATATCTATTTTTTTCTTGTGGGGATGAATCACTTATCACCTAGCTCTAAAATCTTTTTAACTTCTTATAGAATCATCAAAACATTACAAAGCTAAAGAAGAGCCAATAATCAAAGGAGTATTAAAAGATCTAGTTTTTAGAATAAAAGAGAGAGGAGACGAGAGAACTTTAGCTACTAGAAGCATGGAACTACTGAAGTCAATAAAAGGGTGCTTTATCAAAGGGATGCTCTAGTTTAGATGAGCAAGGGAGCGAAGCAGCTAACAAAGCTAGAAGATTTGAATCAAAAAGAGAGGTTAAGGAGGAGATGTCAGAAGTAGGAGAAAGGGAAAGCATGGTGAGAGGAGAGTGATGAGTCTCAAGAATATTGATAAGAGCATGAGGAGATGGGAATTTAAATAATTAGCCAATAGAAAGATGGAAACATAGCCATAAGGGCCTAAAGTTTTCCCTAGTTTTATTCCTAAAAGGAAAAGTAACTAAGATGGGACTCGCGCAAAGTAGTTACCAAGATGGTAACTAACCTAATCAATAAGCAGGATGAAAGCCAAGGAATATTGTTACAATTGTTCAAGCTAGAGCCTCTCTCTCTCCTCTTAATGCTTAACTATAATCCTTAGTTTTGATAACCTTATTGCCTCCTTTTTTGTGTGGCCTTGCATGAAGTATTTGTCTACTTTTACCTTTTAAACCATATTATCTAGGTTTAAATGTGAACTATACATAAATATACTAAATTTCATTTTACCTTGAGAACTAGAGGATGATGCATAAAAAGTTAAAGTTTTCATGTTTAGAATTGGATTATGTATATTTATATGATGATTTATTTATAAGCTTATCATTTAAATGCTTATCCATTATAAAAATTATCTTAGCCTTGGCTAGTGCGCTTCTATAAGTGAAACTAATTTCATATTTATCATTAAAGATTTTTTTAGCCCTAAGTGTGTTATTCAGTTTTCACTACCTATAGTGAATATAGATAAAGAATCTTTGAGGTTATTAATCTCCTTCTTCAACTCCTTACTTTCATGCAACAAATCATGTTTAATGTCATTGTCAACAACTACATGCTTAGGATATAAAATGTCATACATATCATATTTGAATTAATCTAAAATGTCATACATATCATATTTGAATTTCTCATTCTTAATTATACATGCATCTAAGAACTTTAAAGTCTCTTATTGTTTGCAAGATAATTCCTTCTTTTCTGATCTCATGGCCTCGAGGCATTCAATTAATTATATGAAAGTTCACATCACAATCATCATTGTCATCACAAGAATTTGACTAAAGTGCCTCATCATTATTCATGATAAAGCACATATTTGTCATCGTACTTTTAGATTTCTCACTTTTCGAATGAGCGGTATCATCCTTTTTTATCATTGTAATGAATTTTATATTATCTACATCATTGGCACTTATAGAGGTCTCCTTATCATCAATTTTCTTATCTTTGGAGACCTTGTACACCAAATCACCTTTTATTAGAGCCATTTCCTCATGTAATTTATTCATTTGCATCTTATCAGTGAAAAATATTTCAACTAGCTCTTCCAATAACAAAATGTTCAAATCTTTGATTTTTTTTATATGCTTATTACCTTTATCTCCCAATTTTTAAAAAAACTTAAACAATTTTCTCATCAATTCGTCTTACCAAACCTTTAAGAGTGTTAATAAAGAAAAGACAAAAAAAAACTAAGTTCTTAGCAGTGAAGAGAAAGGAGTAGACATGTTCGAGAAGAAAAGAAAAAGAGGGAGAAAAAGGCCAGAAAAATCCCACCTAAAGGTAAGCACCCAAAAGTAGAAAAAATAGAAAGGGAGGCCTAAAATTAAGATATCGCCGAGTGATGCTAGAAACAGATTATCTGGAGATTATTAACATCTTATCTTCGTTGGCGCGGATGTTGAATGAAGACAGTGAGTTGACCAGAGCCATCCGTAAACTTCAGAGTCGAGATTGGATCATTCAACATCAACATGTCTACAAGGAAAGGAACAGGTGTGCTCACCAATTGGCCTCCTTAGCTACGTCCTCCAAATCTGGACTCTACATGCTTCAAGATATACCGATGCAATGCAATGAACCTGTTCAACAGGACATTCATGGTGTTTTATTTCGTAGAATAGGTTTTAATAGCTTTTTCCTTTGAATGTTAAAAAAATAAAATTGAAAGGAACCATTGGCACCCTGAAACACTTTCCCTCTTCTTATATTTTTTTTGCTACCGCCTAATTTAACAATCTATTTAAAGGAAACTCTTTCATTTAATTTAACTAGTGTTAAGTTCTTGATAATAGTTCAAGAAACATCGAAGACTAAGTTGTTCTATGGGCAAAACATTAAGAGCATATTCGACCATTTAACCTTATATGTTTTCATAAAAAGTTGAATTCAAATGCTCTAAAAGGAACGCTGGTTGTTCGACTTGTTTTTAAATCTCTGATAAAGGAAGAAATCATGATTTGAGAAAGCTTAGATGAAGTCTAGAATATATAACCATTCACCAATGTAGAACTTGTAATTGCAAAACTCACCAGACGGCACATTAAATGCCCATAATCCCTCACCTACATGTCTTGCAAATACAAGTGGCATCTTTCTGAACCAAACATTCATGGAGACGGTAAAACTATCACCAAGAAATAAGCCTTAACGTCTGTCTCGGCCAGAAGCAATTACAGGCAAGAAAAATTAAGAGATCAAGATAATTATGATACAGATTATTCTAATTGCTATATCACATCAATTTAATTTCTCAAAATTGACTTGTAATAGAATTTAGAATGTTGTCACTAGACCTATACCTAGCTCCTCTGCAAGTTCATCTGATACTGGAAGAAGAGTCAATAAAACTAGGAAAGTTGCTGTAATGACGGCCGCTTTCCTCCATGTTCCCACCTGAGTCACGTCATTCAAGCATGGTTTCTCCGGAGCCCTCTGTATATTTGGTATCAAAAATAGATCAACAAAGAACAGTTTTATGAGACTGAAAACAAACACCTAATACACTTCCTGGTACCTGACAAATTAAGACGTAGAGTCCCCACGGAAGTGATAAAGGTCCACCAAGCTGAAAAGAAGAAAAGAGACTTTAACAATACAAGGAGAATGATGCATGCCATTGAAATGGATACTGTACGGCTGTACACCTAGAATAGGTGCATGTCACGAATTGACAATTGAAAATTCTACACCAACACTTCGTTACTTAATCCAGAACCCAGGATGCTTTACGAAAGGTTTTAAAAGGAAGGGAAGGGAAAGGATCAAAAGGTGCAAAAGTGCATGACATGGAAAATATCTCCAATGATTAGGTACCAGCACTCTTCACAGTTCAGAATTACAAAGATTCAACTTCAACCTACAATCAAACAATCATCCTTGTACTACTTATCATTTTGACATGAATAACTGAGAAGTAAACGGAGGCATACCAGTCCAAAACCAAGCAACGCATACGTGACTAATCCAAACCCCATAAGGGCATTTTTCCCAAACGCACCCTGTTTATGAGTAATAAAAATGAAAATATCAAGTTATGAATATTAAAATATGGGAATATCATGGGAATATCAAGTAAAGTACAACCCCGCTTGAGCAAAGACCTAACTAGCCATATTGTGGTAGCTAGGGAATATGCCACAAAAACATGCCAAAAAGCTTTTTAGAAACAAAGTTCCGTTCAACAGTTAAACGTAGAAGCTCAAAATTTGGCCAGAAAAGTACTACAAGGCCAAATTTGTCCATTTTGTGACAAATCCAACTCTAAGCATAAGCATTAAATCAAAAGCAGTTAAGGTCAAAAGAAAAGGAATGACAATGCGACAGATGAGGGCATAAGCACATTGTTCAACCAGATATTGCCAGAAATAAAGGTATTGTTAGTTGAATTGAAAGAAAATGCAGTAAATTTTATTAAAATCTGCAAAAAGAATAAAGTAGTAACCAGAGGAAAGAAGGGGACTTAAGCCAGAATGAGAGAGAACAGAGAATAAACTTATCAAATTACTTAATGTAAAATTTCCACAGGGAAATTCTACTCTGGTGTCTGGTAAAACGCTGACTCACCATGGTTTGTCAGTAATGCAAGAATGAAAATGGTGCAGGAGGGGCCGCTAGGCTTCTGTTATGTAGGAAAAGGTATTTTCTTTGCTGTACTTTCTCTGTTTTTTACGTTACATATAAATAGGAATACAAGGTAACTATACTAGGAAAGAAATCTGTACAAAATCAATCAATCTCCTAATTTATCTCCTAACTAATCTCCTCTAATTACTTTTTTAAATCAGTAACTGATTCCAATCAATCACCTAAGAATCAGTAACTAATCATAACATTTAATTCCTAAATATTCTCCTTTCCAACACTGCCCCTCAAGCTGGCTTGTAGATGTCTAGCTATATGTCTTCCATAGCTAGCTTGCTCACTAGGAGATCAAATTGTTTCTTTGGTAGTCATTTGGTAAGAACATCTGCTGTCTGCTGTGCTGTTGGCACATAAGGAACACAAATCAGACCATTCTCGAGTTTTTCCTTGATAAAGTGCCTATCGACTTCAATGTGTTTGGTTCTATTATGTTGAACTGGGTTATGAGCAATTGAGCTAGCAGCCTTGTTGTCACAGTAAACCTTTATAGGAAGTGTAACTGAAATCTTCAGATCTTCTAATAACCTCTTAATCCACATCACCTCACAAATCCCATGTGCAAGGGACCTAAATTCAGCCTCAGCACTACTCTGTGCTACCATATTCTGTTTTTCAGTCCTCCAGGTAACTAGGTTTCCGCCAACAAAAGTGCAGTATCCTGAAGTTGATCGTCTATCATAAATACTCCCTGCCCAATCAGCATCTGTATAGATTTCAACTTGTAAATTATTGCGCTTTCTAAACATCAAACCTCTTCCAGGTGTCCCCTTTAGATACATTAGTATTCTATAGATAGCATCAAAATGTTCCTGTCATGGTGAGTGCCTGAACTGACTTACCATACTCACAGCAAATGCTATGTCGGGATGAGTATGTGATAGGTATATTAATCTTCCCACCAAACGTTGAAACTTTTCCCTTTCAATCACATTTTCTGCCTTAATAGGGCTGAGCTTTAGGTTGGATTCAAAAGGAGTCTCAGCAGCTTTACAACCTAGAAGTCCTGTCTCGCCAAGTAAATCAAGAACGTATTTTCTTTTATTTACAAAAATACCATCTCTAGATCTCGCAAACTCCATCCAAGGAAATATTTTAACATTCCCAGATCTTTAATCTCAAACTCCTCTGCTAGTTTCTTTTTTAACCTTGCAAGTTCTTCAAGATCATCACCTGTCAAGATTATGTCATCCACATAGACAATCAAGGCTACCAATCTTCCCTTATCAGAATGGTTATAGAACATAATATGGTCTGCTTGCCTTTGATGATAGCCATAGCTCTTGACCGCCTTACCAAACCTTCCAAACCATGCTCTTGGAGACTGCTTAAGGCCATAAATAGACTTCTTGAGTCTACATACTTTATGTTGGCCGATAGTCTTCTCGAAACCAGGGGGTGGACTCATATAAACTTCTTCCCCCAGGTCGCCATTAAGAAAGGCATTCTTTATGTCTAACTGATGTAGGGACCAGTTGAGATTAACTGCAAGAGACAGCAACACACGTATAGAGTTAATCTTGGCTACTGGGGCAAAAGTTTCTTAATAATCAATACCGTAGGTCTGAGTAAACCCTTTAGCCACGAGTCTTGCTTTGTATCTTTCTATACTTCCATCATCCTTGCATTTAATTGTAAATACCCATTTGCAGCCAACAGTTTTTTATCTCTAGGTAATTCTACAGTTTCCCATGTCTCATTTTTCCTTAAAGCACTCATCTCCTCCATTACTTCTAATTTCCACTTTGGATCATCAAGTGCTTCCTGAATATTTCTTGGAACAAACAATTTAGAGATTTTAGATGTAAATGCCCTATGCCTTCAAGAGAGTCTATCATAAGACATGTATTTTGCAATAGGATGACTAGTACAGGAACGGGTTCCTTTCCTAAGTGCTATGGGAATATCAAGATCACAGTAATTTTCCTCAACGGTAGGAATGATATTAGAAAAAGTATTAGGCTAAGGAGAGCCTAGAGTACCAGGAAGTTTTTCAAGTCCATTACTTGGGGTATCTAACTAACTGTATGCAATGGGCATAATAGCCTCTCTACTCATTTGATGATTCTTTTTCCTTGTGTAAACTTTAAACTTAGATTCTTGTTTCGTAGAATTATCATGTAGTATTTCTCCCCCTGTCAAAGATTCAACATTGCGTGGCGTAATAGTATTAAGAATAGAGCTTTCCCTATCAAAAACCATGTTTTTCACAAAGGATTCGGTTTCCACAGGTATAGGTAAAAGAGTTGAAAGAACTTCCCAAAAATTTTCTTCACTTTGTTTCACCCCCTGAAGGAAATTTTCCTGAAAATATGATTGGTATTCAAGGAAGGAAACATCCATGGTGACAAAGGTTTTTCGAGTTTTAGGGTTAAAACACTTGTAACCCTTTTTATTTGGAGCGTATCCGATAAAAACACATTTTTCAGCCCATGGATCTAGTTTTGACCATCCCCTGTTAGCTAAGTGGATATAAGCAATACAACCAAAAATTTTAATAGGCAAATTTGAATACAGACGGGCCTCAGGAAAAAATTTTCTAAAGAACTCAAGTGGTGTACTGTAATTTAGGACACGAGTAGGCAACCTGTTTATCAAAGAGGCTGTTGTTAACACAGCTTCCCCCCAAAGATATTTTGGAACATGCATGGAAAACATAATGGCACGAGACACTTCCAATAAATGTTTATTTTTCCTTTCAACTATCTCATTTTGTTGTGGGGTCCCAACACAAGTAGGTTGTAGTTGAATCCACTTTTCTTTCAAGAAGCTGCAAAGAGTTTCATTAAAATACTCGGTGCCATTATCAGTATGAAGACTGCTAATTTTCTGTTGAAACTGATTCTCAACCATTGTATAAAAAGTTATAAACAAGTTTTCAACTTCAGATTCTCAACCATTGTATAAAAAGTTTCAGCAGTGCTGTCAGAATTTTTCTTGCCGAGCATAACAAGCCTTTGGCTTTCTTCACGGCGAACCTCAAAAAAAAACTTCTCCAATAAAGGGAAGTGGCTGCCTGCCAATTATCCTGCCGCTAAGCTCATCAAACTCAACATTTAGTCCAATAAGGAATTTAAATATACGACTATCCTCCACCCTTTTTCTATAATGGTGGTAATCATATGAGGATTTCCACTCATAATCATCACTGAACAAATCTAAATCCTGCCATAGTCTTTTCAGAGAATTAAAACACTTGGTAACACTATTCTCACCTTGGCGAAATTCTCCGAGTTTCAGTTTCAACTCATATGCCTGGGACTGATTTCCTAGGTCTGAATACATCTGGTTGGTGTTGTCCCACAACTCCTTAGCCGTGTGGTAACACATGTAGTTGGAGCTGATTTCCTCCTCCATAGAATTCACTAACCATGTCATCACCATGGAATTCTCAACATCCCAAGTGGGGTAGACTGGATCATCAAGGGCAGGTTCCTTCTTTTCTCCTGTCAAGTAGCCGATTTTCCCTCTGCTACAGATGTACATGCGAACTGATTGAGACCAACGCAGGAAATTTTCTCCATTCAGCCTTATTGTAGTAATCTGAACTGAATGAGTCAAACGTGGGAAGATAAGGGTTATCAGGTCTTTTGGTGGAGTCTTGAGAAGGGCGTGACTGGTTTGTAGGGAGGTTTGTGAATTGTGGATTCTGATACAACATCAGACATGGTGGAAGATAACTAGAGGCGGCTAGGGATGTTTTTGTGTTTAGCTTAAAGGATTTTCTGCTCCGATACCATGTAGGAAAAAGTATTTTCTCTGTTGTACTTTCTCTGTTTTATATGTTACATATAAATAAGAATACAAGGTAACTATACTAGGAAAGAAATCTGTACAAAGTCAAAATCAATCTCCTAATTTATCTCCTAACTAATCTCCTATAATTACTTTTGTAAATCAGTAACTGATTCCAATCAATCACCTAAGAATCAGTAACTAATCATAACGTTTAATTCCTAAATATTCTCCTTTCCAACATTTTAACAATTCAGATATCACTCGTACATAATCAACTTACTTCTATTCAACATTTACTGGAATCAGACCCATCTTCAACCAGTTGGCTTCTCAGAGCTATTCCCAATGACATTCTTTCTACAGGTATCACACTTTCCTTTTAAAAATTTTCCATTAGCTAATGTTTTGCATTTACTAAATCCTCTAATTAACCATATATGCTACAGCATTATCAAGAAGAGCTCTAAACAGGTAAAAGCACTCCCTTTAGTAAACCATCTAGCATACAAGTAAAAGAAAGAAGGCAGAAATAAACTATAAAAACATGCCCGTGTAGATAGTGGAAGTACCTGTACAGCTCTTCCACCATCAAGACATCCCACAGGAAGCATATTGAAAGCTGTTGTGGTTAAGCCACACCTAGATCAATGATATTTATTGTAAGCATACTTGAAACACAGCAAAGAGAATGAAGCAGCTCTAGCATGATACATTACCAGCCAGCTATCACTAGAGGATGAATGGAAACTGAAGCTGCATGCATTGCTCTGCAATAATTATGCCATCTAGAGAGGGTTACAAATATTTCCAGAGAAAGGACACTGAATAAACACAAGGAACTTACAACCAGTGAATTTATAAATCACTTCTCAGCATGCATTGACAATTAAGAGACATATGGGTAAGTCAAAAGTGTAAGAGAGACGCACGCATAGCCAAGAGCTGCTCTACTGATTAGTCCAAGAAGCAAAGAACCTTGAAACAGCATGCTAGGAACCTGTACCAAATCTCCAACAGCAGAGGGATTTGACGATAGTAGCAGACCAGCAGCAAACATGGAGAAAGACAGTGCAGCACCAGCAAATGGACCAGCAAGTGAAATGTCTACTTTTGCAGCCCGATCTGGAAGAATTGATTTGAACTGAAAAGAATACCATAATCATCTTTACTCACTTATTGGGGTTTTAATCGCAATGACCAGCAAATGCCAACTACATAATCATCTTTACTTAATTATTAGGGTCTTAATCGCAATGACCAGCAAATGCAAGTATGTAGAAATTTTCACTGAATTGCAGGTGCAAGACACTTCAAATCGATCATACATGGGAATCCGTGTGCGCAGAACATAATGGGAATCATCAAACTCAGAGAAGAACTTCTTAAGGACTTAATTGAATAAGTTTCCATTGCAAAGACAAGATATATGCGCTGCATCAGACCAGCCCTACATTCTCGAATTCCACATAACTAAACCTACTCCTTATTGCTTTAATATCTTTTCTGTGGTAGCATTAACAATTTGAATGCCCCATTGAACTATCCCAGTACTTATGTAAGGAGGGAATGAATGAAATTGAAGAATATATATGGAATGAACTACATTGGATTTCAGTGTTAATCAGTCTTTCACAACAATGTCCTTGCATTGTCAACTACCTTTCATTTTTCTATTCTCTTTAGTTTGCCAGTGAACATGAACTAATACATGTAGATGCACATGTTAATAGTGCTAAAAAATAAAAGAATGAATGAGAACATAACACATATTGGACATGTAAAGAACACATTGAGCCATGTTGGCATACACAAAATCCTCCCCTCTTTTCCAAATCCGCCCCCTCCATGGTAACCCAAATCTCAAAACTTTGACCTTGAAGGTGGTATGCAGCTTATGTAGCTATTCGCAAGTAAAAATGCTGCATACTGTCCTTTCCATTTCTCAAGGTTAAGAATACTTCAAAATACATGATAAAAAACTAACTAGGAGTTAGAAGCAACCATGGTTCGTTTCAAGCTTTTAAACATTTAACTAACTTCCATCATATATACAAAAACAACATTTCCCAATTCTCCTGCAAAGTCGTGGCTGGGAGATTTATTGAAACTAATATAGCTGTCCTCCTTAGTAAGCGGTTTCTTCCCACAGATTTTAAGGGAGAATCATAAAAGTTTTCATCAATTTCTATTTGCAAATCTGGAGTGACCAATATTTACCTGCGTGATTGCCCCAAAACTGCCCAGTGTAATGTTAGGAATGAAAAATGGAATGCTTAGTTTCACTTTCTTTCGAAATGCGGCCAAAAAGTGTCCAACCTCCTGCATGGGGCCAAGCTTCATCATATAGATATACAGACACAAATAAAGATCATAAATAATGATTAATCCTAGTTGCATAATGTCATTCCATATGAGATTTAAATGTAGGACAAGTTAATGAAACTCTCTATTTAAGAATCAACAACGAAAAAATGTTTAACTCAGTAAGATGCTTACATGAAATAATAGAATTCCTAATACGCCATAAGCTAAGGGCAAAGCAGACTCCACAAAGGGATATAGCAGTTCCATATCAGGAGGTTCAATTGCATTTGGATCTGTGAAGTACTTGACGACCTCTGGAGGAAGACGATTAATCTGTTAGACCACATGCAATCAGTAAATGACTGAGAGAAGATGCTTAATCTGTTTATCACTCGCAACAACATCCGAGAGAAAATTATTGAAATATCAATGGAATATAATATATTTGGATGCTTAAAAAGAATCTGAATCTAAGGTTACCTGAGATGCAATTCCTAATTCCACGGAGGAACCAATTGTCAAAAGGAATAACAAGAGAGCAATCACATATTGCCAAAGTGTTGTAGGCCCTGGTTCTGAAACTTCCTTTCTCAGCAAACCAAAGCTAACTCGTGGGCCGCCGCGAGGGTCTGGTCCTTCAGAATTAGGCTCCTCCACCATAAAAAGATTGTATTTATTGCCTGTGACCTCAACCAACTGACTTTGAAGTTTCGAAAAAACATCTTCTCTCTTCGCTCTCAAATTTCCAAGGAAAAGGATGCCCTCACCAAAATCCCCAAAGGGCTCTTCCTTTGTGACCCAGAAGGTTGAATAGCCGAAAAGTTTGTCCTTAATCAGCTTGACATCAGCCGGATCAACCTTTTCCGGCCCAAGAAGCTCCATTAACTTAAAAGAGTCAACTTGGAAACTGTTGTAACCTGGGCCTATCGGAGATATGGGTGGCGGCTGAAGAAAGAAATGATTCATTGATAGCAAACAACATAACATTTTAATTTTCAGCTATTGTCGATTAATTCAGAATCATTCAAATGGAAAGAAAGAAGGAAAAAAAGAAAATAGACGTACCCTTGAAGAAGTGGAAGGCTGAGCCTTATCGGCGCGACTACTTGCCCTCTCCTCTTTGACGCTACTTCTCTCCTCGTTGTCCTGCTGGGCCACCGTTGTGACGCTTGACTCTTGATTACCTTGAGTGCTGTTGTTATCATTATTATCATCAGTATGATTATGGTTATTACTACTGCTGCTGCTATAACACCCAATTTTCACCAACGAAACCTCAACTCTTCTATTACGCAGAAAGCACGCGGCTTTCTTAGCTTTGCAGTAGTGGAACAGTTGACATCTATGACCGCCGCCGCCGCCGGCGCCGACGACGACGATTGCAAGTGTAGGGAAGCTGAAACTAAGAGGGGAGACAGTAGAGGTTCCCATCTAAAATAAGGAATGCGTTTTTGGATTAATGGCGCGGAGTGTTAGCAAGGAATAGGATCGGTAATCGGCAATTGCCCGAGCTATCTGTGTACTATCTCCATCATATCTTTTTCTTTCCTAAAATATCTTCCCCACTCTTTCCTTTAATACAATATACTCTTTTATATTTCTTTTCCATTATAATTTAACACGGATCATAATATTAGTTCCAATTCCAAATTCAATTTTAATCAAACTTTAATTTTAAATTATCGCATTTATGCATTATACATAACTGAAAATGATATAAGAACTTTCAGAAATTATATTTTTGATAAAAACAAAAAGTGTAACGATCAAATCCCTCGTACCTTATGTAAGGATATTATTATTTTTTATGGTAAGTTTTTATATATTAGAGTTTTTCAGTTGGGTTATTCATATCAACTTACCTAAATTTATAAGTTATATATGAGACTCTACAAATTTTGAGGCTGTAAATTTTATAATTTGATGATATTTAATATTTTAGGAAAATTACTTAAGGTTTGTTAATTCGGATGGAGATTGATATTGAATTTTTAAAAAGGAAATTAAATGTTGAAAAGTGATGATTTATGAGAAAAACAAAACCATGTGCCTGTTCCTTTTCATATAGTCAAAACTAAGAAGTAGCATACTACTTCGATGAACTTGATGGAGGATCATTCTATGCACTCTCATCCAGTAGCACATTGAAGAGGCCTTCAAGCTGTTTGCTTCGATGCGAGAATAGGCAAAAGTTCATTTCCCTTTAGATTTCATAAACTAATATGTCAAAGAGAATCTTGAAAAGCAATAACTCTTACCTATCATACCATTTCAATTGTGGATCCACCGTATGATTTCTTCCTAACTTGTAGTGAGCAAGTAATGTGAAAATGATTAAGCAGTCTCCTCCACAAGTAATCAAAGGACTCGTGCTTAGAAAGTTAGATAAGTGAAGTGTCACAAAGAACATCCCCTAGCTTAGTTATGAAGTAACCCCTTACGTATCTCCTTAGCTTAAGAATATTTTGCATAGTCAATAGAGCATCATACCTTAATTCATATGACCAAAATTCATATTAATTAAGATGGTAGGAGTGAATTCACTCCACCTATGAAGATTCTTTGTCACTTAGTATTCTCTATACCTCTTTATTAAAAGGGTTAGATGCTAAGTTTTAAAGGTATTACCCCGAGGCCTCCTTCTGCTTTTATTAGTCATACTAACTTTCAAGCTACTTTAGCAATATAAGGAGTGTTTACTGACCCATAAGAAGTTTATAAGAAGCTTCTTTATAGTTTTTATTAGAGACGAAGGGAGGGCAATATGAGTTAATCAATGAATATAAAAAAATTTTAAGGCTACAATGATCAGTTGAACTCTTTATATAAAGGAAAGAGAACCGTTGAACCAATTATAAATTCTTTACTCAACTCTAGCGATTAAAGGCAAAAAGTCAACATAAGTTGGTCTCTTATAAGAGGTGGGAATCCCTAAATGGGTAAATGGGAGTTGCTTTTTCATGGGGACCGTTATAGAAGAAAATCAATCAACTGCGTGTGTTATAAAAGAGGAAATGAAGAAAATAATTTTTTCCTTCTTCATAAATAAGCCATATATGGTTTTAAATGTCTCCAAAGCATTTATAAGAGCCCTCGTTGAATGTGTATATGCATAAGAGAAAAAGCAGAAGATCGTCAACAAATGCTAGGTTATGAATCTTAAACTAATTACATTTCTTGTGATACTTATATTTACTATTCAACGTAATCTAGGGTTTAATCAACATTGAGAGGACCTCCATGCATAATTCAAATATTTAAGGGAAAAAGGATCCCTTTGCATAATTCCTCTTACTCCTTTGATTAGTTTGGTTAAAGAATGATTAACTACAAGACTATAAGAAATTGTTATGAGACAATGATGTATTCCTCCTATATATCTTGTAAGGGAAGCCAAAACTTATACTGTATGAATAATATAATTTCAATTTATAGTATCAAATGATTTATTGAAATACACCTTGATTATACAACATTTAAGGGAGTTTTTCTTTTATAATTCTTAAATAACTCCTACAATAGAAGGATATTATCCCTTATGTCTCTTCCTTCAATGTATAATACTTGTGTCCCATCAATTAGCGGTTTTATGGCTTGCTTTATTCTAGAAGCTAGTAATTTAGAAATAATATTGTAAATGAAGTTACAATATAAGATAGGTACGAAGTCCCTTAAGTGATCTTAAGGATAAGACATATGAAAATCTTGTTGAATTCTTTCAATAGGTATCCTTTATTAAAGAAGCTCAACACTACCATTGTGATTAAATCTTTGATCATTTGCTATGATTTCTGAAAAAACAAACCATTTAGTCCATCAAGCCTTGGTGATTTGTTAGGGTTGACATTAAAAATTGCTTTTTCCACAGCAATTAGAGAGAATGGAGATTCAAGAGCATTTGCATTTTCACCTAAAATTTTATCAGTAATAAAATAGTCTAGTAGTAACCTAGAAGAACGTTTTTGGTCCTCTATGCCTAGTGCTTTGCAAAAATCGTTAAAAGTAGTTATATAAAGGTCCTTTTGGGTTGAAGTAACTAATTCATCTTTAGCATACATGGAAGTGATTCAATTTATATTTTCCTGGCCAGTAGGGACTTATGTACAAAAAGAAGTATTATTATCCCCATCCTCAAGCCATTGCACTCTTAATCTTTGCCTCAACCATGAATATTATACTTCTATAGCTCTTACATGAGCATGAATTGCTTCCCTCTCCTCTACTTGAAGTACTTGATTTGTTGGATCCAAATATAGAGATTGCTAAATACTATTAGGCCTATCCTTAGTGTCAGTCACGACTATATTGGTATTGACATACCTAGTGTTTAGCAAGCTTTATATATAATTAAACTCTCAATATTGCAAGTATACGAATCGTATCTTATAGTATCAAGGTTATCGTTTCCACGAGGACTATTGACACCTAATGTAACAGCCCAGACCACCCGCTTGCAGATATTGTCCGCTTTGAGCCTCGGCCTCTCGGGCCTCGCGTTCTCACTGTTTTGTTTTTCCAGCGTGTAAGCCTCTTTAGGGCATTACTCCCGCAGGACTTCCCAGGAGGTCACCCATCCTGGTA
>JAOTAY010000006.1:14902190-14916206 GCA_025629805.1 Erythroxylum baracoense
AAAAACATAATTAAGTCATATGGAATACATGTTTAATGAAACATTCCAACTAGGCTACAATTTGGGGCCTTACACTATTTGTATATTAGTTTGAATAAAAGTTTGTTTATTTGAGGGGAATCAAGAAAATCAAAGATAAAAGCAAGAGGAAAGGCAAGCTTGAGTTAGAGTTATTATTAATTAGGTGGGTAATATGTTTATGGTTATTGTGATGATGGGCTAATTTCTTACATGTTTGTGTGCTTAAATGCTTATCTTTGAATCATTATGAATGTGGAAAAAATACACTATGATTTGCTAGCTTGTTATGCTTAAAAGATTTTATTGCAATTTGTATTGATGAAAAACTGAAAAGTCCAAGAAGCATGAAAAAAATGAATATATGATGAAATGTGTGAGCATCAAAATTTGCTTGTGTGTGGACAAGATAGATACTATTTCGTTTGTCACGTGCACGTCGATTTAAAGCCTTCTCTAGGTTGCCCGCTTGTGGATATGAGCTCTGAGAAATGGACTCATTTTGTTCATGGTGTAAACTTCGGTTTCTCCATTTCGTTCTATAGGTTTCTCTCAAGCCTTTTAATGTGTGTATTTCACTTTGATTTGTTGAACATGATATATGATTGAATGTTATGATTTGGTGGTTGAAAATTACATGATCTGATTTATGTGATAGCATGTTTGTCTATGAGCTTGAATTGCAGATAATCTGATTGTTAGATTAAAATGTGATATAAATATATGCATATGCTTGGTTGTATGTGTGGTTCATCACCAATGACTATAAACGTATTAGCCACTGAGCTTCGCAACTCATCCTATTATTTTCCACTCCTCAAGTACAGTACAAGCAGATCATTGAATCTTGCAATCTTCGGCAAACTCTAAGAAATCTAATTTTGTAACTAAATTGGTTCGATCATATTTAGTAAAGCATGAGCATTCATGTTGTATTTTTGGATTATTCTATTATTTTTAATCCTTGTTATATAATTAAAGTTATCTACAAATTTTGTTTTGTTTGAGAAATGAACGAAAGAGTTGATGAAGTTTCCTTTGTACATGTTCAAAATTTATACTTTATTAAGTTGTTAATTTCGATTGGGAATAAATTTGTGAGTTGTTTTGATGGCTTTTGGATAGATTTCTCTTAAGTAGATTGTTATGTTGGGAGTTTGATATGTTAGGAGTTTTGTGATTATGTAAGGCGTTTTTTGGATTCGGGTCTTTTGGTTTTGTGAAAATGTATAATAGGCAGTAAAGGAAAAATGGGACAGAAAATTGTATCCTGACTTCCATGAATAAACTGTATTGATCTAGGTAGAATTAGATAAAGTTGTCTGCATAAAAGTTGTAGCTTATTCTTTTAGCTTTCTAACGGTATATAGTTTGTAATTTTTGGACACCGGAATGGAGAGATATGATTGTTACAAGTTGGTGTGCACGATCATGCACGCGCTCTCTTCCATTGAGAAACACAGTCGTGCCTCCTCTTGCACGACTGTGACTTCCCTTGCACTACTGTGACTCCTTTTAGTCACGACCGTGATCTTAAATCTTTTTAATAATTATGGTTGTGACTCCTCTTAGTTACGACCGTGACTTTTATTTATTAGGTGATATTTTCTTATTCATAATCCGTGACTTTTTTGACTTCTTTTTGTTATTTTTTTCTTTTTAATTTCTTTTCTCACTTGATCTTGAACCAGTCCTCTTGTAATGAGGCCATGAATTAAGTTCTAAGACCAAGGCCCAACATTTGGTGAGTATAAGCTAACTTTTTGATGATGGTTTATTGGTTAAATTTATAAGTGATGAGTGCAAGGTGTTAACCCAAAAAGGAAAATGTCTTGTGAGTGGGAAACGATCAGCAAACATTTTCTATATATTGCAGGTCACTTCTACGTGTAAATCAGCTTCATATGTTGACAATATAGATCTATGGCATCAAAAGTTTGGGCACATTAATCATGAGCTTATTAGCAATTTAAAGAAATTAGAAGTTGTAAAAGGTTTGCCAACAAGAACAATGAAGATAAAACTATATGTTGTGCATGTCAAATGGGTAAGCAGATGAGAGTGCCATATAAAATGGTTAGACACGTTACTTCCTCACGCATATTGGAATTAATTCGCATAGACTTGGTTGGTCTAACATAACATGATAGAATTGGTGCCACATAAAAGGTTAGACATGTTACTTCCTCATGCATCTTGGAATTAATATATATGGACTTGGTTGGTCGAACATCATATGATAGCATTGGTGGGATGAGATACTTTTTAACTTATGTTGATGATTATTCTAGATATACTTGGGTATCATTTTTGAAAGAAAAATCAAATGCTTTTAAGGCTCTTAGAAGTCTATGTGTGCAATTCTTGAATATGAAAAATATGGCAGTGTTGAGAATTCAATCAGATCACAGAAGGAAATTTGAAAATGCAATCTTCAATAATTTATGTGACAAGTATGGCATCATACGAGAATTTTCAACACCTAAAACTCCACAACAAAATGGAGTTGCGGCGAGGAAGAATCAAACCATTCAAGAAATGGTCAGATCTATGTTAAATAGAAGGAAAATGTCAATGTGGTTTTGGGTTAAAGCGGTGAACACAACATGCTATATATGCAATATAGTCTATCTTAGGAGTATCCTAAATAAGACATTTTATAAACTTTGGAAAGGAAAGAAACCAGATGTAAGTTCCTTTCATGATTTTTGCAGTAAATATTATATTCTTAGAGATCAAGAATAGCTCAAAAAATTTGAAAGCAAGAGTGATGAAGGGATCTTTATTGGATAATCAGTCTATAGTAAAGCATACTTACGAGATAAGGTGTGCCGAACTGTGTTAAAAAATTTTGGTGTTAATTTTTAATTTGTGATTGTATGTTTAATTTTATGTTTTGATTTTGCTAGATTTTTTGAAACTACAACACCAGAAACTTTCAAATAAGATCAGAACGTGAGTTTGAAACAGGTGACATGGTTTTATTGAAATTGCGACCTTATAAACAGTATTCTCTTCCAAGAAGAGGGAATAAGAAGTTATCTTCACTTTATTATGGCCTGTACAAAATTATACAGAGAGTGGAAAAAGTAGCGTACAAGCTGTAGCTTCCCCAAGGTTCCTTTATAAACCCAGTATTCCATATATGTCAACTGAAGAAGGCTTATGTGGATCAAGAAAGAACTTCAACATCACTACCAAAATTCCATACACCTTTAGAACATCTCCTTATACCAGTGCTAAGAAGAAGGATGGTTAAAGGATACAATAGCCTAGGCATTTAGTTATTAATTCAGTGGTCGGACGGAGAACATGCTAATGCAACATGGGAGTACCTATTCGATCTTCAGAAGCAGTTTCTAGAAATTAACCTAGTAGAGAAGGATATTGAGGGAAAGGGAATTATTACAGGAATTGATGAAGAAGATGACCATGATACAGGAAACAGCTTGAGTGACGAATAAACAGTAGCTTTAGCTACTATGCAGAATTTATGTCGTTTAAATAAGGTTCTACGAATGTAATCTTAGAACTGTACACATTGTAGCCGTTACTATCATGTGTTTTTAAATGAAACATTAGCAATTATATGGACATGAAAAAACATAATTTAGTTGTGTTTCTTTCTAAATATTCTCTCTGTGTTTCTGAAATTCTTTTCTCTTTCTCCTTTGTTTCCTTTTTTCATTCGTACTAGATGAATACTATCACGGGAGTGACACTGTAATCACATTGTCACCAAAATTATACAGTAGGGTATATTTAGCATTTGAGTGAGAAGTAATTTGTGTTCCGTGTGTAGATCAAAACTGAATCAATTTTTATTTCCACGGCTTAGATTGACTAATAATTAGTTGATATCTAATGTGCTAGTTTAAAAATATTGACTAATACATACATGAGTACAATCATGAAGTTTGAGGGAACAAATGAGTATTTTTTAGGTTTTAGGGCGAACATATTCTAACAAATAATGTTTTTCTCTCGAATGCATAGGTGGACACACATTATGAGTGTAACAAAAGATTTTTATAAAAAAGACACGACTTTAAACAAATATGTGTTAGAACCCAAGTTTATGTTTGAATAAAGGCAATCATAAATGCATTTTAAGACATGAGTGTATCAGGTTTTATATATATACATACAGAGAAACATTAACTTATATAACCTGAAACACATGCGTATTTGTGCTTATCTTTCATTCCAAAAAGAAATATTAAGTTATTCGATTTTTTTAAAGCCATAATTGTAAAGGATAACAATATTTGAAAATACGTTTTTTTTGGTGGTTTTCAAACTCTGGATTTCATGAAGTGGAAATTCTAGATCTTTGCAAAGCTTAAGGAATGAAAAGTTGAGATGGAGAACCAGACGAGTAGAAAAACCAAGTATCTAAGATCACAAAATGATACTAAGTCAGTATCTAAGATCACAAAATGATACAAAGTCCACAAAATCAAAATTCTAAAGATTTTACGAGAATTATGTAATTTAGAGACAATGCATTGTTCAAAAAATCACAATAAAATAACATTTCAAGAATGATGAACATAATCATAATTAAAAGGATCAAGTTTTTAAGGCTGAATATATGATTCTTTAAAATTTTATATACAAAAATAGTGAGTGTAGCTAGTGATGACAATAGGCCGAATCAAATTAGACTGATGTGACCTTTTAAAGGAGCGGCTTGAGCCTAGTTTGAAATCTGATCTGGTCTGAATTATATTGTTTGAGCCTAAATTTAATCAGATATCGAGCAACTCGAACTCATTTAAAATATATCTGAAATTTGACCTAATCAATATCTAACTAGCAGATCTGACCCAAAACTCATCTTTAATCTCCTATATTATTTAATTCCCAATGTCATGACTAACCTAACAAAAATTGAAATATAAAAACTTAAAAGCAAATATGGAAGAATCTAAAGGATCAATTTGACTAGTAATAGACCCATCATGTTGCGGAGGAGGGGGAGGTCCATGTCCAAGCATGGTAGTGCTAGGAATTTTGGTGGTGGAAAAAGGGTAAATTTGGAAAGTAATTTAAGAAAAAAAGGTTAGTTTCTATGGTTTAGTAAAAAAAATGTGGTTCTAAGTTGAGAGTTTTACTTCAAGGTTTCTTAAATTTTATTTAAAGCATAAAGTAATGGACTTTTTGTACTTTTCATAAATTTAAGCTCTAATGTTTAGGAAACTATTATAAAAACTTAGAAATAATAGGCGTGGATCAAAGATTCAAAGCAAACAATACATATAACTCAAATAATATTAACACTACAACATAACACTAGTAATTAGAATAGATAGAAAAGAGGAGAAGATTGAAGAGACAAAAACTAGAAAAGACCATAGAAAGAATTTGAAAAGATCAAAGGTTAGACACAGAAAACATAAGAACAGAAAATAGGAAGAGTTGGAAACAATGATCATATAAGAGAAAAGTGAAACACTAAACTTCTAAGGTTTCCTTTATTATATATCATCGAGCTTTAAGTCACATCGGACTCTCAAGCTCAAGTTCAAGTTTAGCCCGAAATTAAAATTTTTTTTTTAAAATTCAAACCAAAATGGAAGACCAGTTAAGTCTAATTAAGCCTGTTGACTTCGAGTGGGTTGAATTGGACCTGAGCTATTTGTCAAGTCTAAGTATGGCGTATTATCTCATTAATAGATTACCATAAAATTCATTAGATAGGAAATTGATAGAGGGAGTGTAAACAGGAAATAAGATTTGAAACTTTATATGTCTCACTTATGTTTATGTTTATAGTGATGATAGGTCCAAATTTAATCTAAAGTCAAAGAATTATATTATTAGCTACCATAAAGGTATGAAGAGCTATAAGGTTTTGGACCTAACATCAAAGAAGATAGTGATTGGTAGGAATGTAGTGTTTAATGAGCAACAAATGTTAAGCAAACAATGTAAGGTTTGAGCTAGCATCAACTGAGGGTAGTATTTAGTTAGCATAAGTGAAACTAGATCAATTTAGAGCAAACATGAAAAAGGCTAAATATTTGAGTTTAGAAGATTGAAAAGCGATGGTAGACGAAGAGCAACATTATAGTATATTAATGAATAAAGCAATATATACCATTAGACCTCTAAACATATATAGTTAGAAAGATTTAGTATCTTTCACACTTTTCATTAGTAACGAGGATGTAAATACCTTCCAAGAGGCTATAAGTAATTATAAGATGGATATATAGATGATAACTATGGTGGAGGAGGTGGAGTCTTTATATAAAAAGAGAAAAAAGTGAACTAATGTAGCTTCCCAAAAGAAAGAGGCGTATAAAATACGTATAGGTATAAAAGAGGAAGTCAACAATAGCATAAAAAGGAAAAAAAAAGTTAAAAGATCTACTGGTAGTAGAAGTGTACAACACAAGGGGATTGATGAAGATGAAAAATTCTCTTTAGTAGTTCAACATACTTACGTCAGGATTTTGATGACATTAATAGTTAGTTTGCATATGCATTCAGAACAGGTGGATATAAAGACAACTTTTATTTATGATGATTTGGAATAGCAAATTTATATATCGCCTAAAGTGTTCAGTCAACTTGAAAATGAGCTTCTAATATGTAGAATATGTTTGCTTTTGTTAAAAGATAACAAACTTTCAATTTTTCCAATAAGATTGCTAATTTTTCCAATTTCTTATTTACATCCTGACAGTTGACAAATTATTTTGTAATTTTTTAAAATTACAAAAATTTTATAAATTTAAAAACTATTTTGTAATTTTAAAATTTTTTCTAAAACATTATAATCGTATCGACTAGCACTAATATGATACCATGATAATAAAACTAAAAAATGGTATTGAATCTCATACGATAGTTGCAAGATTGCTCCATACATATCTATGACCTCGTTTACAACCACGTTCACTTCTACATATAAATTGTCTTTTTCCACTTTGCTCTATGTAATTATTTTTTGACTATAAGGATAACTTTGCTAATAAAGTTTGTTCAACTGGTACATCTTTTTTTTTCCCATGATCCATCCTTTCTTCACGAAATTGTAAAGATGCACTTATCTCATCTATGTTCATATTGCTCACATCTTTAGATTCTTCAATAGTTGTTACCATATAATTAAAATTTGAGTCAAGAGATCATAGTACGTTCTCCATAAGTTAAACATATTTCATGTTTTCATGTAACATCCCCTCACCAATTGCTAGTGAACAGTGACAAGACGCGTTTTCCATGCCCCAACGCACCGTATCCCATCAGAACTCCGAAGTTAAACGTGCTGGGGCCAGAGCAGTACTAGGATGGGTGACCTCCTGGGAAGTCCTGTGGAAAAACAAAACCGTGAGAGCGCGAGGCCCGAGAGGCCGAGGCTCAAAGCGGACAATATCTGCAAGCGGGTGGTCTGGGCTGTTACAAATCAGCTGATATAACCAACTATCAGCTAACAGCTAATGCAATCCGCTGATTGCTAAACAAAGCCCTTGTCATGAATGCCCTTGGTTACTCAACTAGGTTACATTTTTATTTAGCTTGGCTGGAGTGTCATTCTAGTCTTTTAACATGAAGACAAACATTTTGTAGTGAATGCCTCTGGTTACTTAGTTATATCACACTCTCAACTAGCTATCAGCTCTATTCTTAACCAAATTTTCTTAAAAAGGGCCAGCAGAATAGGATTTTATTTAACATACATTACCGTGTACATCAACATACACAGGTGTGTAACTTCACATGACCATAACTAAAATTATTCAATCTTCACACATTTATAGAGACTTACATAGTCACTGTACATGGTCATGTGGGTCCTTAGTTGCTTTAAATCTTGTTCCATGCCATGATTCATCCAAATTCTTCTCCTTTTGATCCATAAAGTCAATTATAACCTATAAATGCACTTTGAGCAAATTAAGTTGTAAGGCCCCAAAATATACCCTAGATGAAATGTTACATATTTATGAAAGTACATGTATGATATGAGTTTAAATTTTGCTATGATTTGAAAGTGAAAGGCATGTGACTTGAATTTTGGTATTGATGGACCATAACTAGTGAATTGGAATTAATTGAAGCTATTAAAGAATTGAGGTATTTAAATTGGACTAAGAAAATTGGTCGAGCGACAAGTTAAGTTGGTACATGAAAATTAGAATGATTATGCCCATGAGTTGGTGACATTTGGCATAGCTAGTGCATTGACATTTGGCGTCACTCATTGTGTGACAAATGGACCAATTATTATGTGACAAGTGGACCAATTTTAGAGTGACATTTGGATTGATTTGTAGGAGAGAAATGGCAACATTTTAAGGAGATTAGTGGCAGCATAAACAATTGACACATGGCATTACATGCAAAGTGACACATGCTTACGGAGTTTGATGACACCTAGCATCCAAAGGTGGTGAATCACTTTAGCTCATTTGGTGTTTCTGTAGCCTTCTCTCTATACTTTGCTCCTCTCCATCGAAACATCTCATTGTCCTCTTAAGTTCTGGAATTTTTCTTGAGTTTTTCTGCATTATCACGTCAAAATACTACATTAAGGAAGATAGATCCAGCTGTCTTCTATGCTGTTGTCTTCTTGGTTACCTTGATTTGGAATTATTTTCGCTTGCTTGGAAGGCTGGATTGGTTTGTTCTTTGGAGTTGGAATTCGAAATTAAACATGCAAGGGAATTCTTAACTTGATATGATATATTAGTACATGTTTTGTGATATTTGAAGATAATTAGAATTGAATGCTGGAAAAGTGTTGGTTGTATGATATAGTGATTCTACTAAACATGCATCGGTGTTTCAGCCATATCTTGACCTATAGACATCCAAATGGGCTGATTTTAAATTCAAAGTAAACTAGATACATTTATATACAATGTTCATGAAGAACATAAATTTGAATTTTGTCACTAAGGGTTTTGAAATTTAGCTTGCATATTAGTTCTGGTTGTTGTCCACGGTTGAGAACATTATGTAGTAGTTTGGGTATAACTCATGGAATAATGAACTAAATTGAATAATTTTGGTTTCTTTAGAACTTAAGACATAGAGGAACATTTGTTTAGAAGAACACATTGCCCAAAAACCTCAGTTTCTATGTCAAAATGGCTATACAAATCAGACCTGAAACCTGTCCTAAGAAAATGCTAAACTTGGTTGTGTAATTGTTGACATATATAAGGTTAGGACTTTAACAATGGTTTATGTTAACTTAATTGTGATTAAAACAGAACCTAGATGATGATAGATTAATGGAGTAAAAGGTAATTAATCCCTATATGATGTTAGATTAATGGAGAAAAAGGTAATTGAGTTTTGGTTTATTAATGGAGATGTTAATATAAAGGATGTATGGTTTAATAATGATGAACATAATGTTGAATAGCTTGGTGTGGTCATGAATGAATGAGTTCTTAAGGCTTATATATTACGAATTAAATATGGACGATTGTGAATTGGGAATTTCTGCGATAATATCATGACATTACCGAACCATCAATTGTTCGAGGAGTTTTATAGCTGGGATTGTATTGGAAGTGCTTGCTAATTGTGTGCATATACTTAATGTGTGATGACTCGACACTTCTATTGATGCATAATTGCACATGTTTGTGTTTATAAGGTATGTTATGTTTGATCAAATGTCAATGAATAAGTTCATTTGAATAAAGACATACGTTGTACTTCTTCTTTTGCATAAAATTCTGAAATCTGAAATGGTTTGTTTTAAAGACTGTTGAGTCCTAGTTGTGGGTAAATAGGCATGCCTAAAAGGGTTAGCAGCTGCTTCTGTAATTAGACACTAAGGTGTCTTCTGTAACCAGACACCCTAGTGTCTTTTGATTTTAGACACTTCTTTGTCTTTTGTTTCAAAAACTTAAGTTTCTTCTGTTTCAGATACTAATCATGGTATCTTCTATACTGGTCTCGTTACCCATTTCTGTAAAAAGGATTAGTAATCTAACTTATTTTGTATTCTAATACATGTTTTGTTTTAAGATAAACAAATTCTGATTTAATATAAGATAATTTGGATTGATACAAAATAAAGTCTGCTCTAATACAATTCATATTCTGATCTAAAGGGTTTATACCCTATTATGATAATCAATTCTGATATCTGTACAATCTGTTCTGATACTTAAATGATTGGCACTAGCATGAGAAATATTCTCTAGTGAAAGATCATATTCTGTTATTAAATCCATTATGCTTGAATTGTTCTTTAATATGAACCTTTAATGATTGCTTATAATATAATTTGATTCAGTATATGTGGACGATAGGTGACTGTTAAACAGTTGCTAGTTTATGTATGGATTAGTTATTCCCCACTAAGCTTTATGTTTAGCACGGTAGTTTTGCCCTGTGTAGGTTTTGTTAAGAAGACTTGAGACTAGGACAATGTCAACCACAGTGGCCAAGAAGATTGAGTTTTATTTTGACAAAAGGTATGTTTGAGTTTGGTTTTGAGTTGTATATGAGAAATGAGACAGTTTGTAATTTTGTTTAAAGGTTTGTAATAACTATAACATATGATAGATTAGTATTTAGACATGTTTGTGATAGGTACAATATGTATAATGCATTTTGTTTGTATCTCAACTTGTGATGAAATATAATGTATGTTACTTGAGTTTCTGAAAATGCTTGGAATTGTTGATATGTTATGTTTGGGTGCTGTTATGTGTGGCATCTGCATATTCTCCCAGAGGGTATGCAAGTGTTACATAAGTACCACAAGTACAACAAAACCATTGAATAACAAGCAAAACATGTTAAATATGAGTGTATAATTATAGTCAAATAAACATCTATCATGAAAGTTCCACTATAGGCACCCTTTTCTCATATAATATGAATAGTAAGATTAGTTGGATCACCCACTCTTGTATTTCTTTATCGAGCTTTATTTGAAGTATTTATAAGCCATACACATCAATCAGTTCAAGCTGTTATAGTATATAGATTAGGATGTGTTGCATGAGATTGATTTGGTAGACTGAGTGAGTAAGATCATCACCTTTGATGAATGGTAGCATTTTTCAATATCTAGGAGATTATATACTAGAAGCTTGTCTTAAAATTCATATGCATCTTTTAAGTTGACAATGATAAGACATCCAGGCAGGATGAGTTAGATTCTGGCACGAAGGCGTCAAACATAAGTTAGGTTCTGGCATGAAAGCGTCAAACATAACTTTAGTTATAACCAATTAAGAGTTTAAGCCAAGTTTTACATTAACAAACACACCCTCACATTACAACCTAGTATGACATTGCTCGATTAAAACTACAAAAAGGTCTACTTGAGGAACTATTAAAACAACATGGCCACCTTGAGAACCTCACACCTGACTTAGTCTAAGATGTCATGCTTCCATTTCCCGACCATAAGGCACTTCTATAAATTACTAGTGCATTCATTGTATGCTAAGTGGGAGAGCATAAGTGTAGTCATCTAACGAGACTTCTTATTCATACACTGTATATGTCGTCGAGTGTAAGTGTGGATGTACTTAGGTCACACATTCGTATAACTCATTTGTAGTTATTTGCATTAGTCTAACTTTGGGACTATGGGAAGAGGAATTAAAATCACCAAATTGGTTGGGAGGTTAGGATTGGTTAAAGAAGAGTGAGATTTAACACTAGTTAGTGCTCCCACTCCTCTCACTGTGGAGATTTTACAAGACATAAGGATGGTGGAGCTTTAGAAGGATGTACAAGATCAAAATTTTTCTCTTATCAGTACACCACTACAATTAATGGAGGAGGTTCACCTACAAGAGGACTAGGCTATGAGTGTGGAGCATATGCCAATATTGACACTACCCTAACCTATAAGCTATATACCTGCCTTTTAGCCACCTAACACATCATACATAGACTAGTACATGAATTGGTTAGGAGATACTTTGATAAGGTTGACATAAAATCTCGATGTGGAGATCCCCACTACTAGTCTGACTTGTTGAGCCTACACAAGGGGAGGTAGACACAAAAGAAACATGAGGTAGACATAAAAGAGTACATAATTAATATAAATCCAAAAGAGACAACAACAGAGGAGTAGACGAAGGAACCTATCGTGACACTGGTTCAGGGATAATAAAGGAGCATTATTACTACACTTGATCATGAAATGGAGAATTAAAAGGACACACAAGCAGCGACTGCCATGTCATCCCTTAGAGATTCGGTAGACATAAGCTCTATAGATGTTATGATAGATCCATGGATGATATTGCCATATGTCCCAACATCAAACTATCCTTATCAATATTAATTTTTTTAATATTTTCCTTTTGTATCTTGGTTTAATTAATTTTTTGACTCATGTTTTATCAGGTGTCTCCACTGTGTCAAATGGTACTTAAATGGAATGTTGAGTGTCACATAATTTTAACAAAGCTTGGCCTATACGTCTTATATCAAGGAACAAGTCCTCTACCATTTTGCTATCCCCTTGTCACTTTATTTTCATTGCTCTTGTATGCTTTTTACATTTAAGACAATGCTCATCTCAAGCATAGGGGAATGATACCCACTTATCAATTTTTGTCATGAATTTCTTAATAAAAATCAATTGTTAGATTTTTTTCTTTGAAAGCATACTAATAGAGATAATTAACTATGAATTTGATTGTCTTTGTAATTCAAAATGTCTAGGTAGCTAGCCATAAGTGTTAATGAATAAGTGAATTCAATTTATTTTATGAATTTAGAGAATAAACACTTGATTTACATCTTGATGCTTTTTATATAAATGTATATGTATCAAGTAAGTGTGATTTCCTTTGAGCATTTTCATTATCCAAAAAAATTAAAAAAAAACTATGAATAATTGAGCATTAAATAATTTCAATCCATTTGCTTCACACAAACAAAAAGGTTGAAGTTAAAGAGTGATGTTAGTAATTGGAGACAATGACCTAGTTGAGTAACTAGGAGCATTCATAATAAGGTGTTTACTCTCACTTCAAAAAGGATAGGTGAATTCTCAAGCAAGCTTTTAAATGCTCTTTGGATAATTAAATTTGATGTTTTATTTTACGTTAATAAAAGGTATGAATATGTTCAAAAGTTAAAGCATTTTTTCTCATGTGTGTTCATTTTATACATAAAGTTAAAATTAGTCATTTGTATTGAAATTTGAAACATGAAGTGAATTAAGTGATGGACTGGTATAGGTAGTTAGTTACGTAACACTTTGATGATACTTGTGATTGGATGAGTATTGGAGAATCTTGATTGTTATGCTTAATTTGTTTTATGTTTTTTTTTCTTTAGAATAGCTTTCTATTTGAGTTGGGATGATGAAATTGGTTTACTTAAGGATAAGAAGTAGTTGCTTAAGTGTAGGGGAGTTTGATATATACAGGATATAATTTACTTATGACATAAATTTTAGTAGCATTGGGCTAACATTTTATATATTTTATATGAATTGATATTTAAAATGAGTTATAATTTGTGCCAAATCTTGTTTTAACCTCTGTAAGGAAAAGGAAAAAAAAATTGGAGAAGAATCAAGTCGATTTAGAGTGACTTGAGAAGATGTAAAGAAAGGCTTAAGAATACAATAAGAACATGACATTGTGTTACTGTCTGTATTTTATCATATCCTATTCTATTTCTCTAATAATGAGGGTTCCACAAGAGAGAATTACATGTTCTTTCTAGGTTAAGGTAAAAGTTATCACCATAATTGTTGGACCCCGATTTCTTCTTCAATATATTTGGGATTAAATTTTTGGGGATATAATTTTTTTAAGATTGAAGTTATTAAATGGAGAGATTGAGATTAAAATTTGGAAGCATATGGTGTTAATTGAGATTGAAAGAATAAGAGTTAGTGTAAGGGTATTTTTGGAAGATCACTTAAGCTATTAAGAGTTAAGTCTTATAAGGAGGGGCTTTTTGGTCTTTTTGTTCCTAGTTGAGTGAAAGAAAGAAGGAGGCTTTGTGTGTGTGTCGTGTGTGTGTGTCGTGAGT
>JAOTAY010000006.1:14916306-14946922 GCA_025629805.1 Erythroxylum baracoense
CCGCGAGCCACGGGTCCAGATGTCACGCAGGATGTCGGGCCCGTGGGCCCGCCCGGGGAGGGGTTCCAGCAATAATTCACAAAATGAATTAATGCATTGTTAAGTTTTCCTGATTAGAAAGAGATTTCAGTTAATTCAATTTGACGATAAGGATTATGTTGCTCGAGAGAAAGCATAATTGTATCCTAGGAGTTTTTACTGTTCCAATAAACTAGCATCATTCATTAAACTAAAGTGAAGTTAAAATATAGTAAAATTTTAGGAAATATCTTAATTAGATCTAATTTATATGTTAATTTCTTTAATATTGATCACTACTTTGATTTGGCAATTTAGAATTGTTTTTTTTGTTCAATTGTGCCCGATAATCTAGATAATTAAGTATGTGTGGAATTAGTAGTTAATAGCTAGTCCTCATAGGATCAACCTGTAATTGCTAGTGTTAACCTTATCTATGTAGCTTGCTTATGGTATAAGCCAAACACATCACCTAGATACTGAAATTGTACTCTCTCAGGTTATAATCATCTATTCTTCAATTAGATAACTAGTATTTATATTGGGCTAACAACCATTTGAATGCATTAAGATTTATGGATCTCCTATCAATGATTTTACTATAACATCATAAGATCATATAGGGCTCTTTCGAGCATCCTATTTAACCCTACTCACTCCTATCAATGATTTTACTATAACATCATAAGATCATATAGGGCTCTTTCGAGCATCCTATTTAACCCTACTATTTAAGTTATAGTCCACTCATAAATAAGCTCTATCAAGGCATCATAAAGATTTTTAATTAGATTTAGACACTAACATCAATAAATATGTGTTAAGATCATTCAATATAGAAATATGTTCCATAATATAAGCAAATCTAAATCAAATCCATACAAAAGTATCCACTAGATATACAAACATAGAAAAGTATTTAGGTATAAAAATGTTCATAACAGTAAAATCAAATGATAAAATCAAAGATATAAAGATATAAATAAATTTAGATGAAGTCTTGATTATAACCAACAACTTGATTCGTTGAGATGATGTTTGGACCTTGATTCTTTAACTAAAAATAAATTACAATTAACTTTTTGATGGATTTATAACCTCTGGATATTTAATCCTAACTTTTGGGAAAGATGTCTCTAGTGTGTGTTTTATCCAAAAGTTGACTAAAATCTCTTTAAAATTGCTAACAAACATTTCCTATATTATGAATGTCACTATTTCCTCTAGTGATGGACATGATATGTGATATGGTCGTGTCATTAAACCATGTATCTCCCTGTTTCATCTGGGTGATAGACATGGTATCTAGCACACTTGTGCCAGTAAATTGTGGATCTTCTTATTTCTCCTTGTACTTGTAAACCGATCTTATAAATGGTCAAGGCCCAGTTTATATCACTTAGTATAGTTGATCTTTCTAATGCTTAAGCTAGTACATATTTTTATCTAGGAATTTTGATTGTATTCATAATTTGACTTAAATTGGCCTCCAGTTCTTGAATAATAGTATTCTAAAGTCAAATGTTCACAATTAACTAAAATGATATCAAAAAATAAGTAAAACAAAGTAATTTAATATTAAATCATACCAAATACTTAATAAAATATGTATATTTTTCATACATGTCAATTGGATCAAGAAGTCGAAAAGAACTACCGTAGAATTAGACAGTTTATTAATAAGGTGATCTTACTTTATGCAAAATAGCCCTTTATATCATATACATTAGGAGAGAGAATAGAAACATAAAAATATTTTTAAAATGCAGTAAGAAAATTATAAAGTATTTAATTGAATTAAAAAGAAATGACGGTTAAGGAGGCAACTGTGAGACTTGGCTGGAATCTCTTATAATTCTCCTTCTATGTTTGTTAGCTTTGTCACAATTTACTTTGATCAGGGTCCGAGTGTTTTAGCTCTTCGGCGCGTGGGATTTCTGATGATTTAGCCTTTACATCGACGACGTTGTACTGATCTTACCAAGCGTTTTTTGTAGTGCAATTTAACTGGACCACGCTCCGTCTCTGCTCGTTTGTACTTAAATCCACCGGCGTTGCTTTCACAACTTGCTGGCTAGTATAAATAAAGACAAACAACCATTAATTATATATTGTACCAATCAAACAGAAATATCCATAAAATGCTGTAAACAAACCAAATCAATGATTAAAACAAAAAGCATATAATGATTTCTGTCAGTTTCCTTCAGATTCTCCCAACCTGCCTCGTCCATTCGATTTGAGTGCACATATATCACAACTTCTACTTAAAGAGCAGTGTCTTTTGCTTTATAAAGTTGGATTCTTTCTGAAAGTGGAAGATAGCAGAATCAAGAAAGGCATAGTTATTTTTCGTGTTTTGGTTGATGGGTATGGTTGATGTTACTGACATGCCAAAACATGGAGTAGCAAAGGGTTCATGGGGTTTTAGCAATTTGATAAGGCGAAAACAGGTTGATTCCGTTAATATCGCGCGAGATGGCGAGCGTCAGCTGGCCAAGAAACTCTCTATTGTGGACCTTATTGCCATTGGTAAAAATACTAAACCTTGTCCATCGTTCCCCAAATGGGTTTTGAATTTCGATCCCAAGCTTTCATCTTGTCATTTTGGGTTTTGGTCTGTATAGTGGCTTTGGGGGAAATCTTATCTTGCGTTCTCTTTGCTCTCTGAATTTTGTAAAGAGGCAATTTCTTGTAATTTTATGTTCTGTTCTCACGAGTTATTATTATCATGACAACGGAGCTGACAACACTATTGAATGTCGATGACCACATTAGTTAACTTTTAAGCTTTACCGATGACACTGGGGACTTCTGTTAAAGCTTTGTGCGATTTCTGACTTGTATGTTTGCCAAGTATCATTAGTTACTAACTAGATGTAAGCCTTTATGATGTGCAGCTCTTCCATACCTGAGTGTCTATTGTCTTTGTTTCTCCTGTCTCTTGTGTTCAACCATGTTGAAAACTGTTGGTGGCTTTTAATAGTTGGCAATACTTGCATCATGTAACCAGGGGTTGGAACAACGATTGGAGCTGGAGTGTATATACTTGTAGGAACAGTTGCTAGAGAGCAAACAGGACCAGCTCTTTCTATTTCATTTCTCATAGCTGGAATTGCTGCTGCTCTCACAGCATTTTGTTATGCTGAGCTTGCATGTCGATGCCCATCTGCTGGGAGTGCCTATCATTACACATACATTTGTATTGGGGAATGGTAATCTGAAACTCGTTGAAACGTTTTAGCTTTCTATTTTGATTCCTAAATACACATTATTGCCTCAAAAAAATGCTAGCAATAGTGATGAGTTGCTCAATTAGTACGATGAAATCAACTGATTGATGTGCCAGATGTAGGATTCGTCTTCATTTTTGTTTATTCTAATGACAAGCTAATAAAATTTCAAATATTATGCTGCTTAAGGCACCTTGTGCATAGTTATTGGAAATTAATTACAAAGGAAAAGTCCAATGAACTTGTACCCTTCTAAGTTCAGGTTGGTGACTTAGCATTAAGTCAATAACTTTGGCATGACTTTAACATGTAGTGCTGCATGGTTGATTGGTTGGGCACTGATTCTGGAGTACACTATTGGTGGTTCTGCAATTGCTCGTGGCCTAACACCAAATCTGGTGCGTTAGAGAGGATGTTCCAATTTTACCAGCGATAATTCATTTCTTTCTTTATAACCATGCACTTTCATCTTATTTCTTTTACTTTTGAAAGTCTTACTATGATTGTGGTTTTGATATGTTTCGTAGGTTTTAGGTTGGTTGTGGATGCATGTGTGGATAATGTAATCACGTGTGGTATATGCTTCTTTACGGTGATATTCCATGACAGTTAGCTTAAGTTGCCTATGTGGCATTTTTTTATTTTCTCCACTTTAACATGAATGGGTGGAATATACGTAGATAATTGACTTTCCAAGTATTAGTTACCTTAGCTGTAGTTTATGTGGGACTTGTGGCTTGACTATAATTTTCAGGTGGTCTTACTTTATTGTTTTCTTTCCTCCAAGTATTCCTCTAAAGATTCATCTGTTGCACCTATGCTGAGACCAGCACAGTCATTTTATCTAAGTATAAAAGTGGTCTGAATTTCATGTTTCTATATGTGAAAAGAAGTATAAATATCTTTAGATACCAAACATTCACTCAAAATTGTAATAGGATATGATATCCAGCTTTAAGATTATTGGCATTTTGAAATATCTACGAACCATATGCTGTGCCTTGAAGTTTAGGAGTAGTTTCCATCCACATTACTTATCTGTTTGTCCACTTAGGCCCTACTTTTTGGAGGTCAAGATAAGCTGCCTTTCTACTTGGCCCGCCATACCATTGCTGGGCTGGATATCGTGGTAGATCCATCTGCTGCTGTGTTAGTTCTTGCTGTCACAGCACTATTATGCATTGGAATTAAGGAGGTAATTGAACTCTCATTCTTCTTTTTTTGCACAAGAAAACATGTTAGTAACATTATTGTTACATCACTATCTGCAAGTCTGTACATGTTCTTTTAATTGATTTGAGTGAATTCCTCATTTGACAGAGTTCATTAGCACAAACAATTGTCACAACAGTGAATGTCTGTGGGATGCTTTTCATCATAGTAGCTGGTGGTTACTTAGCTTTCAAGACTGGATGGGTTGGATATGAAGTTCCTAGGTAACAAGTTTCTTCTTTTTTCTATGTATGTGATGCTTACATCAGTTATAAATTTATACTCAAGTTGATTATTAGCTTTTTGTTCATGTTATAGGTACTTTCCCTTTGGTTTAAGTGGAATGCTTGCAGGATCTGGAATTGTGTTTTTTTCATACATTGGTTTTGATGTAGTTGCTAGCACTGCTGAAGAGGTAATTTTGCCTGTCAGCTCTTTATATGATTGCTGTTACATGCAGCAGAAAATAAAAAATAAAAATCACAGTCGAATTAAGTTGCCAGCACATGCTCTTTAGTATGAAAAATGCTTTCATATCTAGAAAATTGAAACTTTTACATGCTACATGGCTTTCTTTTACATGCATGCTTAAAAAATTGAGCAAATCATCCTGGAACAGAGATACTTCGGTCCACACTTCATTCCTAGCAAATATCCTTCTGTTGTTTGTTTCCTGATAAAGAAGGAATTGTTCATATTTCATCTAAATCTTCATTGCTGATCAAAATCAACCGTACTTATTTTGAGTAAAATGTTGCAGGGAATTGATTAATTAAACAATCCTGGATACTTTTTGTTGTTTCATGATAGCTAAAACCAATCTAGAGTTATACTTCATCTGATTGCCTTTGTAATGGTGCCCTCTTATGAGCTACAGTTATGAATTTTGAATAGAATCATTTATCTTACAATTTTCATTGCAGGCAAAAAATCCTCAACGAGATTTACCCTTGGGTATTGGTATTTCTTTGTTTATTTGTTGCATTCTTTACATGCTTGTATCTGTTGTTATTGTTGGGTTGGTTCCATATTATGCTCTGGATCCGGATACCCCAATCTCTTCAGGTTTTGCTTCTCATGGGATGCAATGGGCAATGTAAGATGTTATCTACTTTTTATGGATTCATTTAATTGTAACTTTGACTATAATGCATAACAGCTGCTTCAACTTTTTAATCGCAGGTATATAATAACAACTGGAGCGGTTACTGCTCTATGTGCAAGTTTAATGGGTTCACTTCTTCCACAGGCATGTATCTCCTCTTAGTTGCAAACATAACTGCATGAAAAGTCCTACAACCTTCTCTTCCATTTTTCCCTATCCAATTTTTCTTTTTCTCTTTTCATTTGGACATGCTAGAAATTCATCAATTCAATACAGTGAATTCTTCATTGTGTTTTAAATATTGTGACTTGGAAGATCTTTACAAATATCAGTTTTCTCTATGATGAGGTGTTTGTGGAATATTCTATTCTCAATCATAAATCTTGTCTCATTGTTACTTTTGATTCACTTTTCCTTTTCTTAGCCCCGACTCTTCATGGCTATGGCTAGAGATGGATTGTTGCCATCATTTTTCTCGGACATTAGCAAACGCACCCAGGTTCCAGTAAAAAGCACTATCATCATTGGTATTCTTGCTGCAGCACTAGCATTTTTCATGGAAGTTTCAGAGTTGGCTGGTATGGTAAGTGCATGAATTAAGTATATGCTGCGTCAGGAGGAGCATATATCCTACTCTTTGAAAGTTATACCTTTGATGCAGGATATAATCATGAAGATATTTCTTATTGGTACAGGTTAGCGTGGGTACTCTTCTTGCATTCACTGCTGTAGCTGTTTCCGTCCTAATACTCAGATATGTTCCACCAGATGAGATGCCTTATCCGTCTTCACTTCAGGAATCTATTGATTCATCATCAATACAATTCAGTGGAGATATTGAGGAGATTTCCAGTCGAAGCATAAAAGATTCTGTCAACAACTGTGATTGGACTCATCATTTATTTGACAATGTTGGGACATCAACTGGACGCCCCCTTCTTCTGAAACACGTGTATCAAGGTATTTTCTAGATGCCCTCTTTGCCGTTGGGATGTGACTCTTTATTCTTCTGAAACACGTGTCTCAAGTTATTTTCTAGATACCCTCTTTGCTGTTGGGATGTGACTTCTTTTACTCTTCTTTTTATATTTTCTTTTATCTCTTTTGCTTCAGTTTGACTTGATAGCTTATTAAATGCATAAGCATTTCAAAGATAGAATAGAACGGTGAACTCTAGCTGGCATCTTCTGGCTATTGTTGACCAACTTTGGTTGTGGGGTGCTGAAAGAGTAGTACCAAAAATTGAAAACTATAAGTGAAAAGGGAATCAGAAACATCTCAGGAAAAAGAAATCTGGAACCATAATCGACTCCATTTGTTCTAGACAAAATCAGAAATTTCCCTGTAGTACTCAGGTGAATGTGATATTGGCATGGTTAACTCAACACGTCTGTTATGTTCTTTTGATTACTGCTTGAGCTTTTAGAGCCAGAGAAGTATCTGTTCTTTGTACTTTTTTAAAAAAATTCTTTTAGTTCAAGAATACTGATAAGATGACCTACAGCCCTGTAGCGGGAGGTGCTAATCTATGCGTATTTTGATGGCTTCTTGTATGTGATGTAGAGCACTATAATCAACTCAAGAGGCGGAAAATCGCTGCTTGGAGTATTACCCTTGTGTGTGCAGGGGCTCTTTTTCTTGCATCTGCAGCTTCATTTGGAAACCTTCCCAGGTTTGTCCTCTATTTTGACTTACAACCTCGTGGGGTTTATCTGGATCCCAAGAAGTGCTCAGTTTATATCATACTGTAGAATAGTGTGATCTAGAAATTCATCAATACAGGGTTTAGAATCTGTGTCATCTTGGGTGATTGCCTTAAACTCAGCTTGGGAATTGCATTTGGAGTAAAAGGTGACAAATTAATAATTAGTATGTCTAAGACAGTAAACAAGGCAAATAATCCCCTTCATTGGAATCCACGATGTATATGCACTTTCTGGGTACAATACTCGGTAACTTATTCAATTCTTCTGATTCCTTTATATTGGTGATTGTACCAGCTTTCTTCGGTTTGCACTTTGTACAATAGGCGGAGCTATTTTGTTGTGCAGTTTGGTGGTTTTGGCTTGCATAGCTCAAGATAATGCAAGGCATAGCTTTGGGCACACTGGAGGTACATGTTATTCCATCTCATGATATGTTAGCATATTGGTTTGACGTGAATTGCCTGCCTTGGAGAAGGCTCCCTACTCAAGCAATCACTTTGAAAATTTGTGAAAGTTTTCCTTTTCTTACAGAAGTTGTAGAAAACGTGTGAAGAAATTTGGGAAGTAAAATCGCTTTAGTAGATTTCCTCTAATCTCGGCAGCGATGGCACTAGGCCTAATATGCATGTAATCGTTTCCAATATGACTTCGTTTACTCCTCCTTTCCAGGTTTCATCTGTCCATTTGTTCCGTACTTACCTGTTTCTAGCATACTTGTCAACACCTACTTGTTGGTTAATTTGGGGTGAGTGTCAAACAATCTTCTTTCAAGTTATGGAGAATGTTAAGGAAGCCAGAACTTAAGATGTGATCATTTTACCACTTGCATACCTGCAGGGCGTACACGTGGCTTCGTGTCTCAGTGTGGCTGGTAGTGGGAGCACTAGTGTATTTATTCTATGGGTGGAAGCATAGCTCGTTAATGAATGCAATCTATGTCCCTAATGCTTGTGCTGATGAGATGTGCCGCACCTCACCTGAACATGGACAGTAAGTTTTGCGTAAGCATGAAAGAAGGTTCCGTAGTTTCCTGTCCTCAATGAAGTCAGAATAGCCAATGTGGAAGTCTTGAGATTGATGTCCATCTACTAACTGTATACTAGTAGTGCGTAAGGTTTTTTCAGACCTAAAGAATCGTAGGTTATAGAAACATGTAAATAACTTGTGGCTGAGAACATACTAAATCAATGTATTTGGATACTACAACTGGTGGGAATAACTATGACAGTAGTCGTCCCTTTTCCATGGACAACGGACTCTAAATCTCTTTTTATTGAATTTGTATCGCAAGAAAGAAAAAGAAGCAAGAGAAGAAAGAAAACTGAGAGAATATGTGAGTGGTTAGAGGTTGTTACAATCAATTTCTCTGTTGATCAACAAGCAATACACAGTTACCATTTCTACTTCCCACTTGAGTCAAAAGAGTAACCCAACTTTACTAAATTTTAATAGGAAAGCAATTAAAAGATTTCACAATTTTTTTTATAAAATTTGAAAATAAATAAAAGTAGAGTTTGAGAAAAAAAACCTGTCATTATATGTGCCAGATTTTAAAATAGAATATCTAAAAGGTTTGGCGAAGAAATTCAAAGAAGTTTGTAATTTTACTTGGGTTAAAAATAAAATAAAGTTAAAGATAAAGCCTAAAATGATTATTAAGGCTTGAAAAAAGGAAGAAGGTAGAAAAGGATTAAAAACTCAATATAAATGATGTGAAAACAATGCATCTTAAATTAAATGGGCTGAAGCGAAAATTTAAACCTAAAATGACTTTAACATTCTGCTTGAAAGAAATACTTAACAAAAATGAGCTAATCAAAATTTGACTAATTTAGCATAATTGTTCCGGTTATTTCAAGATAATAAGTATTTTCTTCTCTCTCTTTTAATGCTCTAACTTTCTCCTATGCAATCTTTTTTTTCAATTTTTGACTTAACAAAATTTTATATTTTGGATAATGGAATTTTTGCCTTGATTTTTTTATAAAAATTTTTGACCTAACAAACTTTTTTTTATTGATTGCTTAATTTCACCAATTTATAATACTTGGTAAAATTAGAGGGAGTATGTAAATGTAGTGACTTTGATGAATAGAAAGGAGTAAAAGTTGAAGAGAATAAGGCTATATTATACAAGAAAAGAAGGATGAGGAGAAGGTGAAAGACAAAGAGACGGAGCCAAAGAAAGAAATACTCAAAGAGCACCAATAAAAAAATTTCTACCTAAGTAGGCTTAAGAAAGACAATAAGGAAAATAAATTTGCTAACTTTTTAGACCATTAAAACAATGACATCTTAACATTCCTTTTGTTGAAATTCTTTTGTTCAAGTGGACTGGCATATGGACTCTAATACAAGAAAGAAGTCTTAGAACACTCCCTTTAATGCCACAAATAAGATGCTCATAGCAAAGACAATTTAGAGGCTTTACACCAATAATAAATCCATTTAAGTTAAGTAGATGCACTCTTATTTCTTAAAGAATAAAAGCTTATGCAAATTGAAACCAAGGAATTATTCAATGGGTGGTATGAAATTGCAAATTAAGAGGATTTTCATTCATCAAGGCTAATTTACTAAATTATGGACCAAATCAAGCAAATGTTGATTCTATTATATTGTTAAAGCATAGCTTTAGATGCTTCAATAATAAATCTTATTTGGACATCTTCAAAGAGCACAACCAAACAATCAACTAGGATAAACTAATTTGGTTTAATCTTAGCTCCCTAAAGTATCTTTTATCTTATAGTTAGCAATTAGACAAAGGTTGAAGACTAAGGATAGAATCAAGGAAAGCTCTTGCCTCTATTACAAGTTTTGTAACTAGGAAATCGAGACCATAAATCATTTATTTTTCAAATGTTAATTTTTATTAGCTCTCTAGACGCACATACAATTTTTCTATAACACTTTCTGTTTTAAAGAGGAATGACTAAGAATTGGAGTTTAAAATTTTAGACTAAGGGTGACTCTCTCATATTCAAATTAGCTTTCAATTATAGAATTTAGGGCCTTGTGGAAAGCGAGGAATCACACATATCATTCTAAGATAAAATTCAAGAAAGCCAAAGCTTTATCCCTAGAACTTTAAATTGGATTCGGTGAAATCATAATAGCTAATGATGTTCAATCAGTGGCTAGTAGAGACACCAATAATACATGAAATCTTCTCATGCTTGATGAAAGATAAGTGATCAACATTCATTTTCCATATGTAGGACTAGTTACATCGTAATATTAATAACAGCTAGTTAAGTCCCGATGGAGTGGAGATTGGATTAGTCCAGTAGCTTCACTTCTGTTTTTAGTTTTTATGTAAGTTCAAGTTGAGGCTTTTGGATTTGTTAAATTGTTCCTGGAAACTTTAAGGCCTTATATCGCTTCCCTTTTGGGTTTCTACTTTATTCGTTCGAAAGGATTCTTGTCCCCCTAGAATTCTGTCCACGAATAACTGGCCAGCCAAGCCAATTACTTTTCATCAATAATTATGTCATTCTCCTTTAATTTCTCAAAATAAATTTCAACGATATAGTTATCTCGAATTTCCATGTAGTAATGCAAGGCATTGCTCTCATTTATTCCTAGTTCAATAGTTGTAAATCATCAAAGTCTGTACATAAGATTAAGCAAACTTTTGGTGACTGTGTTTGTAATTCGTAGATTTTGTGGCCTAGTTGTTAAAAAAAAAACACAAAAGCTTTTAGCTATGATAACAAACAATTAGAGAGGTCGTCATGGCCAAAGGCATCACCAAAATAAGTAGCAATGTAGCTATCAAATGGAACATATCCATGGACAACTAAAATGCTAACTTGACCGCTAATTCCTTCCTCAATGGATGAACAGAAGATCCTAAACTGAAGACCGGGTCTGACCATATTGTATATGAATACAAGACCAATATTACTCAGTGTTACTATCATAAGAGAGGGAGAAAAAATTAAGGAATAAGGATTCGAATGATGGTATGGTAAGTCAAAAAAATCGGAATAGAAATTTCAGAATAGGAAAATACGAGGAATTCTGCTACAACAAAAATAATGCTTTGAAATGAATGGAGAAAAAGAAAGAAATGACTCAGTAGTGGAAAATGATTGTGAAATCCTTTTTTGTCCCCATTATACGTAGGCATGACAAATCTACTTCTACCTGAAATAAATGCTATTAGTTCAAATTGACTGAATTGAAAGCATTGCTAACCCTGTTTATTAATCATATCCTTCATCCACCAAAAGTTGGACGAATCATTTTTAACTAATATTGATTTTTCGACTTATTTTCCAGTTACATCGATCGAACCCATCCTTATCAATCGAAATTTCGTATCCATGTCAATCGAAAGTTCCACATTCAAGTAACAACCAAGAAAATCTTAAAGACAGGGAGAAGTTTCTAAGTTGGAAAAGTAAAAGCAGAAGCAAACTTTGCTATCCGTTCTGGAAGGTACCATCACATGTTACAAAGGCAAAACTGAATCAAGTAGTCGAGGCAGCAGGTATGGACAACATTCTACATATGTATACACCAATTTTTTGTAGGAAAGGGAAAGAGAAACTAAAACCATCTCCATCTACATACAGAGTTCTGGGAATTATCTAAACAGTCGCATGGTAAGCTCCAATGTCTTGCAGAGTCTCGGCAACTTCTTTCATCGATGGTCGGAATTGAGGTTTTTCATGTAGACATTTAAGAGCAAGAATTGCCATTTCGAAAGCCTCCCTAAGTGAATACTTTCCGTCTAACCTGGAGTCCATTATTTGTCTCAACCTTCTTCTATCTGATAACAAGGGTTTGGTCCATGTAACCATGTTGCGTTGCAAAGTTGGACGCTTTTTGTCAATAGCACGTAGCCCTGTCAACATCTCCACCAAAACAACACCAAAGCTATAGACATCGCTCTTTACATACAAGTTCCCTAGTTAATCAGCAGATATCATCAATATCATTTATTTTGCAGTTCAAACCCAAATGATTTAAGGTAATTACCTGTTGAGACATATTCCGGAGCAGCATAACCGATGGTTCCCATAACGTGCCCGGTTACACATGGATTACCAGCCCTAGGCCCCCATTTTGCCAAGCCGAAGTCTGATATCTTCGGCCTATAATACTAAAAGATGTTTGAAGAAAAGAGTTAGAAAAAAACACTTTGTGAAAGAAAAGGAAAGGCGGGGATTCTTGACCGTTTACCTTATCAAGCAGTACATTAGAGGACTTGAAATCCCTGTAAATTATAGGTGTGTCCATGGTATGCAAGTAAGACAGACCTCGAGCCATTTCCATTGCAATTTTGACCCTTTTCCCCCACGGGAGCAGCCTACCCGAGCCCCCTAAATATATAGATTGGAATAAATAACTAGCAATAATAGTAACTAGATGGAAGTTATCAAGTTTAAGTAATCTCACTTCCAAACAAATGGTAATTTAAACTGCCTTCTTCCATAAATTCATAGACTATCATGAGCTCGTCATTTCCCCGATAATATCCAACCAGCTTTACAATGTTAGGATGATACAGCCTTCTTAAGAAACCCACCTCCGTCTGCATTAATGCACAGAGAAAAGTGATATCTAATCCAATAATAAAACCCAAGAGACTCAATAAGCCAAGTCACCTGTTTTAAAGTGAGGTGATTCATTAACCAACCAGGAATGAAGGGAATGAAAATTCGAAATCAAGAACATAAAAGCTTCTCCTTTATCATTTTAACCGGGCAATAAAAATTTGAATAAACATGCATTGATACTTTTAGATTGATTGATTCTTGGTCTCAACCAACAAGTTTAACCTCTTATGATATAGAAGACTCAATTTCAAGTTGTGCAGCTCTTGGTTTCAAGGGTTTTATTATCTGTAGTGGACGTTCACACAGTACGAGCGGCAGGTTATGATCATTCTATCTTAAGGTATTCGATTGAATTTTTCTTTTTGGGCAATACGATAGGAAAACAATGTAAAGTGCGAAAGACAATGGTCAGAAAGTACCCTCCATTGTCGAATTCCTTGTTTGCTTGTTGAGTCCAATTTCTTAACAGCAATTGGACGTTTCCTAGTACCATGATCATTCTCATTGAGCCAGCCCTTATAGACTCTGCCAAAGCCTCCCCTTCCCAACACCAAATCGTTTCTAAAATTTGAGGTCGCCGTTTTGAGTTGTGCAAAAGTGAAAGCTTTTACCGTTACAGCGTCCATGGCAGTTGCTCCCTCCTCATCATCCAGTCCAGCCGGAAACTCATTCTCAACGTCGACAGGACCCCCGTTGGCCCAAATAGCTGCAATAGCTCCACTTGCTTGAGAAATCCTGGCAGTGAAGTTGGTAGTAGCCATAGAGAACCAACTGTTACCAGATGCATTAGTACGTAGAAAAGATGTGTCACCTGCAGGTTAAATGCCCACCAAACGTACAAAACAACAACCACAGGCCTTAGACAGTAGTGGACATATAAATACGATTCAAAAACACACATCTAAGCTAAAAGCAGAGAGAACAGGGAAGTGATGAATTTACCATCACCGAGATGGCCAACGGAAGTGGGACCTGCGTCTGGGGATGGTATTGAGGTTGGAGCGGTAACTGAGACAACCGTGGCGACTGTGGCAGTGACAGAGGTTGATTTAGGAGCAAAACAACTGCAGCAATTCCCCATATATATATGTGTGTGTGTGTGTATAAATGTCTATGTGTATATGCGCAGAGCACAACCCAAATGAAGAACAGACCGTCTTTGAAGCTGTATTATATATGGGTGCTTGTACGTCAATGTGTTGGTGAGGAGTAGACTACAGAGAGTTTGGGAGCTTGAACTTTCCAGGAGGACTTGGCTATCTATTTAGGAATGCCGCCACTTCCTTGAAGCTTCCTTGTTTCTTCCTTAAAATCTTCAAATAATGGCGGAATTTCCTTTTAATAATTGGAATCATAATTATAAAATTACTACCTCTTAGCCAATTCAATCATATTTTCTTATATGCGGAGTCAACTGAACTATATTTATTGGAAGATCTACATTTTACAAGTGTGAACAATCACATCAATTTAAGCATGTTGAATTCTAGAAATGGACGAATAGTCGTATCTATTTTTACATAAAATATACAGACCCCTAACATAAGAGAATTAATCCGTGATTTTAACTTTCGAAGGCAACCTGTAACCATGAACTAGTGATATTAGTTGTTAAGATTTACGGTATATATCTTATTATTTGATTTTGACTTTTTTTTTATAATTAGATATCTAAAATAATGTTAATGAGATTAAAATTCAAATTAAAGTGGGATAGAATAAAATCTGCTATCTTGGAAAATTGGATAGAGTTAGAACTCTATCTAGAGAAAAATTCTTGTAGATCACGTTTGTGTGGGCTTAAGGGTATTGTGTGTAATCTAGAGATTGCGCGTGTGAGAAGACTCCTTGGTGAAGTGGGGAACAAATGTTGGATGGGTCTTCAGTGAATCACGCAACACATGTTAATGGGTGTATGTGTGTATCTGTGACTTTCCCTATGATGTTATTCGCATGACTTCAGCTGGGTTTAATTGTGAACTGATTTGGGGTGTGTGAAGTTTCAGTATATGCGCTGATTGATTTTGTGGGTGCGGCATCTTGGAGTGTTCACCGCTGGGTGTTGTCTTTTGGTGTGTGATTCATGGCAGCTCTTTGAGTGTGGTTGTTGTCTAATATTCTATCGTGACTTCTTCTTTGATGTTTTGCTGTGTGGCTCATGACTGGGTTGGTTTATGTATTGCGTGTGTTTTCTGCCAAAGGCTTATTTGCTTGGTCTGTCGTGCTTGATGTCTTCCTATTACAGCTGTGAGTTGGTACTGGAATTTGCGTGAATCAGCCCATAGTGTGTGTTGACAACTTTCAGATCTATTTCAGTGGAGCTAAACCTATCGAGAAGTTGTCATTCTTTTCTATCTCAAGTGTATTTTGTTTTGTTCTTGGTTAGTTAATCACTTGAGTTATTCGTCTACTGTTCTTTCGTTAAAAGATTATTAAGAAAAATCCTCTGTTGAGGTTATTACAAGTCGCTCATGTTATCAGGTGTGAAATACATTCACGGGTAGTGAGGACAAGGGATAGTGTCAAGGGTTAAGTGGTGTCGGCTTAGTAAAGTCTTGTATAAAATTATTGTCATTAGTGAAAGTATTAAGTTGGGTGAGGGCCTCGCAAATGTAGGTAAGGTGTGTCGAACTGCGCTACTAAATTTTGATGCTGATTTATATTTGTGTGTTTAATTTTTTTGGTTTTTAATTGTGCTAGAAACAATTGTGGTAAATCGAAGATTTTGCGAAACTACTACACCCCTTCGAGTTTTCAATAGGTATCAGAGCGTGTCACCGAATCAGAACTTGATACAACAAGTTGGTGTAGATCTGTGTTTCGCAATTATGGCTAGAAGAGAAGGGGCATCAATCATCAGACCATCGTTGTTAGATGGTTCAAATTATCTTATGTAGAAATCACGGATGAGAGTATTCATTCAGATACAAGGAACAAAAGCATGAAACTCAGTTTTGCATGGCTGAACACATCTATTGATAATTGATGACAAAAGAGAAGTAGTACTGAAAGACCCATCTAAGTGGACAAGAGCTGAAGATGAGAGAGCACTTAGAAATTCTCAAGTCATGCATGCAATCTTTAGTGCTATTGATAAACATTGCTTTTCAATGATGTCAGCTGGTGATTTAGCTAAAGAAGCGTGGGACACTTTGCAGACTATACATGAGGGATCGAAATTTATGATAGCCTCAAAACTTCAGATGTTGGCTATGAGGTTTGAAGAGCTGAAGATGGATGATAGTAAAACCATTAGAGATTTCCATGAGAGATTGCATGATATAGCAAACTAAACACATCAACTCGGGAAGAAATACTCTAACCTGAAACTGGTAAAGAAGACGCTGAGATCACTACCTCCAAGGTTTATTCCAAAAATTGTAGCAATCGAGGAGGCTAGTGACGTCAATGACTTGTCGTTTGAGAAGGTAATTGGAATTCTTCTTAATTTCGAAATAAATTTGTTGAGAGGCAAACAGGAAAATAATAAAGGATTGGCACTACACACTGAAACTAGAAAAGATATGAACGATGTAGAAGATGAATCTGATAAGAATGAGGATCTGGTATTGTTAACACGAAATTTCAATAAGTGGCTAAAGAGAGTGAAAAAGGATAGACCCGAATTTAGGCAAAACTGTGGGAGCTTATTAAACAACAACTTCAAATAACAAGTTAAACTTAGAAGGGTGAAAAAAAGGTGAAGAAAATTCAATGCTATAAGTGTCAAAGCTTCGGACATGTGCAAATGAATGTGCTAACACCTTGAAGAAGAGAAAAGGAAAATCCTTTATGAGCACTTGGAGTGAGAATGAATCCAAAAGTGAATATAGTAGTTAAAAAGAAATTGCGAATAGTTCTACGTTAGTTGCTTTATACAACAAAAGTCTAGTTGCTAGCTTAACAGCAACCAAGAAGGAAATAATCGATGATAAAAACATGAGAAAAATTTTGGAAAAAACGCAAACGAATCAACTCAAACCTCAATCTTATATTATGAGAGTGATGACAGTGGTTCAGATGATAAAAAGGAGAATATTTATAAAACTTATGAATTAATGTATGTAAAATGGGTGCAAACATGTAAGAAGAATGAAAAATTGAATAAAGAATACTTATCTACGAAGAACATTATTAGAGATTTAGAGAAGAAATTGATGTCAACATTAAATGAACTTGATGAAGCAAAACTAAAATTGGTCAGTACCGAAAAGGGATTGAGGATATTAAATGGTGGCACAGAGTAGTTAGAAAAATTATTAGAAATCGATAAGATTAAAGGAGATCTTCAAGGCATTGGCTACGAAAGTGAACGCTCTAAGGTGAATGATGGGAAAAATAATGCAACCAGATCTGTCCAAGAAGAAACCTCAAGGAAGAATTAGAGGTTTATACCTGCATGTCATTATTGTGGGGTTATCGAACACATAAGACCAAAATGTTAGAAGTTGTTACAAATGATGTTTCAAAGGGGTTAAAACCTCTACGTTAAATTTCCAGTAGCAGAAATCCATAGTATCGAAGCACTCTTAGGTTAGAAGGGGTCAAGTATAAACACAAAGACGTAGTGAAGGAAAACAAGAAATTGTCCAGATTCACAGTTAATTGTTGTTGTTAAAGAAACTAGTTAGACAGAGGATTTGTTAGTTACTTATGAAAGAGAAGCCAACGAAACATCTGATGACAGGGATAATGTGACGAGGAATAAGGCCATATTTGAATTTTTTCGATGGGCATAGGAACTATGTGCTTTACATTTTTGAAGTATAGTTTGATGTTGTTTATTAAAAAAAAGAGGGCTCGGTCGAGTTTTTGAGTTTTTTATTTATGATTTTTCAAAGGTTCAGTTGATTGGTGTGTGTTTGGATTTTTCCTTATTTGTTAAATAACATATTTGATGTGAGAATTAGGTTTTGCTTGATTATTTGAGAATTCTGTTTTTGGATTTTGATTTATGGAGTTATGTCGAGAAAAAGTTTATGCTTGGTTGGAGAATTGTAGGAAGATTCGAGTTTTCTATGATTCAAGTTTTTCAAGTTTTATCTTGATTTCTTTATATTGTGGGCTGTATGAATTTAGGCAATATGTGCTCATATGGTTTATGTGAGAAGAAGATTTATTAAGTTTGATTATGATTCGTTGAATGCATTTTTGGGATTTATGAATTTAATCAGTCGTATAAGGATGGCTTTGATGTGAGTAATGATATGTTGGCTAGTTTTTGACTGGTGGTAAATTGTCATTTTGGCATGCTTATGATTCTTCCGCTACACCTATTGCTGATTTTTATTATAACACCCTACTACCATAGAGTATATACCCGAACATCCAGAGGATATTCAAGTACATATCCTATGACAATGGCATGTTAGAGCAGTCATGTTCTCTTATATGGCATCATACAAAATAACGAAATACTTAAAAACTCAACTCAAACTCATTTCATTTACAAACATGATTTACACTATAGTCGTTAAAACCAATACTTACATGGCCAAAACATTTGAGAGTTTACAACCTTTTATACAAAAGTTCTACATGACATAAGAAAACTACATAAAAACAGTCTACTATTCCTCAGATGTCAACTGACAAACCTTTAAGCCATTTCTTAATCCAAAACGTTCTTTTAAAGTATCTTATGAACTAGGTCTCCTCTCTTGTACCTGAAAAGTCACGTTGCAATTTTGATTAGTTTCATGAACTCAGTTAGTGAACCATCATTGATGAGCTCACTCATGTCAAATACACTGATATCTCACATCAAACCAAATTCACAACATTTCACATCTCAGTAAGACATAATAGATGTCACACATTTCATATACCCTTTCAGATCTTATATATCCTAATCAATCACATTATCAACAGATACTTAAATATAACATATCACTTTATCATCACAATTTCAAAAAAGGATTCATAATCATAAATGTACAAATGCATATGTATATGAGACTCCACATTCGTTGTTATTTTGTTGTGACAAGTGCCTTTTACTGTCCTATATCTCTCATAGATATCGGGCTTATTCATATACATATACTGCTTTGTACCTATTGTGGATATCGGGCTCATTAATCACGGAGCAAGGCTCTACATGCATATTTCTAAACTTTAAGCTATTTCAGACTGATCACTCTAGTCACAACTCTTTTATCTGATCATATATTTAATATGATGCATCAAATCACAAAATATGTCATCAATAAAATTTATTCATAATACATAGTCAGAATCTTACGTTCATTTGACCTAAGTCCAGCATTCAACATATTTGTTGAGTATTTAGATACCTTTCAGATTCATATACAAACATAACACTTCCAATACATTCCCATATATCAAACTCCTTAGACTATAAAAATTCAGAATTATCACAATTAGATCTTAACAGTTCAATAAATGGGAGTTAAACAGAAATAAAATTAATCCTAGTGAGAACATCTAGGTTACTCACATTACGCTCAAGTATACGCTATTGCCTGGATGGTGGCGTTCGACTTGAGCATCTAAAATTATGCAATTACATATAATTCATATTGCAAAGTCGATCAATCAAATACATGTTCAATCATGCACACATATATGTGCCATATTCAATGCATACTCAATGACTTTCTCGGGTATGTTTCCTTAATCACAATTCATAATCATTCAAATATTATAGCTTGTGCATAACTAGTTTGCAATTAGGTTAATACCTTAAGTTCACTTGATCATGCCCAATCATTAACCATACATTTACTAACTCTTTCTAGCATTACAAGTATTCACATAATTCCCAATTCTCATTCATTCATTCCTAATGCATTATCTATATCCTTTGGTATGCATTTGCATTCATATGAACATCTTCATTCCTATAACACTCCTACAATCCAAACTTAGATACATTGTTATCAAACAATCTTTTCCTTAAGGTATAACATCAATTATCAATCAAAACTTATCACACATTTAACCAACTTTTTCAACATCAAATTAGGTTCATTTTAAGCCCCAATCAAGTCCAAATGCATCATAGTTAAGTACCTTATCCTTAATTGGTTCAAGAATCACAAAGAAGAATATTTTCTTCACTACTATGCAATTCCACGATCATGGATGGCTTTCCACGATCGTGGGATGGGTTATCCGAAAGTCCCCATCCATTTCCTTCATTAGTTTTCTAGATTTTGACATCTTTATACCAAAGTCAAAACATCTACTTATTAGTCCATCAATTATACCTTTTTTAGGCCTGAATTATACTACAATTCCTCATCAATAACCTCTCCAATTCCAATTCAAAATTATTCAATTGATAGCTCACAAATTATTATCTTTCTTGCATTAAAAATCAAACTAGAAATTATCATACATTATCATGTATATAGTCCTAGTTCTTTCTCAATTCAATAACACTATATTAACATCTTCCTTTAGCATAAATGCACCTTCATTATATTTTAAATCCAAATCTAAATCATCCATGAATCAACCTATAGCCCACGATTTTCATTCACCAAGAACAAGTATAGAAAACATCCAAGTTCATTTAGCATATTCTAGCACACTTCATCATCAATATGATATGCATTTCATTCCAATTCAATCATCATTCTCATGCTATTATTCATGCCATAAAGATCAAATTGCTACTTACTTATTAGGCTTCCAACTTAGCTCAAAATTCCAGTTTATGCTAGCCTTCCATGTAAGAAAAATTCATCACAAACTTAAAATGAAAACAAGTTAATTTTCAGCAACAAGATGGAAGTAACATTAAGCTAGTTTCTTGGCTATTTTGTGAAGGATTAAGGTGTGAATTTCATGTTATAATTTGCCTAGGGTGCAAGCAAAATATAGAGAAAAGTTTCAATCAATTTCTGTAGAAAGAGGTGAGGGAACCAACAAAAACATTTTCTGCATTGGTTTAGCTTAGTCATGATGCTAGGTGTCATCCTCCTCCATTAATATTTGTCTTAAGGCATATAAAACATTTGCTTAATCAAGATGTTGCCATTAATCCACATATTAAATTACCATATGTCACCAATTAATTAGTCCATATGTCTCCTAATTATTGGTTCACTTGTCACTTCATAATTGGTCCATTTGTCATTTAATTACTAGTCCATTTTTCACTCATTTACCTATTCTAAATGTCACTCAATTATAGGCTTAATAACCCTAATTTTTTATGTATCAGTTTATCCTACCACTAGACATTTTTCCTAGTTCAAATGTACATATTATTTCATCACTCTCCCAATTATTCACAATTAATTCCAAATTACTAATTGGAATCCAAACAAACCAAAATTCAAGACACAACCATTTGCAATTCACATCATAGTCATTTAACATCTTTCATACCTCGGGGCGTGTCAATTGAGTGCATATGCTAACTTGTACCTGTACAAATTATCAATAATCGTGTGTATATGCTAATGTTATGCATGTCAATGTAATGCATTTTCATAAATTCCTAATGATCTTACTTATTTGAAATGATCTAGGGTTGAACCCTACATATGTTTTAGAAACTGGGTATTACATTTATGATTCTTTATTCGCTGAGATTGATTGAATTAAAGGCATTCTTGTTTTGGCATTGTTTTGTCCTAAGGGGGAGACATCATATTGTTTTTGGTGACTGTTCAATTCAAGAGGAGATTTTAAGGTATCTCCGTGAATATTAGTCTTTCTTTTTGGCATCCTTTTGTCCCAAGGGGGAGAAATTTGGATGATTGGATAATTGTTCATTATTATGTTTTGGATGTTTCTTGAACTTAAAAACTTGATGGATGTTTTTTGGAACTTGATGTTGGATTAAGGGGGAGTTTTTTCTCATGTGGACTATATGTCCAATTATTTTATTTAAGGGGAGTTTCATATTTGTGACAAATAATGTCTAAAAAGGGGAGATTGTTAAGATAGATAGTATATATCTTATTATTTGGTTTGACACTTTTTGATATATAGACATCTAAGATAATGTTGATGAGTTTAAAGTTCAAATCAAAGTGGGATAGAATAAAATCTGCTATCTTGGAAAATTGGATAGAGTTAGAACTCTATCTAGAGAAAAACTCTTGTAGATTAAGTCTGTGTGGGTTGAAGGGTATTTGCGTAATCTAGAGATTGTGTGTGTGTGAAGACTCCTTGGTGAAGTAAGGAACAAATGTTGGCTGGGTCCTCAATTAATCACACAACACATTTTGATGGGTGTATATATGTAGCTGTGACTTTCACAGCGATGTTATTTGCGTGACTTTAGCTGGGTTTAATTGTAAATTGATTTTGGGTATGTGAAGTTTTAGTATGTGCGTTGATTGATTTTGTGGGTGTGACATCTTGAACTGTTCATAGCTAGGTGTCTTCTTTTAGTGTGTGATTCATGGTAGCTCTTTAAATGTGGTTGTTATCTAATATTCTGCAGTGACTTCTTCCTTGATTTTTTGGTGTGTAGCTCACGACTAAGATGGTTTGTGTATTGCATGTGTCTTCTATCGAAGGCTTGTTTGCTTGGTCTGTCATGCTTGATGTCTTCCTATTGCAGCTGTGAGTTAGTACTAGAATGTGTGGTGACAACTTTCAGATCTATTTCAATGGAGCTAAACCTGTCAGGAAGTTGTCCTTCGTTTCTATCTCAAGTGTATTCTTTTTTGTTCTTAGTTAATTAATCACTTGAGTTATTCATTTATTATTCTTTCGTTAAAAGATTGTTAAAAAAATCCTCTATTGAGGTTAACACAAGTCGGTCGTATTATCAGGTGTGAAATACTTTCACAAGTAGTGAGAACAAAGGATAATGTCAAGGGTTGAGTGATGTCGGCTCAGTAAAGTCTTCTATAAAACTATTGTCGTTAGTGAAAGTATTAAGCTAGGTGAGGACTCCGCAGACGTAGGCAAGGTGTGCCAAAATGCATTACCAAATTTCAGTTTTAATTTATATTAGTGTATTTAATTTTTTTGGTTTTTGATTGTGCTAGAAATGACTATAGTAATCAAAGATTTTGTGGAACTTCTACACCCTTTCGAATTTTCATTAGTAATTTAGCAGTTACCAATTTAAGCATGAAAATTAAGGTAATTAAATAGGACAATTAGTTAATTTTGGAGCGAAAATATTTCTATACAAATCAAGTTGTAGAATAAAATTAAGAGATTTTAAAAAATGTGATAATAGTTTATTATACTATTCTCATCATAACAATGATTGTAGTCATTGTTTATAAGTTATTCATACCCTTACATTCGAAATATTCTTCTAAAAATCATGTTATAAACAATGTTGTCCTAACCTAAACATTTACAAACAAATTTAGATAATTTCTATATCCAACAATAATTAAAATTAACTTTACATATATTAAAAACATAAGAACTTGTTCTGACTCTCAAATACAACTTTATTTTATATGAAATGTGTAAAAAATTTCAGTAGATAAAAAAGGTAAAAATTGACTCTAATGTTTTCATTAAAATACAAATCAATATTTACTATTATGTTTAAAATTTTTTAATATTATTCAAACTTTTAAATTCAATTGTTTATAGACAAAAGAGTAGACTCTCGTTAATATATCATTTTTAATTTATTTATATTCTTTATAATTTCACATTTATGTCATATAGTTACGTGAGAATCATTTAATTTAAAAAAATTATTAATTTTAATAAATTTGATTATTTTTAATTAATTATAAATTAATTAATTAGACTAATTTAATTTAATTAATCATAATCTAATAAAGTAAAATTACTAAATCCTTAATTTATCTCCAACTTGTTTTTAATTTCTTAATTTATCTCCAAATTGTTTTTAATTTCTCTCTCTGGTCCCTACTGTTCGAAAATAAAAGCTCTCTGTGTCTTATTTCTTCTATATCTTATGCGTTCTCTAGCATCAGCATGACATCATTGCAAGATGAGTATTGATGATAATTCGACCTTTTCAACTTAGAACATTTTCTCTGGACCTGCTTTTAGCATCAGTCTTCTGTTGCATATCGGGATGGTGGCAAAGTGTATACAATAAAAAAGATGAAATGACGTAAGGAAGGCCTTTTGTTTCTATAATATAATTAGACACCGTTAAAGCTTTTCCCCTCAGTAATTTTAAGTTTAATTTACTAGTTCCCAGAGGATATTTGGCGGGTGGATTTATAGCCTAGCGAAAATGACAATAAATGAAAGGTTAGAAACCATGGTACATATCTCTCCAAGTAAAGCTGACGTGGTTGAAAGTTGAAACCATACTTATAGTAGTTCATAATGCAACTTTCGAGGTAAAGGACTGTCTTTGACGTGGTCATGGTTACTTGAAACATTATAGCTTCACCAAATATAACAAACCCTGTAACTACACACCTCCGTAAACCAAAAAACTCAGTGAAAAGCTGGACAAAGAAGAAAAAGAGAAGGTTTAAACGCATCATAAAAGCAATGAAATGATAGGAATCTAAAACCATACGCATGTTCTTGTACCAGGCTATTGTGTACAACATACAGCGAACTTAATATTTCTCTTTTAATTAGTTAGCACTTTCACGGTAGATATGTACAACTAAGCATTTGGATATAAGACACCACCTTATACTGTCCAAATACAACAGATTATTTTTGCTACTCTCTAATTTTCTATTATCTACAATTTTAACTTTAACTTTCTCCTCAAGATGAGCGGTCACCAGATGTGATCATGGTATAAGAGCGGTTACCTTTCCTCTCTACTTTCTAAACCTGAAACCTTCATTAAAATCTGGTTCTCACCTTCAAACCTTATATTAGCTGTTGTTTCTTTGCTTTAAGTGACCATAGAAAAGCGTGATAATGCTAGAAACTCAAGAGAAACAATGGTTCAAGAGCAGACACCAGTTCTACAGGTTGCAAATGGCGATCCTCTTCAACTTTAGAACTCGGATAATCCAGGGATGATACTTGTGGCTGCATCTCTCAACGGCATGAATTATTGCACCTAGAGTAGAGCAATCTAGGGGCAAAGTGTAAACTAGGCCTTATTGATGTCTGAGTCACAGCGCCAGATGAAGCCTCCAGTGACTATGAGTAGTGGCAACGCTGTGATTTTATGGTCACTTCGTGGATCTTGAATTCCATATCTAAAGAACTTGTTGAGGCATTTATCTATGCCAATAATGCAAAAGAATTGTGAGATGAGCTTATGGGAAGGTATGGAGAGAGTAATGGGCCATTGATCTATCAATTACAGAGAAAAATGACCTCTATTTCGTAAGGAAACTCTTCTGTCTCAGCATATTACACTCAACTAAAAATGATATGGGATGAATTGGGTTCTATTGACCCAATACCAACATGTAATTGTGGGGCTGCAAGGTGCCTAGTTGACATGGGTAATAGAAACAAACTAATGTAATTTCTGACGGGGTTATGTGATGGTTACAGTTAAGTGCGAAACTAAACACTAATGTTGGATCCCCTACTAGCAATCAATAAGGCATACTCGATGATCCTGAGAGTGGAATCACATAGGGATGTTAGCTCTACCCAAATGGCTACACTAGGGGTCAGCATTGCTTGCCAAACCGCAGAATCCCAAGTTGTATCAATTTGAAAACAAAATGGACCAGAAATGTGGCAAAGAGTCTAATAAATTTTGTGATTCTTGCCAAAGGACCAGTCAAAATAGGGAAAGTTGTTTAAGCTTCATGGATTTCCAGAATGGTTTAAGCTTAAATACCTCTACAGCCAAATAAAAAGGTTGTAGCCTAAGTCACCTCTCAAATCCCTACAGATGCTACACCAATTGAATCAAACATGGATCCTCTGGATGCCAAGTATGAAGAATGGGGCTCAGCACTTACCAACACCCTCAGCAAAGAAATGATGAGATTGTTCAAAGACAAGGGACCGACACTGATATACAACCCAAATGCTACTAATTTTGCTGGTAAATTCAACTTTATTCACCTTTGTTCTACTGCCATGTTGGGAGATAAATACTAAATTATTGACACTGGTGCTACGGATCATATGTCACCAGATAAAGACTCTTTTACCTCACTCACACTCTTGTCAAAAGTCGTCACGGTCTACCTTCCTAATGGGACTATTACTACAATTACACACATGGGCACTATCACCCTACACCCTAACTTTTAATTACATGACGTATTTTATATCCCTTCTTTTAAATTCAATCTTCTCTCCATAAGTAAATTGCTACAAGACATAGCCCTTAAAATAACCTTTTGCCCTTTTGGATGTCTTTTTCAGGTCCTACTGACTGAGAACCTCATTGCTGATGGCAAAGTTATAGGCGGGCTTTACAAATTGGACAAAACAAGCTTTGACAATTCTAGTATAGAAAATTTTCTCTGTCATTTACACAAAGCTTTGACTCTATACCTACACCTACCATGTACTTTACCAATTCCTTTTTCACTAATAAAGGACAATTTTCTTCTTCTATCACGTCACCTCACTACTCACTTCTCTTTAGCTCTAAAAATTTTTCCCTATAGCATGCAAGGCTAAGCCACCCTTCTTCATAAAAAAATTGTCCAAATAGAGCCCCTCAGTCGCCTCTTACATCAACACTTCACCAGTCCCACATGCCTTTTGGCCAAATAAACAAGATTGCCTTTTCCCTTAAGCTCTTCCTCTACTGCCCCCCCTTTGATTTGCTCCATATTAACGTATAGGGCCCCTACAATACTGCATCCATCACTGGTTCTCATTTTTTCCTTACCATTGTTGATGATAATACCAGATGTACCTGGACATTTCTCATGCCACACAAGTCACAGTGTTGCTTAATCCTTTCATCTTTTTTTACCATAGTACAAACTTAATTTGCCACATCTATTAAAGCCATTTGAACAAATAATGGCACTAAATTCTCAATCAACCATGTCATTCTCTACTTCAGTCCCGTGGTAATTTGCATTAAAAAACTTACACCTATTCACCACATGAAAATGGTGTCGTTGAACGCAATCATTGACACATCTTTGAAATTACACATGCACTCTGATTCCAATCCTATCTCCCAAAAGAATTCTTGGACGAGTGCATTCTCTATGATACGTATCTCCTCAACCGCTTATCTATGGCTCAGCTTATGTGGGATACACCATATGAAAGTCTCTACAATAAAAAATCATCTTATGACCACCTTCGCACCTTTGGCTGCTTGTGTTATGCCACCTTTACCACTCCCCATCGTGACAAATTTGAACCCCATGCCATTCAAGGTTTCTTTTAGTTGCTCCAGCTGCAATAAAGGCTACAAAATTTATGACCTTTCTTCCCACAAACTCATTCTTAGTCGTGATGTATACTTCATTGAAGACTAGTTTCCTTTTTGATTTCACCCTACCACTTCTTCCCCTCATCTTGTTCCTCTTCCTCAAATTTTCCCTACTGATGACTCTATTTCTCTATATTCTACCACTTCTTCTTATCCTACATCCCTTTATCCCACGCAAAGTCCCTTTCCTCCATCTTCATCCTCACTTCCCATTCCTACTACACCTAACCCACCCCTTTACTGCAACACTAGAATTGTCAACAAGCCTGCTTGGTTCTAGGATTTTATTAATCTTGCCTCCTCCATAGATGACAGTGATTTCTCAGACGATTCAAGTACCTTTCCTACCCCTTTTTTCTCTCACTCCTATTTAACCTTCCTTAATCAAATCTCTATTGTCACTAAGCCCACCACTTACCTTCAACCCTCTCACAATGCAAATTAGGGTTTTGTCATGTCCAAAGTATTACAAGCTTTTGAAGATAATGGCACTTGGGTCCTTACTTCCCTTCCTAAAGGAAAAAAAGCTATTGGTAGTAAATGGGTTTTAAAAATCAAATACACTCCTACTGGTGAGGTTGATCAATATAAAGTCCGTTTAGTGGCTAAAGGATATAACCAGGTAGAAGGCCTTGATTACACTGACCGTTTCCCTCTTACAGCTGGTGACCGTTCATATTTTAATTGCACTTGCCACATATACTGGTTGGCCTATTTCTAAGTTGGACATCAGCAATGCATTTCTCCATGGCTTTTGATGAGGAAGTCTATAAGAAACCTCCAGAGGGCTATCTCAAAGCGGCCCTTGGTTAGGTGTGTCGACTTAAACAGTCACTTTATGGCCCCAAAAAGGCCTCACGCCAGTGGAATCTTGAATTCTCCTCTTTCTCGATCCATCTGGGTTTCACCTAATCTGCTCATGATCATTACTTATTTACTAAAGGCTCTGCTGATCAGTTCATTTCTCTTTTATTCTATATTGATGATGTTTTGATCACAGGTCCTAATCAACAAGCTATTAAAGCTGTGACATCTGCCTTGCATTCGAAGTTCACTATCAAAGATCTACGCTTCATTAAATATTTTCTTAGCCTTGAGATTAAACTTTCTTCCTCTGGTACCTTTATTAGCCAACGAAAATTTGTACTAGATCTCCTCCATGAGTCTGGAATGGATAATTTGTCCCCTTCTCTTATACCTCTTTCTAAGGGTCTCAAGCTCTCTCCGAAGGATGGTGAACTTCTTTCTAATCCTGATCCTGATCCTTATCGTCAGCTCATTGGGAAGCTCCTTTATGTCAACTTCACATGGCCAGACATTAGTTATTTCGTTTAACACTTGAGCCAATTCATGGCTGCACCATATTAACCTCACTTTGATGCTGTTATCCATATCTTGCGGTACCTGAAGCATTCCTCAACTAGAGGTCTCTTTTATCTTGTTGCTTCTACTTCCTCCTTAATTGCTTATTTTGATACTAATTAGGTTGCCTTTCCTTTCAGCCGCAATTCACTTACTAGTTATTATTTTCTCTATGGTGGCTCTCTTATCTCGTGGAAGACCAAAAAGCATTCCACTATAACGCGATCCTCTGTTGAAGCTGAGTATCGCAGTATGGCTTCCACAACTTGTAAATTGCTATAGATATCTTATATCTTGTGTGACTTGTAGCCTCTGATCACACTTCCCATCCCACTTTACTGCGACAACCAGGCAGCTCTTCACATTGCTGTCAAACCCGTCTTCTACTAACACCTTGATATCGATTGCCATTTAGTTCATGATCAGCTTAAACAAGGTTTCCTTTGTCCCCTTCACCCCTTTGTTACAAACTAGTTTGCTGATATCTTCACGAAGCCGTTGAGTTTTGCACAGCATAACACTCTTGTATCCAAGTTGGAGTTACTCAACCCACAACCTCCATCTTGAGGTGGGGTGTACAATATACAACTAACTTAATATTTCTTTTTTAAATTAGTTAGTTAGCACTTTTACGTGAGTTGTGTACAACTAATCATTTATACATAAGACACCACTTTATACGGTGCAAATATAATATATTATTTTTGTTTCTCTCTAATTTTCTATTCTCTACAATATATTTCTCTAAATTTAGCTTTCTCCACAAGATAAGTAGTTAACATATCTGATCATATTATTGCCTTTGTAAATTTTCTCTTATCAACTGTAGACTAGTAGATATTCAAAAATATAGAGTGACCAAATTTACAGACACTATGAACACCATCTACTACAAATGGGATACTAAATTCACTAATCAAGCATATTATAGCACCCAACTCCACCTATGGTGTTAGCGAAATAGCAATAAAATTGGAATAACATATCTACATGCAAGGCGTCGTGATAATCACTACCCTAAGTCAGAAATTTTCCCTCTACAGTGTAACAGGACAATGAGATTCAACCCCAGAATTAATGCCTTCTCTATCAGCTTCGGTGCACTCCAAAGGGTAGAGTAGGAATTGTCTCCTAGAATGAGGAAAAACAGAAGAACCAAGAAGAGAAGAGATATGCTTGAGTTATAGAGAAGAGAAGAGAGATGTGTTCAGATGTGCTTTTGTATTTCACTGTAGAGAGGGACAAAAGTTATATGAAAAATAAAAGGAACATTATTGGGTGAGAATAATGAGGAATCTGGAGAGATTTTAGGAGAAGTGGTCAAAATATAATGTTTAGTAACTATAAGCATTAAAAATGCACTAAAAAAGGAATTAAACTAAGTGGGTCCTAAAAGGTTTATATTACATGTATGATGCCAAGCCACTCCACAACCGGGCCGGGAGACGTGCCCGTGTGTGGTATCCATACCCTCTTCATGAGACTTGATTCAAAGTCTCACATAACATTCTAGGATATAAATTAGGTGGAAAGTCCCTTACTCTTTCAATATGGGACATAAACCACAACAAAGAGAAAGAAATGTTCTAAGTTTTAGAACAATACCAATAATCCCCCACTTGGTCCAAAACTTAAGAAACAAATTGTAACAATTTAGGAAAAACAAAGGTGAACAACCAAGTGACCTAAGTCTTGAACTTGGTGTCTAAGAAATTTGAAGATAGAACCTGTTAGAGAAATAAGTAGTCTCAAAATGCCCTGATCTCATGATCGCTCTAGAGATATAGCCCAAATGCTCTTATAAGAGAGTGGCTAGCCCCCAAAGACCACGTAAGTGAGCCTATCAAGTATGTACTACTCACACCACCCAAACTTGGGCTATGGAACTCATTAAGGATTAAATTATCCAACCTCATCAAACGCAGTAAAGTCATGTTAAGGGACACAATTCAACAACTAAATAAACCTCATTATTATTCCAAAAATAAAGTAAAATCAAGTATGTAACATCCCGTTTCCATACAAAGGGTCAAACCACAGAAACTGGTACACGTGAGATCAATCGGAGAAATTAGGAAAACACATCTCATGCTCATGCATTATATAATATACATATACACGTGAACAGT
>JAOTAY010000006.1:14997907-15010908 GCA_025629805.1 Erythroxylum baracoense
TGATCTTTGAAGATTGTACCGATCGGCCTGTGAGTCATTGCGACTGGGCTCGGGCCCAACACGACCGACCCGACCAAAACCTAATATGTTTTATTCTTGATTATGAAAATTATACATACATGCCTTGTTTTTTTCTAGAAAATTTGCTTTTGCGCCAGCCATTTGTATTTGTTATGTTATTGTGTTTATGAAAATTGGCTTAGGAATAAGCCATGTATATTGCATCTACTGAGAATGTTTTTGGTTTGATTTTCTAGACTTGTGCTTGTTGTGGAATGCATTCCCTAGCTTTTAATTTTTGTGGGTTTTGGAAAACCCATTGAATGTTTTATCTTTTCTGCAAATATGTGCTTTTTGTTTTGTTTCCTTGCATTTACTGGATGTGTTGATAGAGTATCACCAGCGGCTTACGTCCCCGTTAGTGAGTCACTCTCTATCAGTAAAGTGGCGAGATTGCCACTAGTGAAGGGCAACAATTGCCCAATTTACATGGGCAAAACTCGCACAAGATAAGGAAGCAATCCAAAAGGAGTTAACGGTACACAAGCAAACGAGGCAAACAGTTGCAAGACAAACTGGCATAGGCAATGTAAAAATTCCAAAAACCCTATTTCAGGAAAATGATGCAGGACAAACTGCACGTGCCAGCCAACGCTCTGGGTTTGAGAGGAGTGTGCACTGCTCTCGCCTCACAAAATGTTCTGGCGCTCGCATATTATTAATTTGATTTTTATATGTTTTAAGCCTTAATTTTAATTAAATTAGTTTAATTAAGATTAAATTTGTTTAGATCCTTAACAAATTTAGAAAAGTGTTTTCTAATTGTTTTCAAAAGATTATTTTATTAGGAATACTTTGGTATTTAGTTTAATTTTTTAAGGAGTTGAATTATTAAATTAAATTAAACTTCAAATCAATAATTAGAATCAAGCAAATATCGAAATGAGTTATCGTTCATAATTACATTATCTTAGATAATCAATATAATGAGATTATATTAATTAATATGAGATCTTAATTTTAAAAATTAAAACAATTATTTCTCTTAATACGATTAAGATTAATAATTATATTGAATCCTAATTAATTTTTAAAAATTAGTTTCTATATTAGAATTAATTAGTTTCAATTATATTGAAATTAATTAATTAGACTTATTCAATTTATTTAGAAATTGTTTTTATTTATGAATAATAAGTTTTTTGATTTATTAGAAAAGTAATTTTCTTAGTTAAAACTTTAAATTTCTTTTCATTTATTAATTGAGAAAAATGTGCTTTGTTTAATATTTTGAAAATTACTTTTCTAATTTATTAAAGAAAGATTTTCTAATTAATAAAGAAATTAATCTCTAAATAAATAATGTGAATGAATCTCTTAATTGACAAAAGGGTCAATTTTCACCTTAGGATTTACACCAATCAACAAATTTAACCCTAAGGAAGACTCTTAGAAAATGTTTAAATATAACCTCATAAAAATGAAAAAAACTGACTACTATAGACATTGTAAGTTTTCTACCAGGTCAACGATGACATAATAGTTCTTAATATTAATTTATTTCTTATGCGGGCCTTACACTATCACTACATGGTAATGTGGGTCCTGCTTTCTTAAAAATTAAAAAAAAATTAAAATCTTACGTGCCAAATATACCTAATGAGCTAATAGGAATTAAGGGCGGAGGAGGGAAAGTCATAATCTGGAATGGTGCTAAGGTATTCAAAGTTCTTGCCATGTCCAGAGCTATAGGTTTTCTTCTATATATCTGATTCTCATCTTCTTTTCAACGATTTGAGAAGATTTTTCCTCCAAATACTTTTGTTTCCTTTGAACCTTATGTTTTTTAGGTTTCAAATTCTTTAGGTTTAAAAATCTTTGAACATTTGTATGGTGCGAGTTTTCTTCAAAAGTTGGGGAAGGACTCGATTATTGTTGTTGAATTACATTTTTCACGTGATTTTAGAAAGGGACTAGACAAATACTATGTGGCTTGAGTCTAAATTGCTCCATCATTATCATTCATCAGAATCTTTGACCAACTTTATCATGCTTACTCAAGGTTTATGATTAACGTTTTTGATGATAATTGTATGATATTTCAAAATTCAAATTGGATTTATTTCCTTGTATAGCTATTGATATATTTCTTAAAAGGAAATAAAATCATAGAATAAATGCTTCCTTTCTAGCAGGAACCTTCTTTTTTGAGCTTACCTTAATTAGTTTACAATATCTGAAAGGAACATGCTAATCCTATATTTTTCGACAATCAATTCCGAGATGTTACCATAATTTTTTTCTTTTTAAGATTGAATATTGAAGGTTCTAGCAAAGATGATATCGAAGATATAAGTCAACCTAGAATAGAAATGATGCAACTAGTTGAAGGAAATGCCTACTTAAGGAAGAACTATTGTAGTTGTGAGACACACAGATATATAGAAAAAACAAGGAAGCCAAATTTTCGATATACTTTCACCGAATCAGTACTTTTGAAAGTTATATCATTATTAAATCTCTTGTATTTTAGAAAGTGAAAATTATTTTGAGAGAGTGATTATTGGCGCTCATATTGAGCAAATTACTTTGTCATTCGTTGAGAGATTGTAGAGGCTAGACAAACACGACTAGTGTGAAATGTTGAAGAACTTTGAAAAATATTAAATTACTTTGTCATTCGTTGAGAGCTTGTAGAAGCTAGACAAATATAACTAGTGTGAAAGGTTGAAGAACCTTGAAAAATATTTACTTGTGAATTTGAAGAGGCTCGTCAAATTGCTACTTGGATTTAATTGTGAAACACTCAAGTTGGATACTTAGGGACTAAATGTAGGCTTGGGTTATAAGTCAAACCAGTATAAATCGACCTTGTCATTCTTTCTCTCCTATTAACTTTTAAATTTTCGCATTATATTGTTTGCATATTTATTTTGCAAGAGGCTCCTTCACTTTTAAAATAGGTTGCCTCTATTTTTAACTTCGCCAGAAGTTCCTTTTAGTTTAACAGGCTCCTTCTATTTTTAAATTGCTTTAACAAGATTTATTGTTTAACAAGTTCTTATCGCCTAACAGGCCCCTGTTGTTTAACAAGCTTTATCATCCAATAGGCTCCTATTATTTTTTATCTTTAACTGGGATATGTCTATTATACGAACTAAAAGTACTTGCAATTTTTTTAAGTCACACACAATTTACACCCCCCCTTACGTGTATTTCCATTATCATTTAGTATCAGAGCGAGGTTTCACACTTATTATGTTTTACAACATGTGATAAATCATGGCAAACAATTTAAGAAGCCTTGAAGGACAATTTATCCCAAAGCCTCCATACTTCAATGGAAACAACTACTCATAATGAAAAGAGAGAATGACAATCTTTCTCTAATCCGTAGATATTGAAGTCTGACAAGCCATCAAAGTTAGAGCTACACTTCCCACTATAGAAAATGTAGAAGTATGGTTTGATGCTGAAAGAAGAAATGCACAGTTAAACGCTAAAGCAAAACATCATCTTATCTTTGCATAATCTCCAAAAGAATATGAGAAGATATCATACTACTCTATAACAAAGAAAATGTGGGATAAACTATAGGTCATCCTTGAAGGAACGAATGAGGTAAAGAAACATAGAATAAGCCTTTTATTGCATCATTATGAAACTATTGGCATGAAATAGGGAGAAACCATAGAAGAATTCATTGGACAGTTTAACAACATCATCATAGCCTTAAAGAACTTGGGAAAGATATATCCCAGTGATGAGCTTGTAACAAAGATTCTAAGATAAATACTAAAGCAATGGAGACTTAAGTGATAGATCTAGAAACTAAAAAGGATTTAGACACAATTTCACTCGAATGGCTATAAGGAAATCTGATGATCCATGAAATCAAGCTTAGGTGAGATGAGGGATCCTCCTATAGAAAAGGAATCGCAATAAAAGCACTGATGAATCAAACAGTGATGGAAGTGACACTGAGTTACAAATAGATGGAGATGACGAGTTCAAATTGATGGTTAGAAAATATGCCTGCTTTTATAAAAAGAAGCTGATGAAGAAAAGAGAAAGAAATAAGAAAGATGGGAACAACAAGTTCCTATCAAAAGCTATCAGCAATAATAAAAAATACACAAAATAATTAAATCATATGCTATCACTGTAGGAAGCCTAGACATACAAGACCTGAATGTCCTCTTCTCCAAAAGAACAAGTCACAAAATAGAAAACACAAAAAGTAAGCGATGGCTACACCCTGGTCATATGAGGATTTTGAAAACTTTAAAGAAGAAGAGCCAAAAGAAGTCAACAACATTTGCTTCATGGATGAATTAAGAGACGATGATGTATATTATTTTGACTCTAATATTGAAGTTGATGAATTGAAAAATGCATATCATAAATTGTATCATCATTACAAAAATTTGACAGTGAAATATTTCAAAGAAGTTGAGAAGTTCAAGAACAATGATTCATCTTTGAAGAGTAAAATTAAATCATTAGAATCTATGAATGAGAGTTTGGCGACTAAAAATATGTCTCTTGAAGTTGATTATAAGCAAAAGGTCTCTAAAAAGGAAGTTTTGGAAGAAAGAGTATTTAAGTTGGAAAATACTTTACTTGAGAATGATTATGATAAAGTGACAGTTAGAAGAAAAAGTTACCACATTAGAACTTGAAAAAGAGAAATATGTTATAAATATCTTATCTCTAGAAAAAGATCTTACAAATTTCGCTAAAAGAGAAATATGTTGGAAAGATCTTATATTTAGAAAAAGATCCTACAAATTTCGCTAAAAGAGAAATATGCTGGAAAGATCCTGTCTCTAAAAAAAGACCTTACAAATTTCATTGATGGAAGGAAGAACGTGGATGCATTACGTGGTAGTGGTAAATGCATTTTTGATAAAGCTGGAATAGGTTACAATGAAAACAATAATATTAGGCCATACAAGAATTTCTTTATTAAATCTAGCAATAGCTATAATCAAAACAACAGGAATCTGATATATGGTAGAAATTATAGCAATTCTCATTCATCTACTTTATGTTTCTACTATGGTAGACATGGTCACATTATTCATTATTGTAACTTTCGTAAAGTGGAGAAATTATCTCCAATATATATTAGGAGACCGAAAGGTCAAGTTACTAACTTGAAAGGACCTAGAAAAATTTAGGTACTTAAAACGAGATAATATTTTTCTGCAGATATGCTTCAAAATAGTGACAAGAGAAAATCAATGGATAGTCGACAGTGGCTGTTTGAGACACATGACAAATGAAATATCATATTTCAATTATAATGAAAATAAAGACAGAGGTAATGTCATCTTTGTTGACAAAAATAAAGCAAAGGTTATCGAAATTGAAATCAGAACATATATTGTGCTTAACTGGGAGACCCTTTTAAAAGTCTAAGAACCAGATCTTCCTTCAAGAACAATGTTGTTGCCCTAATCGCACAGTTAGAACCTAAAACCCTTGAAGAGGCTCTTACTGATGAAAATTAGGTTTTAGCTATGAAAGATAAACTGAATCAGTTTAACAAAACAAAGTTTGGAAGCTAGTACCTTGTCCGCAAAACAAGTTAGTCATTAGAACCCGTTGGGTATTTTGGAACAAACTTGACAAAAATGGTAAGGTAATAAGAAACAAAGCTAGATTTGTAGCTCAACGTTATAATCAATAGGAAGGAATTCATTTTGATGAAACTTAAGCACCTATTGCTAAACTATAATTAATTAGAAATTTACTTTCCTTCGTATGTTATAAAAACTTCAAATTATTCCAAATGGACGTCAAAAGTGCCTTCTTAAATGGATATATTAACAAAGAAGTGTTTGTTAAGCAACCTCTAGGGTTTGAAGATGAAAACTATCCTAATTATATGATGAAGTTGACTAAAGCCCTGTATGGTCTAAAATAGGCTCCTCGAGCATGGTATGAGAGGTTAAGTAATTTTCTGCTTAAGAATCACTTTGAAAGAGGAAACATAGATAAAATCTTATTCATTAAGAAAAAGGAGAATGGTTTACTCATAGTGCAAATATATATTGATGACATAATATTTTGTGCTACTAATTAGTCTTTCTTTGAAGAATTTTTAGCATTAATACAGGGGGAGTTTAAAATAAGCATAATGGAAGAACTATCCTTCTTTTTCAGATTACAAATCAGGCAAACAAAAAAAGTTAGCCAAGACAAATACATAAAGGAACTTATCAAGAAGTACCACCTTGAGAATGCCAAACCGATAGGTACTCCTATATATATTGAAACTAAACTTGATAAGTATGAAGAAGGCAAGGCTATGGATGAAATAAAGTACAGAGGAATGATTGGGCCACTACTATATCTTGCAAGCTCAAGACCAGACATTATGCTTAGTGTGTGCTTTTGCACACGCTTTCAATCAAATCCAAAAGAAAGTCACCTTCAAACAGTCAAAAGGATCTTTCAATATTTTCACAGAACTATGCATTTTGGATTATGGTATCCAAAAAATGATGTTTTTAACATAGTTGGATATTATGGTGTAGATTATGCAGGTGATAAAGTCGTTTGAAAAGGCACAAGTGGTCACTGTCAATTTTATAGAGGATGTTTAGTTTCTTGGTCTTGTAAGAAACAAAATTGCATAACGTTTTCAGTAATCAAAGCGGAATATATAACAGCTGCCAGATTTTACGCTTAAATCTTATGGATGAAGCATCAACTCCAGGATTTCTCCCTAAACTTTAATCATATTCCCATATTATGTGATAATACTAATGCTTATAAATCTTTCCAAAAATCCTGTACATCATTCTAGGACTAAGCATATAGAAATCAAGCATCATTTTCTTAGAGATCATGTTTCAGAAGGTACCACTGATCTTTTGCACGTTAATATTGAAAATTAAGGAGCTAATATCTTCACTAAGCCACTCTTTGAAGATAGATTTTTCCTATTGAGAAATGAGTTTAGTATGTGCAAACTATTTGATATTATTTATGTCTAAATTTTCTAGCTACTTCTCTCTACTAACATTAGCAAAATCCTTTTTCTTTAGAAGGCTCCTCTCAGGTTCGAGAGCTCTTCTTAGTTTAGTAGGCTTCTTCTAGTTTAGAAGGCTCCTCCTATTTTAAAAGGCTCCTCTCGGTTTAACAGAGCAGATTACATATGTCTTAAAAAGGTAATTTCTTTTGTTTTATCGTTTTAGCTTTTAAAGGCACGTGCACATTTATAACAAGTAGTTGTAAGGAACTGATAGAAGATATGCAAATGATCACACTTCTTGTATTATTGTACGATCGTTCATTTTCATGTGAAATCAACACTCAAGAATCGCTTAATATACCAAAAATGGACTTCTCTCTTCTATTTATCTTTATTGTTCTTCGAAGCGCTACTCTTTACTCTCTGCATTCTAACTCTCTTCTTTCATCTCAAATCTTCTAAACCTTACCCATCTCTTTTACAATGATGCGAACTAAATCAAAAAGACAAAAGAAATCCACAACTATACTAATAGCTATGGTGAAGCTTATGTTACTGAACCTATCTCCTCTAAACCCTAAGTATCATAAACACCCATTCTATCTATGACCATTCCTACTCCAAAAACTTCCACACTTCCTAAACTCAGTCCTAAAGATAAGAAAGTGTTACATACCACACCCATAGAGCATAAACCCAAACATACCATAGAATATTCGAGGACATACTCTATGAAAATGGTACATTAGGACAATCAAACCAACTCATTAAAGGCATAAAACATATTATAAGCATTCTAAAAACTCATTTCTTCCCATTTCATTCACAAACATAAAAGTCACATGTCATTACAATTCAGATTCTACATCTACATTACACAACATTTTTAAGAGTTCAAATCTCGGTATCAAAAATATAACATGAAATGAGATGCTAATAGAAAAGACATCTATCTAGACTCCTTAGATTTAGCTGATCAGACTTTTGAGTCATTCTCGTCCTCAAAATGTAAGTACTAAACTACTACTCTATAACCTTAGTGGCTAGAACTTCCTTGAACCTAAAAAATAATGTTGCAATTTTGATGAGTTTGCAAACTCAGTGAGTGAACCATCATCGATGTATTCACTCAAGTCAGATCACAAAAACAAGTATGTCAAAGTTTATCATACTTCCACAAGAATATCATGTAAGCTAGCATTGTACATCACAACACTTCCACTATTAACTTCAACTATAATTCATTATTTCAAAACAATTCAATCATTTGATACATGTAGGGATGTATATGAAAATGCACATGTGTTTTCATTCTCATTTTTGTTTTGTTGTGACCAAGTGCCTGTCAACCCAATTTACTGTCTCGTATCTGTTGTGAATACCGAGATCATTTCTAGCTTGTATCTATTGTGGATACTGAGTCCATGTTATCTAAGCCTGAGGCCCTTTTTCACTATCCTGAGCTCAAAGCTCTTTTCTACACATCAGTTACTTTAGTCACAACTCCTTTATCTAATCATGCATTTCAATGTAATGAGATGCATCATTTCATATTCCATGCTTTCATTTCAGTATACTCATGCTCTATATCAAGCTCCTTAGATCTAAGTCTAGAATTTATCAATCAATTATATACAATTCATACAGAAGCACATTTAAATGAGTTTACACATCTAGCTTAACTCACAGTACGCTCCAGAAAAGCTATTGCCTCGATGTTCCGACAATGTTTGGATGTTGATGATCACCTTACGCATCTATCGTCACATAGTTCACAAATCACTAATTTGTTTAATCATATGAATATACAATCATGAACATGTATGTGTGTCATGATTCAATGCATTTTTATACAAATATCTCGACCATTCAAACATTATAGCTTGTATACAACTGGTTTGCAATCATTTTCATACCTTAAGTAAGCTTGATTTATTCCAAATTCATCAATCATACATTCACCAAACTTTTCTAGCAATATATATATATATATTCATACAATTACCTAATTCTCATTCACATTTACCTCGTATTCTTCAATGCTCATTCATTCATACCTAAAACATATTATTCATATACTTAAGATCATGTTCGTATTCATAAGAACACCTTTATTCCCTTGACAACTCATAATGTCCACATTTGGATACATAGATATCAAAACAGTCCATTCTTCAAGTTATGACTTCAATTAACAACCAAAACTTATCAAGCTCTTAACTAATTAATCAAGTAAAAATCTAGGTTCATTCCAAGCCTTAATCAAGTCCAAATATACCAATTTAGAGTGACTTTTCCTCAGTTGGTTCAACATGTACACAAAGCAGAAGTTAACATTCCAGAGCTAGGCCTACGATCGTGGGGGATCTTGCCACGATCGTGATAGAAGCTAGTGTAATAGGCCATGATCTTGCACTGAAGGTCACGATCGTGCACTGTCTTTCTTCCTTATTTCCTCATGAATTTCACATTCTTAGAGACATCACTACCACTTGAATTTTTCCAATTCATGCTAGTCTAGCTTCCATATTGGTTACATTAAATCTCACAAAAATCCACTCATTTGTTTCATTACCAATCACTTTATACCATCATACATGTAGTCCTAATTTTTTCATATTTGAGAACACCTTAATAGTACCTATCTTTATCATGAATTCCTCATCAATTATACTTCCAATCCCAACTTAAATCATCCATATAATAGCCTATAATCTACTGTTTCTGTTGGCCCCCAAATTTTTTTCTTGATGAATAAGTATGTTTACATCAATTATAAGATCTTTATAAAAGTTATGGAGTTAATTATTATATTGATGTAAAGATTATGATATGGGTTGATTGAATTAAAGTGTTAAGGTTATAAGTATGTTCAAGGGTAATTTTAGCAAGACAATTAAGGATAAAGAGCATAAGATATATAAGAAGGGGCAAAATAGGAAACCAAAGGAGAGGAAGGGTATTTTTGGAAGGACAAAACCAACATGTGGTCTTACATTTAAGAGAAGGAGAAAACGTGATTTGGGATTCCAGAGGAAGCTAGATGCATGGATGAGAAAAGAGAGAAGAGAAAGAAGCACGAAAAAAATGAAAGAGAGAAAGAAGAGAAAACAAGCTAGGGTTTCAACCTTCTAAGCCTTCAAGAGGGATTTTGAGGTTGTTCAAGAAGGGAAAAAGGTAGAGGAAAGGAAGAGCTTCCCTTTGAGCCAAGGATCTCTTCACTTGCTGAAGAATCAAGGAAATCAAGAAAGACAAAACAAGCAAGGGATCAAAAGAGGCAAGAGGAACAAGCGAAGAAGCATTTTTGAGCAAGCCTCGAAGCAAGAAAATCAAGGTGGGTACATGTTTATAGTAGAATAAATAAGCCACTACTATTTTTCCTTAAATCAAAGACGTTTACTGATTTCAATTGCATCATAAGTGCTACATTCATTATTCTTGAATGATTCGTGAAATCTACTACATGAATTGTGTGATGATTTATAAAAAGATGTTGCAAGTGATTTCTGAAAAGATACATGTTTATGAAATCATGCTTTCAAGAATGGTTTTCAAGATATTCATATATTTTCCGAAAAAGTGCCATTTTGAGCAACAAGTTTGTAAGTTCATGAATTATGTGTTATGTGGGTTTAGTTTGGTCCCTTAAGTATGTCAAGTGTACTTTGGCTAAAGACTTCTCTCACCTGCCCGCTAGCGGTATGGAGCTCTTTCACAGACTCCCATAAGTTCACGGCTACGCAAAACCATTTTGTGGGAATGCGATAGTACGTTCTATTCACGGCTACACAAGACACTTAGGGGAAATGTGTAGTACGTTCTGTTTTGGACCTACCCAAACCATTCTAATGTACTTATGTGCTCATGTATGTTAACAAGTTTAATGCATTCATGTTTTGACACTTGTGTATTTTGGCTGAAAGCTTAAGAAACATGTGTTTTATGAACTCAATGAAAATTGTCGACGACAAGTAAAATGATTTCAAAAGTTTTACTTATCCTTTTATTATAAACTGTTACCCACGAGCTTTCAAGCCCACCCCCACTTTTACCCCATCTTCAAGTGATAGCTAAGAGATTAAGTGATCAAGAGCCTAAGGGAAATTCTCCAAATTTGCTCAATTTGTATTTTTGAGTTGATTTGAGGAAAGCAACAAGTTTATTTGTTCAAGAACCCTTTTGTAATTTGAGACTTTGAGATGATGTTGTAATGTGGCTTAGAATGCCATCAAAGACTTGTACAAACCTTATTCTTTTGCTGTTAAGGAAATTTGAATTGTGTATGGATGAGATTGAGATGATTTTCAGCTTGAACAGATGGTTTGAGCATAAATTGTGGATATATATATATATACATATACACACGTACGCCTAAGTGGGATTCATGGGAAGGCAAGACAGGAATTATGATTAATCAAAATATAGTTAGATGTGAAGAGACAAATAAGTTGAGATTTGAGAGTTTAATAAAGTCACTCTGGTAATAAATGGTTAAGCTCAGGACATTCCAAGCTTGCGAAATGCAAAATTTCAAGCCTTCCATAGGGTAAAATTTGCATTATGACTTAAGTGAAAAATCTGGATTTGATTTAGGCTGAATTAGACCAAGTTATCTTCTAAACAATTGTAGGTCTTTCTTTTAGCTTTCCAACGATATATAGTGTGAAATTTTTGGACCTCTAGATCGAGAGTTATGGTCCTTAGAAAGGGAAGTGCTTAGGAGTATAAAAATGTATCGTTTGTAAAGACGAATTGTCTGTGATGACATCACTTCGTCTATTATGACGTCATTTTGTCTGTAAGGATGCATCGTCTGTAAAGATGTATCTTCTATAAAAATGTATCGTCTGTAAAGATGAATCATCTGTGATGGGGTCACTTCGTCTATGATGACGTCACTTCGTCTGTGATGACGTCATTTCGTCTGTAAGGATGCATCGTCTGTAAAGATGCATCTTCTATAAAAATGTATCATCTGTAAAGATGAATCATCTGTGATGATGTCACTTTGTCTGTGATGACGTCATAGGGTCTTAAGCGTTGCATCGTTTTAAGTTGACTTTGCTTCGTCTTAAGTTGACTCGGGTTCTGTTTGTCTGTTGCTTCATCTGTCTTTTGTTTCGTTTTTTTTTCACTTCGTCTGTGATGACGTCACATTGTCTGTGATGACGTCATATCTTCTTAAGTTGACTTTGCTTCGTCTTAAGTTGACTCGGGTTCTGTTTGTCTTTTGCTTCGTCTGTCTTTTGTTTCGTCTGCTTTTTCACTTCATCTATGATGACGTCAAATCGTCTGTGATGACGTCATATCTTCTTAAGTTGACTTTGCTTCTTCTTAAGTTGACCATTTGAATTGTCTGCTTTTTGCTTCTTTTGTTTTTTGTTTCGTCCATTTTTTTCAAGAATTTCATCTACTTTTTGCTTCGCCTATTTTTTGACGAGCTTCATCTACTTTTTGCTTCGTCTACTTTCTACTTCTTCTGCTTTCTGTTTCGTCTGCTTTTTGTTTCGTCTGTCTTTTTCTTCGTATACTTCTCACTTTGTCTATCTTTTGTTTTGTCTGCTTTGCTTCTTCTGCATTGCTTCGTCTGTATTGTTTCGTCTGCTTTGCTTCGTTTATATTGCTTTGTCTGCCCTTTTGTTTCATCTGCTTTTGATTGGTTTTGTCTATTCCTATTGTCTGGTCCATTTTTGACCATTCAGACAATTGAATTTGTCTTCAAGTCTTCATGAAAGTTGTAGATCCTGAAGCCCTCTTTCAGATAATCTAAAGAAGGCTTTGCTTCAACATCTGTCGAAAGAGTTATGCCTTTTGTCCCGAGATAGGTTTAATATGATTGAGATGAAAACCCTATTGGATTCTTTCAGCCATAACTTCGTTATCCGACCTCTAAATGAGATGAACCTCATGTCTAGATAATCTAAAGGAATAGAGCTATCAAATGATCTGAAGGAATAGAATTTTTAACCGAGCCTCTAAGATGCTCAATATCTGGATGAAAGTTGAGCATAGAATA
>JAOTAY010000006.1:15036759-15048589 GCA_025629805.1 Erythroxylum baracoense
AAGATTAGAAGAAGAAGAAATCTAAATATCATCACTTTAGCTCTTCTAGTATCAATGATTGGATAGTTGTTTTAAAGCAAGGAATAATTTTTTATTATGTGAACATGTTTAAAAAGAATTTAAAGAACAAGAGTATCCATATATGTAAAATGAAAAGTCAAGAGTTAATATAGAGTGTAAAAAGAAATGTGGATGGAGAATAAACATAAGCCTTACTCAAGATGGGCATATTTTTCATATGAAGACATTCTAGAAGTCTTATTCCTGTGGGAGAACATTTGATAGTATGAAAGTTGATCACTAGTAAATTGTTAATAAGTATTTATGTGTATATATGTGTGTGTGAGAGAGATATATGTGTATATATATATAGAAGCAATACAAATAGTTGCTCCTGTATCGACATATGCATTTACTTTTTTATTCTGAATTATTACTTGAATTAAAGTTATATTTAGATTCAGTTGACGATTCTGAGTTGCTTTCTATATGAGATTCATAATATATATATATATATAATGAAAACAAAAGCCTTACACAAGATGGGCATGTTTTTCATATCAAGACATTCTAAAACTCTTATTCCTATGGGAGAACATTTGATAGTATGAAAGTTGATTACTAGTGAATTGCTAACAAGTATTTGGTACATTTTAGGGATAATCTAAGCTGACATATTTTAGGATTAAAGGGGGTTATTACGAGATTATCAGCAAGAGATTTCAGACATTAAAGTGTATAAAGCTAAAAAGCACGCCTTACATTTTATATTTGGAGATGAAGAGACATAATATGAGAAGTTAAGAGGATACATGTATTATTTGAGCATGATTACAAATATTTTAAACATCATTATTGCTTTAGGCATTTATGGGCTAATTTATAAAACAAATATAAACTAATTACCATTTATAAAGATCATATGTAGAGTATAGATTCAGATTGACTCGACAAAGGTTTGAAAGAAAAATGAGTAAGATAGAGAGCATGAAGGATGCACATAATTAGTTGGCAAATATTCCCAAAAAGATATGATGTAGACATCCCTTTGATAGAAGATGTGAAGTGATTTGTTGTCAAAAAACACATTATAGTGTCTTATCCAAACTTAAGAAATGTAAGGGACAAACCAATCTTGACTTGCTTACAAGCAATGAGACAAGCTATTATTAAGAGATTCCATTAGAAGAAGTAACAAAAGACTACATATAACATCAAAATACGTCCTAATATCATGTTAAAGCTGGAGAAAAATTGAAAAGGAGGCTACTAATTATTTGGCTTATTTCATAGGTATGACATTATTTAAATTCGATACCTATTTATTGAAATGATACTAATAACTTAACTCATTTTTATAGTTGACTAAAAATTTGAAAATAATATATAAATGAGGTGCATTTAGTTGTCTTACTTGAGACTCGGGATATTCCCCACTCCATGGCATGACACCTTTTGCTCATCCATTCCGCCCGCCCATCCAAATGTGACGCCCTTTCTCATTATGCTTTGAAGTCAATCTAGTTAATCAGATGATGTTCGAATTCAAAGCTTGTTATGAGGCCTACATGTAAATCTTGAATATATATTTAATACACTCCCCCAATCTCTTGAGAATCTCTTTATAGCGAGTGCTGTTTTCTCTTTCTACTCTTAGTATTTTCCAGTAGAAAGTCTTATGAGAACCATTCCTATTCCTAAGGGACAATAATGTATTGAACTTTAGAAAAAATGATTGCACATATGGGAGATGTGAGTCAACTATGATCCTTTATAGTTATGTCATTTTAATGATCATTTTAGAGAGAGATCTTACGGATTATATGCATGAATACAAAATAAAGGAGGAATGTATAAGTTTTTATTGGAAGAGAATAAACTTAATAATAGGCAAAAATTTTGGCTAATACTTAGGAAAGAACCTAGACAGAAGATCAATACTCCCGCTTATAATAAAAGAGCTAGAAGGTCGAAGAAAGAGAGATTATGGAAGCTGGTAAATGTAAGAAAGGTATTATTTTAACACGAATAGGATAATATATCACCTACAAGAAGTGTAAAAAAGTTGGGTAGAATTTCAAAACATGTACAATGCTAATCCCTGGGACATATGCCATGTTCTAAATGATGGTAAGCTTATTTAGTTCATTTTGAAGAAAGAATAATAATGGTATACAAAAATGACAATATCTTATTTCTTTTATATAAGGTTAAATGAGAATGTCTTCTTAAGAACATGTTATACTAAATGCATCACAAAGTAAGGAAAAGAACCTACTCAAGAAACTAGAACAAAGAGTAAGGTAGTCAAAACTAAGTTGTAAGATCTAACATCTCAATAAGATTAAGAGCACACGAAGAACCCAAACTAGCCAACAAAAACAAGAATAAAAAGGATGTATATAGATTATGATCCTATGCATTTATGGATAGCTTATGTGGACTAATTTGATAACTCATATTGAACTTTTTAAAATGTGGTCTGATGTATTATGGATAGCTAATGAATATCACTTATATATTTGGATGAGATTTTGGACTAACTTATACGTATGTAATTGTAACCTTTTTATTTATAGATGATTGATGACTTTTAAAACACATTTGATGACCTTTTTATGCAATCCTGTATGCAATTTTGTTGATCTTTTGAATTTATTAACTATGTTTATAATGGACCATGTGTAGTATTGGATTGAACATTTTTTAGACAATCTTATAAGCATTAAATAAAAGTACTACTGTTTGTATATAGATATGTGCATTAAATAAAGATACAACTTCTTAATTTAATACTTAATACCATAAATTTAATAAGTAATTTAATAGTATTGTTATAAATGTAATACATAATTTAACATATAATGTCATAAAGGTATAATTCGTCTCATCCATATTGCTCGTACATACAAATATTAATGATAACATTAGACATAATCTAAGATGATCTCATCAAATCCCATATTTAACTAAGTTTACTAACATCTCCCTTTTTTTTCATCACAAACCATTAACATATTCTTCTATCTTAACCAATTTATGACATCTACACTTCTTAGAGTAAATTTATTGTTAAACTACCCCAAAAAAACTTATAACATTCATCAATCTCTCGATATTAAGGTGTAAGCATCATTAATTAGGCAAATGCAAATGCATATTTAAATTACCTTGCAAGTATAAGGTTGAGGTTGGGGTAGTGTATGAAGACTCCAATCGTCTTTTGCTAGATGGCAATTCTTGGTTAAAGCTTTGGTTCTCTTGTGAGGAGCAACCCTGGTGAAAAGTGATTTGTTTGAAGTGTGTAGAAGATGCATGTCTTCAGTGGAGTCTTCCATATGTTCATCGAATAGCTTGGTCAATGTGATTGTTTCTTTAGTATGTCTTTAGTGGAATCTAGTGGTGGTGTTAATATCTTAATCCCAGAGTAATCTTGTGTCACATTAATTTCCTTTGCCCCTATTAGTCAAAATTTTTAATGATCATGGTCAAATGGTGATTAATCTATATGTATATCTCTAATCTATCAATGGAAAATTGTTAATTTTCAAAAAATAAATAACTAAGATAAATGTTCATCATTTAGTATAATCCTTTTTCAAATTAATTAAACTATTCATAGAATTTACACTATATTTTGGACATCCCAATAACATTCTTCTTGGTTTTTTTTTTTCCATCCAAGAAGTCTGTAAAGGTGTTTAAAGTTTATATTTGCAATTTACATGGAAACGTTGTTGCACACTTGTTATTATTGATGCTGATGATTTCATATATCAAAATCCATTAAACATTATCAACTATCCGCTTACCTTATAACCAACAATCAAATCTTTTATAGCCATTGAAATTAATACATTTCATTGTATTATATATTAATTGTCAAAAAAAGTACCAAAAGTTTCCTTCATCATTAACGTCTCTTGTAGGAATTGAATGGATGTTAAGGTTGTATATGAATTTCATGTAAATTGATAGGTTACGACATTTTTCTTGATATTATAGAAATCAATCCTAATAACCATTTTATGATAACACTTAAAGTTTTGATATAGCATATGTAATAGCTTAAATACAGTTAATGGAAATGCATACTCAAATTTAGGTAATCAGCATAGCAACTATAATAAGTTAGCCATTATATATTTAAATTCATGTTTAATAAAAACATATCTTAAATTAAATTATTTGGATATACTAAGCAAGATAAGATATTTGGATGTAATAAGTAAGATAAGAGTATGCATATTCCATTTGAGAAAAATAAATCAGCCATATTATGATGGAGTTTTTATAGGAGATTGTTAGAGAAATTAGTCTTCTTTTGGTCATATACCCTTACAAGTTGTATTCCAAGACATCTTTAGCATATTTAAACAATTTGGCATTCCTCATTCTCCATAGTGAAACAACATAACAAAACTAGCTTTGAATAACTTGTGGTCTCCTTTCAACTTGCATTTCACCTTGGTTGCCCATCTAGTGTGTCTATCCATATCTAGTTGTTCTCCTTCAAGATAAAAGTTAAATAAAATTGTCCCCAAAATTGGTTAATTGGAGCATATTTAAATAACAGGTGGTTTTGTGTCTCCAATGTATCTCCACACAGTGCATATTTCAAATTAGGCACCTAAAATTTCAACTTGTATCTTGTTCCTAGCCTCTACAGCATTACTGACCACAATATAAAGGAATGCATTGGTGTAATTTTTAAGTCCCATTTGAATTTGTGATATTGGAACTTATCTAAGGATCCCAATAGCAGCCTTTTACATAAATCAGTTGAGAATAGTTTAGACTCCTATAGCTCCTATTGTATAGAGTTAGGTTGGACTTGATCAGGTTGGTAACTTGCATCTTTTTTATGAGGATACAAGAACCCGTTGATGAATGAAAAGGAAAACTCCAATTACCATTTAGATAAGAACTTGAACCTTAGTATTGACAGGTACAAAAACTCTTAGGTTATGGAAGTACAAAGTTAGATATAATGGCTCCAATGGATGCCAATTGTCATACCATAATTTTATATTACGTCCATTTCCTATAAAATTCTTGACACAAGGTTGCATAATTTGTCTAGTATTCAATATTTGTTGAAATGTATAGGATTGAGTTGGTTTACACTGAATGGTCTGTACGCTCTATTGTTTGATATGAACCATATAGATCCATGTCATCCAAAGACTTTCTTTCTTCAGACAAATTCTCCACATCATTAATGCTTTAACCATCTTGGTTGGAGATGTGATTCCAAGGTGTTCATATTCCTTAGGCAAGCATATTGTACACCATTGGACCTTAAGAGGCTTTTCAATACCATAAAAAAAGACAAACTCGAAGAAAAAAATGTAAAGACTATAACTTAGCCCCAAGAATCATGGTAAGTAAAAAGAAAACAACTAATGAAAAGCAAAATCAAAGAAAATATAGAGAGAAAAAAGAGTGTTTTATTCACTATCACTTTTAGCCTTAGCTTTTATTTATATAGTTGATATAAGAACAATTTTTCCAATATTTGTCTTCTAAAGAATATTCTTATTCTCAGTAATTATAATTCTTTATTATGAAAACAATAATAATTCCATACTCAAATTTTCCTACAAAAGTTAAATATTTGTTATAATGAGGTAGGAACTAGGTTACTTTAATTAAATCATTAAAATATATTCTAAAAAAGTATAATTATTAATAAAAAAGAATATAAGGCTTTTGAATGAATTATTTCATCTTGATGCTTTCATACTTTTGAATCGCAAAGAAAATAGAGCTTAAATTAAATAGATTATGTCCTAATTAAAATGATATTGAAATTTATAGCTAATTAAATTAATAAATTTTTTATTTTTGACAAACAAATATCTATTTGTAAGAAAACTACATCATCTTCAATTTAGGTCCATCAAGTTTTGAAATGGACTAAGCCATTAAATTATTTCATATATAGTTATTAAAGAATATATTTAGATAATTAATTTAATCATTTTTAAGAGTTTGATTTAATATTAAAAGCTAGAAATTTCTCTCCTTTTAAAAGGTTTAACTTTTAAAGATTATTGGACATAATTAGGTTTGACAAATGTGAGAGTTATTAGTATATAGGGTGTACTTAATCTTAAAATTTATATAAGTTTATCACACTTCCAAAAGCATCTAAAACTTATCCTCTTTAAGAGAGGCTCCTGCTTCTCTCTAAGGTTTCTAAAAATTCACGTTTGTCTAAAATACAAAATGTAATACGCCTTTTGTTGTTGTATCAAACCCTCATATCCTTACTAAACACTAATCCTAATACATTTCCACCATGTCTATAAACATACTATATTACTTAACACTCACTACCAAGACAATCAACCTAAAACAAGTCCCTTAAGCCTAAAATATGAAAGCACAACAGACAAAAAGCAATCCACACTAGAGTGACACTCAAGAGCTAATCAAACAATAAGACAAACTTCTTAATAGACATGGGTAGTAAGAGAATAAAATGTTGAAACAAACTTCACACTCTTAACCAAAAGAGCAGCTAAAAGGAAACTATATCTTCTCCTATTGAGATTCTGAAAGAAGGAGCTGCCATATCGAAAGCTACAGTCATTGGATACTTTATGGATAAAAGAGTATCATATCCTACAATGAAGCCATGGGATATGGACTTTTGAGGTACTAGTGAACAAAGAGGATATCTTCTTTTTTAGATTCTCCAACAGTGAGGCCACCATGAAGGTAATAGAAACTGGACCATGAAACATACAAAACAAATCCTTAATCCTACAAAATTGGATACTTAGGTTAGTAATTGAAGATATTATATCCATTAATGTTCCTATCTAGAAGTGTATTTATGTGTTCTCGTGGAAGCTACAAAGGATTTGTCAAATAAGATCTTTATAATGAGACTCAATGATAGTATGGAGTTTGGAGAAGTCTTACGAGTGTATATATGTATGGAAGCCTAAGGCATCAATCAAAAGGATATGGAAGCTAACGGGAAGAGTGTTCAAAATATGATAATTCAATAAATAACCTCAAAAGAATATGGAAAGGATAAGAAGGAAGAGGTAAGTAATAATGCATAAGAGAAACACAATCAAAAATTAAGTAAGGAATAAAAAATGATTGGCAATAATTTCAGTAAGCAACTACGGAGAATATTAAGAAGAATACACGGGATATAAGTGCAGAAAAATAACATGGTCAAGAGGACTTAGGCTATCTCAAAAAACATGTCACAAGATCACAATAAAGAAGCTAGGGATATATAAGAGAAAAAAGACGATTTTGTTAATCCCAGAAGAAGGAAGTCTAACCTTTAGTCTATAAAGGAATTATAACCTATAAATGCACTTGGAGTAAATTAAGTACCGAATATACAACAAAACTACAAAATATCAAGCAAAATACATCAATTATGGGTGTATAAATATAATCAAATATGTATCTATTAAGAGTATTTCAGTGAAGGCTTATGACGATTTCAAAATTAAGAACCGGAAGACTTTTGTGAAGGAATTTGTCATCACAAAATCGAAGTGTAAAATAGTTCGTAATAATATTTTAGAGACACTTAATGGATTCATTTATGAAGCTTGTATGAATAGCTTGATCAGTATATTAGAAGACATTCAAGTTTCTTTAATGAATTAAATACATGAAAAAAGGGATATGATGCTTAAATCCACTGATGGTATATGCCCAAGAGTAAAAATAAAATAGAGGTTAAAAAATGGGAAGGAAGGCATTGTCCCAAGACAAATGGGAATTTGAAATTTAAAGTTACACATTTTATAGACAAGTTCATTGCTGATTTGCAAGCACAAAGTTGTCAACGTAGGCTATAGGATTTAACAGGGGCTTTATGTAAACATCTTGTGTCTTATATATCATATCAGAGGGAGGATATCCATGCTTATGTCAATTGATGTTACAGGCGTAACTATTATTTGATGAGTTACTAGTATGCTATGGAACTCATTAGTGATCCTAAATTTTGGTTAAAGACTGAAAATCTCAAGCCAATATTACCTCTATTAATCAAGAAGGTGTCTGGAAGACCCAAAAAGGCAAGAAAAGGGATCAGACTGAAGAACCATGAAGTCCTAACAAATTGAGCAAGGTTGGAGTAGCTATGAGATGTCATCATTTTTATAAAATTGGTCGTAATGTAAAAAGATGCAAAAATAAAAGTCAACCTTTGAGACAATATGAAATTGTTAAGGTAGTTATTATTAATTTTTTTATTTCTCTTCATTTTAGTTATAGAACAAATGTCTATTTATTCATCACAAAGTATTATTAATTTTTTGCTTCTCTTTAATATTTATAATGTAGCAAAAAAGAGGAAAGCCATCAAAACTGAAGCCCTAGTTAATTCGATCAGGTATTTGCCATTTATTTTTTCTTGTTCAACTCTTTGATAACATGAAAAAATCGAAAGCCCTGCCTTTGGTAGCTGTCTGGTTCGAAGACCCATACAATCAGTATCTACTAGCTTAAATACTGTATCGTCTATCTTAAAAAGAGAGAAGAGAATGGCTAGTGAATATTTTTAATTTTAAGTTATTTTATCTCTAACTTATATAACAATATAATTCCTTTTGTATTTACAGGCAACTATAGGATATGGAGTGACATTTAAGGAAGTTAGTGGGAATACCTATTTTATGGTAAATCATTTAAATACATATTTACACTACTTATATGTAATTATAAGGGAGGTGTTAATTGATTGTGTCGTTCGAGCTTTAAATTTATAAGCCCTCAAACACTGTAAGTGCATAGGTCGTGAATGTAGTATAAAAGGTGTTGATCCCACGAGGAGGGGGACTAATCTAATTCTATGCTATCTAAGGCTAAAAAAATTATAAAACTTAAAATAAACAATGCCACGGAAGTAAATACGAGAATAAAATTCAGCCAATTAAATAAGAAGTTCAACACAAAGGAATTAACACGTGAGCAACAAGAAAACACAATGTAAATCAACCAAAGAATTTACCAAATTATGAGAAAGGGGATTTTACCTATCATTAGTACTAATCTAGCCAATTATGTGTTATCGGGGTGTCTGTTTTAGACGATCTTAGGGCTGATTACTCTCTCTCGATTTATAACCATTAACCATAAATTATAAACCCTAATTGGATTATGAAATTTGTAATCTCTTAATTAACAAAAGACTCACAACCGTAATTAGATCTAAAGCACTCTAATAAAATATCAGATCTCACACGAGATCTCTCTCTGTACAATTATCGATATGGTTAGTTATGGTTTCTATTAAATCATCTAACTCTCATTAATCTGATTTAATCATTTTTCATTCAGTTCATCCTCTCAATTTATTACCGAATTATGCAAGATAACAACAAATCATAATACCTGATTCAAATAACACAGAATTAACTCGAATAACATTAAATCAAAATAAAATCTCGAAGGAGACTTAGAACATCATTATTCGAAATCCTATCATCATACTATCCATCTCAATTCTATACATAAATAAAATCAGAATGAAAAGGAAATACAATTTGGAATAGACGATCGGAGGCAGTGACATCAAAAAAACCTCATAATCTAAAAAAGTACGTCGAGCCAACTTTGTCTTCCTCTTCCTTCTTCTCTTCCTCTTCCCTTTTCTCTTTTAAGGTTTTCCAAAAGTGGCTAATGCCAAAGCTCCCATTTTCTCTTCTTTTTATGTTCTTTTTATATCCTATTGCGTTTTGCATTACCCTAAGATTTTTTCCAGGGTCTGAAAGGTCCAAAAAATCCCTCAAAACTTGACGTTCGTGAGTGTCTACACGTCTGCTTGACACAAGCCACAACAGTGGCCTTGTAGGCCACGATTGTGGATCACATTTGAGGCTTTTGTCACGATCATGGTATGCAGGTCACGATCGTGGCCGGCCCATTCCCTAACATGTAGGCCACAATCGTGGCATGTAGGCCACGATCGTGACAGAGCCATTCGCTTAGCTTCTGTCACGATCGTGGCATGTAAGCCACGATCGTGGGCCAAACCTGAAGCTTCTGTCACGATCATGGGTTGTTGTTTCAGCCTGAATGTCTCCAAATCCCTCCGTTCTTCGATGTTGACCCTAAAACACTAGCAAACACGTAAAGATACCTCACAAACATAATATTTAAGGTCAAAGACTTGTATTAACCCATGAAATAATTAAAACATAAATAATTAACAAACTAGCACAATTATAACCTAAACAAATGCTAAATGATTGAATTAACAACTAAACACATATCAAACTATGCCCTAAAACACGATGCAATTTACACTTATCAACATCCCTACACTTAAACATTTGCTTGTCCTCAAGCAAATAAAATAACAATCAACACAAATCACAAGCACACAATGCAATAATGAGACAATGAATTCAACTTCATGAAACAAATTTAATTCTAAACACAATAATTCAAGTTATTCTAAATCATTAATATGTAAAATCCGTGTCTAAGAGCTCTGGACTAAATATACATATTAATTAAGACCTAAATGTCAAGTATATTCACCCCTTTCAATTGTACACATACATTAATAATTATTTGGTCATTCAAACTTTGTAACTACTCCTAAGTACGTTTTCATGAAAAGTTAAGCTATTTACAAGTTTGGTGGGTTTTATTAGAAACCATTATTTTTACTTTTTTGTGGACATGAACCTAGTCTTTTACATGGAGGCAAACATTGGTGATAAATGTTGATCTAGTTACTCGACTAAGTCATGTTTTTATTAAGTTTCTTAGTTGGAGCGTCATTATAGCCTTTTGATGTGAAGGCACACATTTGTGATGTAACAATTAAGCTAGTATTGTAAAGTGAGGCATTGAATAGGAAATTGAATCCAACTTTCGAGTGAATAATATGTATGAGTGGAGACAAGAAATAATCGAGCCTATATGTTCTAGTATGAGTACATCGAAAGAGTAATTCATGGCAAAGAATGTAAAACCGAGGGATTATGCGTTTGAGTTGCCAATAGTCTTGAATAGTGAGACAAGTGTAAAGCTTGTATGTTGGAGTTCATCAAAGTATGAGATTCATATATAGTGCAAGTTGACTACAGGTATAATAATCGTTATCCTGGTGATACCATTAGAATACTCTATGAGGCGTTAGACAATAAAAGGGGTCATTCATCTTACATTGTAATGGAGAGGGCTTAAAAAGGAATGATTATAAGCTAGAACAAATTTGGGATACCGTCAGTGAGTGAAATGAATCTGGAATCCGAATAAAAAACCACTGTATTCGATTTTTGGGAAGACAAATAAACTTTTGGTGGATCACATTGAAGTTATGGAATATAGTAAGAATGATTTGCAAGGTAAGTGTACTAACATCGATGAGAAGTGAAACAAATGACTTGTCTTTGAAAATACCACCTTTGCCAAGGTGTAATTAGTTGGAGATATAGGAGTAAATAAGGGAAACTAAGTTTGACATAAAGTGATCCATATAAAACTATGACGATAATAGGACTATAGAGGTGTGAGTTGTTTTATGGATATTGGATTCACACAGTGTGACATGGTTAGTATTGTTTTGATCCGATATATGCGTTGTTGAGACTGGAAGTGAAAAGGTAAGGAATTTGAAACTCATCAAGAAAAAAAAATTAAGGAAGTGTGATATATAAACAAGGGATTGATAGACCTCTTGAATAAATCAACTGTGGTTCTTTGAAAGAAAGTAAACGAGTAGTGAAGTGAGATAGGAAACGAATAAGTATATAAGCTAATGGTACCCCTGCCTTATTCCTTAATCAGAAATGAATTTCGAGGACGAAATTTCTTTAAGGAGGGGAGA
>JAOTAY010000006.1:15056418-15070466 GCA_025629805.1 Erythroxylum baracoense
GAAGGAGAAATTTCCAAGTTGGAATATATGAGTGTTAGAGTAGAAGATGTTTATAACATGTTAATAAAGCTAAAAATTACATATAAAAATCATTAAATATCCCAAAAGACAGGGGATTTCTTTCTATAGAAAAATTAGAGATGTATATGGTTGTAGACAAAAATTGAATCATCTCTAAACTCATCTACATTACACACATGAATATGATCAATTACCCACCATTCTAACATTGTTAAATACATTTAGCGCACAACTACATTTAGCACACAATCCAAAGAATAATTGAGAAATTATATTCAACTAAAGAGACAATGAAGAATGATGTGAAACACTTGCTGCATTAAACACAAACGACAACGCAACAGTTTCTAACCGCTACGTTGGTGCAAGGACTCTTTGTCATGCAAAGATGAATGAAGAAAAGGTGTGAAACGCTTACTACAACAAACATAATTGAAGAAAGATGACGAAGAAAAGATGTGCAATATGAAATCCCAATCTGTCTGGGTAACAATCTGAATGGGTAATTTAGGGTTTAAACCTTTTTAAGTTTCTTCAATTTGCTTAGTTTTAATTAATTTATTTAATTAACTCTTACTTGTATAATTTTATACAGCTGTAATCAGACGTGTTTAAGGTTTCTGTCTTATATGACTAGTCACGTTAGCAACGTTAACGGAGATACTAACGTCAGACTAGATTTAAAAAAAAATTGAAAGTTTGAGTATGTAATTATTACTTTTTAAAGCTTATAATTGCAAAACTGAGTAAAGTTTGAGATTTTTTGTAGTTAACCCAAAATTTTATTGCTTATATTAGAGTAATTGGATAAAAATTCAATAAAATAAATTTAACATTTTGAGAAACATTTTTAAAATATAATTTTAATTTAAAAACATACTTCTTAATACAAGTAAAATCACATAGGCTACATCTTTAACCATTAAAAATTTGAAATTGGATAACAATTATTCAACTCTGCGAATAACGTTTGTATTATAGAAAGGGCCAAAATTGCATTTTGAATATCAAATTTTGCAATAAAATACAACTTAAATTCTAACGTTTTAAAGATTCAAATTGAACATTAAAATTTCAAAACATTAGATCTCGCTGTCACGTGATAATGTGGGTACACAATTATACATTTCATATAGTAGGTCTCACTTGCTACACAATTATATATTACACAATTATATATTTCATATAATAGGTCCCACTTGCTACTTTCAAATGTGACCCATTATTCTACATTTGACATGGTAAGTCTCATTTGTCATATAACAGTAGAGTCCATTTTTTGTTTTATAAAATAATCCTACTTCATGATGGAAGTTATCATTATCAAAATTTTCATTCATTTTGGTTTTTTTTTAATATTTTGAAGATAATGAGATTTAATTTAAATACTTCTGCACATTAGGCTCTATTATATATTATGTTATAAATGTTGAGGTATAAAATACCATTTTTAGCCTTATAAAAAAGGTAACCCATTCGAGGAAAGTGTTCGAGGAAGCAAACTGAGCTTAAAATTGGCACAAATGGAAGAGGCGGAGAGTGAAGCTTTGTATCAGCATCTACGCAAGCTATCGGGAGTGAAGGAAGAGGAGGCTCTGGACCACTTGCTTACTACTCTCTGGAAAACCAGGCGTACTGGTCTTCGTTCTCCCGACAAATCCCACTTTCAGTCTCTTCTCAATGTCCCCGAACTCGACCCTGTAAGTACCCTTCATCCTCCGCACACTTGTACACTCGCTACACGCTTATGTCTTAGTTCATACTTATTGCAATGGATGGATGATGTGTGACAATCTGATTGTAGGTTTTGGCTTGCCTTCGTTTGCTTATAAGAAAATGTGTGCACGAGAATTTCACTGCTGATGATCTCTGGAAGTTGTTCCCACCTGATCTGTCACTTGATCTGCAAAGGGTGCTTGTATTGTTACTCCAGAAATATCAGAATCAATGGAAGGAGGAAGTACTACGGGAAAAGGTCCTCTCTTGAATTTGATGAATACAAGTAATCATGCTTATATGTAATCGTTTCAGATGGTTGAATGATTGATAGGCTTGGTACGGAACATGATAAAGCAGACAAAGAAAACATTGAGGGTATCCTCAATTACAGGATTAAAGAATAAAATATACAACTTTCTAGTGTCTTTTTCTGTTATCTGCTTGGTTTTTTCTCAAGATATGGTTAATGATGACCGTCTTGTTTACCAGCCATTTCCAAGGACCAGTGTCTCTTACCAGTTGAGAAGCAGTGTGCCACCATCTTTCACATCGGCGCCATCTTCCAGCACCGTAACCTCGCTTTGGTCTCGTCAAGATGATCCTAATCACCGGTTTCAAAATAATGGCATTGCCATTTCTGCTGATACTTCTGCCTCAAAATTTGTTCCGCTTTTTATTCAAGATGAAGTTGAGCCTCCTGATAGCTTGGTGAGGACGATGATCTTTTATAACCGTAAAGCACGTGCAAGTTTTTGTGAGATATTTCCTACTGACAAGCTGAAAGTCAATAAGAATAACAGTCCTGGGCAGAAATTGATATAGTTCTTCTGATCGACAATTCTAAACGTTAAGTAGAGGGGTGGCATCAAAAGATCTTCATGCTGCTCTAAATTAACAGTTCTTTACAGTTTGTCTTTTTCTCGAACGCCACTATCTGCACATAAATTATCAGTTCTTTACAGCTTAAATTATTTGTTTTTTCTTGCATAATTCTATCTCCATACTAAATGCAGATTAAATACCAACCAAAATGCAAACTTTCTAAGTTTCCGATGAGCCGGCTTTACAGCTTATGAGCTTTTGGATCTCCGATGGGATGACATTTTCTAATCCAAACTATGAAAAGAGCTAACAGTTATATCTCTGATGTAAGACGAAGTAGTAGGTCACTCTTAACTCAACATAATGTTAAGGCGAACACCAGTGCTTTATACTTGGTGTTTTACCCTTTTGAGCCTTCTGTGACTTAACATAATGTTAAGGCGTACACCAGTGCTTTATACTTGGTGTTTTACCCTTTTGAGCCTTCTGTGACTCAAACCAAGCCACTTTAAATGATATTTATACCCTCTTACTAGCTGTGCTGCATACAGCTTCTGGCAAGCAAAAGAATGTGTTGAACTTTATTCTAAATGTCATCTTTTAATATCTAATCAAGAGGTGTTATAGCTTTGATGAATAATACAACTTTTTGGTCAGTGAGTTTAGTTTTGTCGCAGATATTATGATTCATTGTAATGGTTGTTTTATAGCTTTTGCTAAATTAATAGAATTATCTTTTATCTTTCAGAAAAAGAAAAAGAAAAATACATTGCAGTATGCAATAGATGTTCACATTGTTTTTGCACTTCAACTAGCTTTATATCATGCAGCCTTCCATACCCCGGCTCGAATCAATGACCTGGACTATTGAAAATCCCAAGTATGCATCAGCTAATAAAGTGGCCATCATCAATCTGAAGGTATGAAAATGATATTGTGTAATCTAGATTTACCAAATGTCCAAGTTAAAATAATTGATCAAAGAATTCATAAACCCTCTTTACTGTTCCCTGTTTCTGAAAAAATTCAGTTGCCTCATTTTTAATGCCAAGTTGTTGCCCATACCATTAATATGCAGCTTCAAGATTACATCAAATCTCCTTCGGGAGAAATGGAAGTGAAATTTCAGCTGAACAGAGACACACTTGAAGCTATGTTGAGATCAATGACTTACATAAATGAGCAACTGTCAAGCATGGTATAACATACTTTCCTTTTATGACCATTGGGGCAAACCCTGATTTGTGCTTGAGAATTTCTTGCATATCATTCTTCCACTCCTCTTACATACTTCCGTCTGTGATGCTCAGAGAAGCTCAAGCCTGACGAATTTGTGGCCTTTTAGTTGAAAACTATTGGAAAAGTTATATTTATTTGAAGTACTATCATGATTCTTCATGTTGTGTGTGTGTTTTTACAAAACAAGATCCATGTGGCTCTAACTGAGGTCATTAATTCAACAAGTTGTGATAAAAAATATATGCTGAATTCTAGAGAAGATTGTAGTGGATATTTGTTAGGCTGAGGGTCCGGATTGTGAATTTGCTTTGAAGTCAATTATTTGAAACTTATAAAATGGAGTAATTCATTCCCAGAATAGTTATTTTTCTGGCAAGGATTTAGAGTAAAAGGTATGGAAGGTAATGAAGGAAATAAAGACAGAAATGTGATTTGAACCACACAATTGTTATCCCAGCAATAATAAGTTAAAGACTGGGTAAAAAAGAAAGTGGGAAAGATAAAGAAAACATATAATTAGAAAGTACATTCTTCTGCATGCATGATTAAGATTTGATACGGGAGACCTGTGTAGCAGGTGTGTAAGGTGGTGGCATATCATATATGTGCCCAATTCCCCAATCCTGACACCCATCTATCAATTTTTTTTTTTTATAAAAAAGAACCGAGGAAACAACGCCAAATGTTGTTTGCTAAATTAGTTTACTTTCGTAGTACATAATCTGTCCATTTCTGGCTTAATTGTTTTGGCAGGTTGGAAATTGTTCGGACCCAGCACCAAAGAGGCAGAGGCAATAGAGCTGTTTTATCTAATTCCCGTCCCTGTAACTCTTGTGGCATGCCCTGTGGTCTTAGTCTTAGGCTCGTATACTTGTACGAAAATAGCTAATTCACGACTTCTTTTTTGCTTTTCGAAATTACATTTGTATATATTAACCTGTGATGAGTTTAAGGTGAGCACCAAAACGACCCAGGTTTACATAGTCTGCTCGAAACGAAAACAGAGGGCAGTGGCCAAAACGGCATCTAGGTCAACAGTTAAAACGACAACAATTAGAGTAATCAAAGTTGAAACAAACCAATTCACAATTAGACAAACTTCTCTCGTCTTCTTCTGTACGCTGCATTCGGCGGGGAAGCGATGTGCGATCGCAGGGCGGAGATGACGAGCTGATGATTGGGGACACTAAGCACCAGAAGATGGATGAGTTACAATCAACATTCTGGCAGTTATTTGTTATTCTTGTCAAAAAACATCTCTTCTTCTTCTGTTCTTTTTTCTGGACGTTGATTTGTTGTGTTGATTTACATCATGATGTTGCATGTGGTCCTATGATGTAGCCACTATAGTTGTTGCTTTTGTGACAATCTGATTACATCTGGTTTTTCCGTAATTCTTCCATCATTCTATACCTTGATTACTTAGCATAGTCTGGCTATGATTAGCCAGAAGAATCTATTGAATATAATAGGCTACTTTTTTTTGCTAGAATGTATTTCTGGGTTTCATTAGATTCCTAGTTTATGTTGGACACCAGACCCGATAGTGAAGGAATAAGAGCATAGACGAGATAGTAAAGGAATAAGAGCATTTGAAGAATATATGAGGGGTAATTTCTGGGAGAATTTTACAGAAGACACATAAAAGGTTCTGAATGGAACGGAACATGCCCTTAGTCCAAAGTCTTCTTAGTATGCTACCCAGCACATTGCAAAAGCTTTTGGAATAAATGAGTTCTTCCATACTATGTCAAACCAGTTAACCTTAGGGTAGTGAGGTCTGGTCTTGTCTAGGAGAGAAGCACCAGTGAATTTGCCAAATTTATGATCTTACCAAACAGGAAAGTAGGGATGGCTATCGACCTAATCGACATTTTTTAATTTTTCTAAATTAAAAGTGAAAAATAATGTCGTTTTATACAAAATGACACCACTTTCTTTATAAATTTTGAGCTTCAAATCAAGCATAAATTGCCAAAATTACAGGGAAGCCTAAATTTAAGGGATTAGGAAGATAGTTTGGTGAAGTTATTAGCTATAAAGGACATACCTTTATGAGGGAGGTGCCACTTAGATCCTTGAATAATTTCCAAGATGAAGTATTCTTGGGCAACATGTTTCTAAAGCAATTCATGTCATTTCTATTGCAAAGAAGGTTGATATTGGACTCGTTATCTATCTATAACTAAGTATCAAGCCCATTTCTAACCTGAATCTTAATATAGGGATAAATTAGTTCCGTCATCCTTAATATCTTCAGTAAGGGCCAAGAGTCCTCCCTTGGTTCTTTCAAGCATCAGAAATTCATGTTGGCCAAATAGAAGGTATAAATCATTTGACCTATATGTCCTCCTTGTTGTTCAATAATCTCAAAATTCATTTAGCAATCAGTACTTGATTCTTAATTCTTAGGGAAGCAAGTTCTAATCCTCCTTGAATGGGAGAGCAAACTCTTTTCCAGCTTAATGTGGCTCCGTAAGAGTTGTTCATGTCTCTTAATCAGAGGAATCTCCTTAAGAACTACTTCTCCAATTCCTTTGTCAATCTTTTAGGAAGCACCATGTGTGAGCCCTTGTGAGTATGTAGGTTGGCAAGAATATTCTTTATTAGTTGTATACGTCCAGTTAGAGATAACAATTTGTTATGCGAAACTCCTACCTTCCCCTTTGTATAGTCAATTAGTTTATGGTATTACGAGAACTTTGTCTTTTTGGGGAAGATTTTAAGGCCAAGTTATGTAAAAGGGACCCAAAAATTTGAAGGCCAAGACATGTAAAAGGGGGTTTGAGTGTCTTCATGCTAGATATTTACTGTAACAAAAACACATTAGAAGTACCAGAAAAAAAAATAGTTTACTCTTCTTAACATTGATACTGATCAAATCTAATATGGAGGAAAACAACTTCAAAGAATTAATGATAACTTCCAAAGATTATGGATTACTTCCTCAAAAGAATAGTAAGACATTTGCACAATCTAAGGAAAATGACTTCAAATTGTCATATTTATGATGATATTTGAACTCACTTGACCTCTGAATATGCTTTTAGGTAATTTTTAATAGAATTTCCGTCGCAATGGTCAAGAGGTATGAGGACAGAGGTTCTCCTTACCTAATACCTCTAGCTTATTTCAATATTAGAGTAAGTTTTCATGTATTAGGGCACAAAAGGAGGTAATAGTGATGCAAACCTTCATTTAAGATATGTATTTGTCTAGGAAGTTGAGGGCTTTGAGGTAATTTAAGATGAAGCTCTACTCTAGAGAGTCAAAAGCTTTATAGATGTCAATTTTCAAGAAGCAACTTATAATGCTAGGATTGGTTTTATAATCCTTAAAGAGCTTTTGAGCTAATAGAAGATCATCACCAATTCTTCTTCCAACAATGGAGGCACCTTGGCATGGGCTTATGACAGGGGTTAGGACCTTCTAGAATCTATCTGCTAGAATTTTTTCAATAACTTTATATGCCAGGTTAAAATATGAGATAGGTCGATAATATTGGGGAGAAGAAGGGTTGTCAATCTTTAGGATTAGACATAGGTAAGTATTGTTGAGTTCTTTCAACATATTTTGGTTTTTCAAAAACTTTCAACACATGCTCCACTATAAAACTACCTACAATATCCTAAGTTTTTTGGAAAAATGAGGCATTAAAGTCATCTGGGCCAGGTCCCTTATTTGGCTTAAAGATGAAAACTACCTCCCTTATACACCTTAGGAAACTGGCCTAGAGAGGAGAGAGGAAGCTTCCTCCTAAAGGCCATTTTAAATGAATCCCCTGATTTTCGGTACAGTAGAGGAGGCTGTCACAGAGGTGCCTAAAATATTTAGGTAGAATGTGTAAGTTACCTCCCTTATGTTTTGTTGATCTGTGACAATGTTTCCTTCCCTATTTACGAGTGCTTTGATGTTGTTGATATTCCTTTGTGCATAATAGTATTAAAGGAAAAAGGGTACATTTTCCCCCTCTTTTAGCCATTATATTCTTGCCTTCTACTTACGATAGAAATTATGGATGGATGGGGCATGGGTGTATTGTTTAATAGCTATCTCCTCTTATATAATTCAGCTTAGAGGAATTGTTTGAAGTTTTAAGGAGAGATTCAGAACCTAGGCATTAACTAGATTTTAGTAATTTAAGTTCCATCTTTACCCTTTTAGGTTTGACAACCAGTTGAAATTTTCTATAACTAAAGATATTTTCATTCATCGCTTTTCCAGCTGCCTCCTAAAAGCTATCTAACTGGAGCATAAGATTATAGAATCTAAAAGGAGATCAATGTAAGTGAGAGTTATTTATACCTTTAACTTCTAAGATAGAATGGTATGAACACATGGGAGGGCCAAACAGGGTATAGCTAGAGGGGAATTTGTTTAGCCATATATAATTAACTAATATTATGTCCAATTTTTTTTCATAAAACTGAAACTAGTCTGCTTATTTGACCAGGTCAAGTATTGGCCCATATAATTTAGGTTTGTAACACCAATAAAGTCAACTATTATTGCCAATTCATTTCCATTTATGTTCTGCTAATGTACAATCCTTTTGCCTTTTTTAGGTTTAAGATAAAGTTGAAATTACCCCCAAAAACTAGGGTAAGTTGGGTGTGCTATGAATTTTACTTAAATCACCCCATAGGCTATTCATTTGGAAGCTCAGATTAGAGGCATAGATGATTGAAATTAGGAATGGATTGACTTGATAGTTGTGTGCACATTGTAGGTGGTTTAGTTTATTTATGATAAGGATTCCAGTAACTGATATTAAAGAGGGATTAAAACCAACTATGATTCTTCCATTGTAATGATGAGAATGGTTGGTTTAGAATCTCCATTTACTGCTTAAAATAGTGAATTCTTCACTCATGGTGGAGGATTTGTTTTAGTCTTTAAAAGATCAGGATTATTAAGTCCTCTAATATTTTAAAATAAAATATTCATGAACAAGAGATGGGGGAAAGCCCCTCACCTTTTTTCTTTTTTCTAGACTTACAACTTCCCTTCAATTTAATAAGTGGGGTTGGGGTTGAAACAAAAGCTTCATTACGAGGGATCCTTTTAATTTCGTTGTTGTCTACTTCCAAACTAGGGTTTGAGCATAGGGTTGGCATGGGGGGTCTCTCTTTTGAGAGATTTGTCTTTGATTATCTACTTCCTAAATTGCATTTAGTTTACTTTCTACACTTATGGAGAAAGCTTGGTTTTCTTTTTTTATGACATGAATCTTTTCTACTACAGGAATTGGAACATTACTTTCCATATGATTCTCCTTTTCTATAGTTTCATTTGCTACTGGAAGTTGAGATTCTTCAGTGTGACTGGGTATCATTTCCTCTTCTTGAAGTCCTATTATCTCGATATAGGAGCCATTTCTGAAAATTTTACCTATAGACTTCCATATCCTATTTATTAGAGGTTTTCAGTTGAAAGTTAGTTAGATAACATGATCCACTAACTCACCTTGTTTAAATAACTTCTTGATGATTAGAGAAGAGGTTAGTTCTTGGTCTCTAGGCACCTCGATACACAACCTTGCAAAACCTATACTTTCCAATCTTATTATAGGAGAGTCCATGTAAATAGGTTTACCAAGTGTTTTCACCAAGAAGCTCAGACCTTTTTGTGTCCAGTAGTTTATAGGGAGATGGTAGAAATTAATCTAGACTAGTATAGTTCTTACCTTATTTCTGTCAAATGTCATACTTAGTTTTCTTCGCATCAGGAGGAGAGGGTTACTAGTAATGTGCCAAGGTCCCTACTCTAAAAGAGTAGAAAGGTCCAAGTCTTTGGATAACTTAAAGATGAAGCTATTATCCTTCCCTAATAAAGTTTTCACTAAACTAGATTTTTTGCATTTGATAGCAACTCAATCACTTACTTGTGGATAGGAGGCTCTTTTTTCTAGAAAGAACTTAACCAATGTTGAAGACTAGTTGTTAGCTTCTACTTTGAGCAAACCATCCTGGGGACAAACAACTCCATCCTCTAAGGAAACAAATGGAAAATAGGTAAGTTTTAGGCATTCCTCTGATTATTTAATACTGCTATAGGGTTTAGATTGTCTTGTTTTGGACCAAACCTGATGAAAGGAGATGTTAATATTGAAAGCGATAAGGGTATAGATGGAGATAGCTATGACGGTAAAGGAGGTTTGTCTTTCTATTAGGTGGTGTAGAAGAAGGAGAGGGTTGAGCAAGAGGAGGAGGAGTTGGAGGGTAAAGCCTAGGGGGAAGATAGGAAATTATCTTATGTGCACAACTCAAGTACTAAATCTTAATAAGGCATTTCTAAATTAGTAATAAAGGAAGGAGGAAAAAGGAGAAAATGAAAGCTTAAAAAATATTTGCTATAAGTAGTAATTTAGGGGTAAGAGAATTATGAGGTTCTTAAACTACCCTTAAAGGATATCAAGTCAGAAGGAGAGAAGGGAGGGGTTGGAAGCAACAAGGTGGAGTGGGGGAAGGAGGAAGGATGAAGATGAACAAAGAATAAGAACAAAAATCAAAGAACAATGGAGGACATGATTAGAGAAAAATGGAAGATAAGAGGGGAAAGAGTTAATAAGGTTGATAGGTAAAGAAGGTTGAGAATGCAAATGTGAAGCTGAAAAGGAGGTAAAAAGAAGATAAAGATTCTCTTTCTTCCCATCTCTAACCCAAATACAATTACATTGTTTATTTTTATTAACTATTTACGTATAATTTTTAGTTATTTATGAACATTTTCATATAGATTTTTATCATAAATACACATAATAGAACATTAGCATGTACTTGAAAAAATGTGATTAGCCTTAAATTGATTAAAATATTCTCCATAATTAAAAACATAGGGAGAGACTACTGGTGTAGTCCTAAAGTGAGCAAAGTTCATATTGATTAAGAAAGATAAATTCCTAGATTCCTTTTCTTATAACAAAATGTTTTTGCTTAAGTTGTAACAGTATGTGATACCACCTTATGGAAAAAACCAAAATCAAAATAAAAAAAAGAAATAAAGAGAGAGGTAATGTAACTAGAAAGAGAGAAAGAGAGAGAAGATTGAGAAATGTTAAGAGAAAGAAAAGATATGACTTGGAAATGCTTGTTAGTTTAACGTTCATTCACAGTTATCATAAGGTATTTATACTTGTCACATGGAAAAAGTAAAATGTAAAAAAGTATAATAATAATCAAATATAATAGTGGTCCTTAATAGTAAAGTTGGTGACACCATTTTATAATTTTTCCAAACTATTTAGATACCTGTCTTCTTCTTGTAGTCATTTGGCATATAACAATATCATCCTTCCTTACAGAACCTTACCTATAAGGTTCAAATAAGGGTAATATCCTTGATAAATGGTAGCATGGTTATCAAGACTCGACCACATCATTTGCACCTGGGTGGCAGCCCTCTGGTATCTTTTTACTACGCTACATTCCAAAATGAAAGCTATATGTTTCTTCAACTATGATAAGTGAAAGAAATTATGTATAAAAGAATTTAAAGGGAATTCTAACCTACAAGCAATAGGTCTGTCCCTGTTAATGACATTGAATAGCCTATAAACTCTAAGGGATAGTTTATGGTTGGAATGCTTAGTTAGGTTTTCTTACCTATATGTTAAAGTTTGGGAAACACCATTTCTCTTATATGGAATTCCTTATCTATCTTCTTCTCGTTTGCTTGTTATTTCATTTTTTAAACCCTCTGTAAATGAAAGTTAATCACCTCAATTGTTTCCTCCTTATCCAGCAAGAGGATACCAACCACCAACAACTTAAAATCCGTTGTAAAATAAGGAATATGGATTAGGGCAGGGTAACCATATAATACCTTAAATGGTAGGTATTAAGGGCTAGATGATGATTGGCATTATACATCCATTTAGATAATAGAAGCTATTGGAACCATTTATTGGGATAATCATTTGTCATACACCATAGATAAATTTATAAGGAATGATTAAGGATTTTGGCTTGACCATCCATTTGGGGATGGTAACCCAAGGATAAATGTAACCTTACTTCTTGAATTTTGTAGAATTATTTCAAAAACTAACTTAAAAACATGTATTCCTTGTTGTTGGTGATGATATCTGGCATAAGAGGCAACTTGAGCACATTGGAGAGGAAAAGATTAGCCATTTGTTTCAATTATAAGAAGTGAGCATATTTACTAAACTATTCAATAACTACTAAAATAACTAAGTACTGATTAGAAATGGGAAGCTCCTTATTAAAATCTATATAAATTCCTATCTAACATCCTCTAAGAATGGGTAATAGTTGTAATAAACTTACCTGAGGTGTAGTTTTATATTTGTTAAGTTAGCAAACTTGATAACCCTTAATGTAATTTTGACATCTAATTAGATTACCTTTCCAATGGAACAAAGATTGCATCCTTTTAGTAATTCCTTCAACTCCATATTATCCTCTTATGTGTCTCTCAAGCACTATAGATACAATTTAAGTCTTCAAGTTACTATCATAATTTATTACCACTCTCCCTTTCCACCTTAAGATTCCTTTTATCCATTAGTAAGACTCAAGATTAGTTGACCTTCACTAATTTCTTTACCAAGTATTGGATAGTGGAATAATTCTCATAACTTTTCTTTATCTCTTCCAGTAATTGGGATATGTACTTGTGATAAGACTGTGGTGTTAAATTCAACACAATAAATATTAGATAGAGTATTAGTAGCAATATTTTCCTTCCTCGTTTATACCTTATCTTAAAATCATAACCCAATAATTTGGGAAGTCATTGTTGATGAAAGTGAAAGTGTATCTTTCGTTCCAAGAGGGACTTTTAGCTCTTATGGTATATGAGAATTGAAAAATGCTTTCCATTTAAATATTGATGCCAGTGCTTAACAGCCATAATAACCATAAGGAACTCCTTTATATAAGTTGATAAGCCTTTATGTTTAGCAACTAAAGCTGTACTTACAAAAGCTATAGTATGTCTCTCTTGACTTATCACTTCCTCTAAGCCATATTGACAAGCATTAGTTTCAACCATGAAAGGTTTGTAGCAATTAGGTAATGTTAAGACAAGAACATTTATAAAAGTTTTCTTTAAGTTATGGAATGCCTCTATTGCTTTCTCACCCTATTCAAATATATCTCTTTTGAGTAAATATATTAAACGCTTGCTTAGAATACTGAACTGCTTAATAATTGTGTGTAGTATTCAGCTAAGTCCAAAAACCCTTAGAGTTCTGTCATGTTGGTAGGGATTGGCCATTATGAATTGTTCTTTATTTTCTTAAGATTAGTCGAGACCTTACATATTGAAATAATGTGCATAAGATAATTTATGAGGCCCAAAAGTTACATTTATTACCTCTAAGAAGGAGATGATTATGCTTCAAAATCTCCAAGGTGGTTTTTAGATTTTCCATATAATCCTCAAATGTTTAGTTGTAAATAAGAATCTTGTTGAAGATAGTACATATTGCCTCAATTTTCCTTTGAAAAAAAACATTCATTAAGCTTTAAATTGTAAAAGGGGCATTAATGAGCCTACCAGGCATCAGAAGGAACTTGTAATGACTTTCATATATCTTAAGAGCATTTTTGTGAACATCACAAGCCTTTATTTAATGATATTTGGACCTAAGGTCGAACTTAAGAAACCAAATTGCTTCACGCAGCTCGACCATAATTATTAAATGATTGGGATGGGAAATTTTTATTTTATGCTGTTCTTATTTATCTCTCTATAGGAAAATTTTATATTATGATGTTCCCATTTGGCACATAGTAACATAAGTAATAAAGAAAGTGACACATGAACCAGTTCACTTTTTTATTTATTCTTATTCCCTTTTTTAATGTGGAAAAATAACGTAATAAGAGCTAGTTGAATGTGAGAAATTCCTCTCTTAAGAAAAAATAGAAAAAAAGAGCCTTATCCATTAATTACTTAAGGAACAAAAGAGCCTTATTGTCGGACCCTGTTTTCAGAGCCCGACAATCACATCTGGATAACACGCATTTATCAACTATACTTGCATTCAAAACTCCCTTTTTTAAGCTGAGCTCAGCTCTTCGAATAGTCGACTAATATAATGATAGTCGATTAGTCCATTTCTCCATTTCAACCTGAATAACTCAAGGAACAGCGTTGGTAAGTCCACACTTTACATATGTACATGCTTCTGGGCTATTAGCATAACTTTTTCTTTAGACATCGTATGTAGGGTTTCTTTAGATAGTTTGAAAGAGGACTTCAAGAGCTACAACTTT
>JAOTAY010000006.1:15077987-15099176 GCA_025629805.1 Erythroxylum baracoense
ATTGTAATTATTTTATCGTAATTAAAAAATTACAAATACACTTAAAATAAATATTGATACAATTATAAAATAATCAACGAATTACACATTTCCAATCATATTATACTGCAACGGCATTTTTGTCATTGACATTGTTTTTTTGTTCTATCCACTGCAACCAAACACATTTCTGCCCTCCAGACGAAGACCATTTTTTTCTGTTCTGTCCATCACAACCAAATAGCTTACTGTCTCCAATTTTTTTTCTGTTCCATCTCTAAATTTCTGTTCCGTTCTGTCTCTGCATATTGAAGAAGCAACCAAACGCAGCGTAAGTTCTTTTTCCCTCAATTGGTAATGATCTAGGTGGCGGTTGGCGACGAAACCATGGGGCTTTTGTTCCTGAAGTCAAGACAAGTCGAATGATAGTGGTGGTGATCAACAACACCCTAAGTTCTTTTTCCCTCAATTGGTAATGATCTAGGTGGCGGTTGGCAACGAGACCATGGGCTTTTGTTCCTGAAGTCAAGATAACTCGAATGATAGTGGTGGTGATCAACAACAACCATAGGAAGTGATGGATCGACGATTGGTATTTTTCGTCAGTTTTTCTCCTCGATTTTTGTGACGATTCTGGTGATGATGGTGACTGAAATGTGTATGGTTGTGACGGGCTCATCGAGTCAAAAAGATTGGTAGATAAAACTAACCAATTTGAGTCACTGGCTGTGAAGAATGATTAAAGAGAGGGAATTTGTGAATAATAGCTTTTGGGGCAGGGTTAAAATGAAAATTTGAGAGAATGGGGAAAAATAAGAAGTTGTCTCTTATATATATAGCATACAAGATGTTACATTTTCTCCCTCTTACAAAAAAATTCATCCTCGAATTTTATAATAAGGTTTATTAAGGAAACAAGTATAAATACAATTCTCTCATCTCTCGCTCTGTCTCCCAAGTAACTTCTTCAATGCGACCATTCCTCCACATCACCTTAACTATAGGAATTTGTTTTGATTAAAGCTATTCAACCTACAAATCCATGATAGACACTTGCTCCTCTTCGTAGGTTAAATTCATGCTCACTTCCATGCTTTGCGGTTGGAGTACATAGGAAGGGTCAGGAATGTACTTGTGAAGTATAGAAATATGGAATACAGGATGGACTTGGGCCATGTCTGGAGGTAATGCCATCTGGTATGCCACATTTCTAACCTTCGCAATTACCTTGTAAGGTACAATATACCTTGGAGACAATTTTCCTCTCTTTCCAAACCTCATCACACCCTTCATTGGAGATACTTTAAGGAATATGAAATCTTCGACTTGAAACTATATTTCTTTATGCTTTGGATTAGCATAACTCTTCTATCTATTGATAGCTGTCTCTAGCCTCTGCTTGATCAATGGGATCTTCTCTAATGTGATCTTGATTAATTCTGCGCTCTCCAACTACCTCTCACCTACCTTCTCCTAACACATCGATGACCTACATTTTTGTCCATACAATGCCTCGTGTGGTGCCATCCCAATACTACTATGGTAGCTATTATTGTAAGTGAACTCAATCAAAGGCAATTGCCAATCCTAACTACTGTCAAAATCTATCACACACATCCTTAACATATCCTCTAAGGTCTAAATTGTCCTTTCAGACTATCCATCAGTTTGAGGATGAAATGCTGTACTAAAATTCAATCTAGTGCCTAATGCCTCCTATAATTTTTTCTAAAGCTAAGATGTGAACTACGATCCTAGATCTGAAACTATCTATACAGGTACTCCATAGAGGCACATTATCTGATCAATATAAACATGAGCGAACTTGGACACTAAATAAGTAATCTTCACAGGTAAAAAATGTGTTGATTTCATCAATCTATCTACAGTCACCCAGATTGAATCACATATAGTTCTTATATAAGGTAGGCCAACCACGAAATCAATCGTAATCCTCTCCCATTTCCATTTAGGAATTGACAGTGATTATAGATTACCTTAAGGCTTCTGATGCTTAGATTTTACTTGTTCAAACGTCAAGCATTTAGAAACATATTCAGCCGTATCTTTCTTCATACCGTCCCACCAATATGTATCTCTAATATTATGGTACATTTTAGTGAAACTTGGATACATGTTGTATGCAGCATAGTGTGCTTCCTCTAGAATCTCCTCTTTTAAGTTTTCTATACCAGGAACACACAGTCTCCCCATTCATTCTGAGGATGCCTTCTTTATCGATTTAAAAATTTTCACATCGTCCTTCTTGAACGTCATAAATAAGTTGTTGAAATTTAGGATCTTGACCTTGGGCGATCCTTACCCTATCCAATAATACTAACTGCACCCTAATGCTAGCTACTAACATTCTTGCATTTGAAATCTGAAACTAGATACCTCGATCCATTAAATCATGTAACTCCTTAGTCAAAGCACTCCTTTTTATTACGATATACGCCAAACTACTTAAGCATTTCCTACTTAAATCTTCTGCCATGACATTTGCCTTTCCTAGATGATACTGGATTGTACAGTTGTAATCTTTTAGTAATTCCATCTCCCTTCTTTGCCTCAAATTTAGTTCCTTCTATTGAAATATATGCTTTAGACTCTTGTGATTCATAAAAATCTCACATATGTCACCATATAGGTAATGTTGCCAAATCTTTAGAGCAAAGATTACTATAGCCATCTCTAAATCATGTGTAGGATAATTTTGTTTGTGTGTCTTCAGTTGCCTGGAAGCATAAGCAATCACCTAACATTTTGCGTCGATACATATTTAAGGCCAACTCTCGAAGCGTGACAGTACAATTGAAATTCTCCACCTTCAGTTGGTAAAGTTAATATTGGAGCTGAAGTTAAAAACTCCTTTAGTTTTTGAAAACTCTCCTCGCAAGCATCGGACCAAATAAATTGGACATTCTTTTATGTCAATCGGGTCAATGGAGTTGCTATCTTTGAAAAATTCTAAACAAATCTTTGATAGTAACTTGCTAACCCGAAAAGACTCCGTACCTCTATCACGGTCCTTGGTTGTTCCTAATTCATCACACTTTCTACCCTTTTCAGGTCCACTTGTGTTCCGCCTTGAGATAACACGTAAGAATACAACACTCTCAAGCCAAAATTAACATTTTGAGAACTTGGCATATACTTGATGTTCTCGAAGTGTCTGCAATACCAATCTTAAGTGTTTGGCATGCTCCCTATCTATTTGCGAATACACTAAAATGTTGACAATAAAAAAAATCACAAACCTATCCAAGAATGGCTTGAATACTCTATTCATCAGATCCATGAAAGCTGATGGAGCTTTTGTAAGGCCAAGAGACATTACTAAAAACTTATAATGACTATAACGAGTCCTAAAAGCAGTCTTAGATACATCATCTCCTCTAATCTTTAGTTGATGATATCCTGAATCTTAGAAAAGTACTTAGCACCTTGAAGTTGGTCAAATAAATTGTCAATTCGAGGTAGTGGATACTTATTGCAGATAGTCACCTTATTTAACTGTCAATAATCAATACACAATTAGAGAGAACCATTTTTTTCTTCACAAACAGTACTGGTGCATCCCATGGCAAAGCACTAGGTCTAATAAAACCCTTATTTAACAGATCTTGCAACTGCTTCTTTAATTCTTTTAATTCTGTAAGTGCCATTCTATATGGTGTTATAGAAATCGGAACCGTACCAAGTACTATGTCAATATAAAATTCAATTTCTTGCTCTGGGGGTAACCTTGTTAACTCCTCAGGGAGCACATCTTGAAACTTCTGAACTATCAGAATGCTTTGGAGACTAATTCTCTTTATAGCTAAATCCCTAACTGAGGCCAGAAATCCTTGGCACCCCTGTCTGAGCATCTTGTTGGCCACTACTGCTGAAACTATGTTAGAAGGGGTAGTTTTTCTATCCCTCTTAAAGATAAACTCTTTGTCCCCTGGAATATTAAATATCACTTCCTTCTCTCTATAACCCAAGGTAGCATAATAATGGGATAGCCAGTCCATTCCTAATATTACATCAAAATCTATAACTGAAAATACTATAAGATTCGCTACTAAGCTCCTATCATTAATCTCCACAGGATATGAGTAGTGGATCAAATTTACCTCTATGGCATTAGTCAGAGGTGTAGATACTAACAGAGATTCTTCTATCCTATGCTGTTCTATTTCTAACTTCATAGTAAAGTTAGGCGACATGAAAGATGAGTCGCTCTTGAATCTATCAAAACCATAACTTCTAATCCATAGACGAGAATGATACCTGATACCACTGCATTGGAAGCCTGTGCATCTTGAAGGGTGAGAGTAAACTCCTTAGCTTGACAACGACCTACCTGCTGAGAGCTAAAAGATTGTCCTAGACTGCGACCTCTAGATCTACCTCCTAACTATCTCCCTCTAAATTCTCGCCCTACTGACCACCAAACTGTAATCCCCCTTATGGCTATTGAAATGGAGGTTGCACCATACTAGAAAAGGATTACTAATATCCCATCACAGGGCAATCTCTGATCACATGCCCATACTGGCCATATTTGTAGCAAGCTCCGAGTGGTATATGACATAGACCTTAAAGCACTCTACTACACTATTGACATATGGAAGAAGCTGAGCCTGAACTATTGTACCCTGAGCACTGTCCGCTACTACTACTATCTGCACCAAGCATGAATCTGAATCCTCCTAGATGTCTACGGCTAGATCTTGCCTTGCGATGAGCTCAAACATCCCTCTGTCGAGAACTCTTATTCTGGCTGAATGGTGAAAAGTTTGATTGTTGCTGCTGTCATTGCTGAAAACTACAGGATCCTGTTAAGTGGCTCCCACTATGCTCTCCCGTAGACAAGGTTGCTCCCCTATAATCCTCTTTAATAGCTTGGCCATATCCATTAAGGTAGAGAACTTCTCTCAACGGCTCATAGCTATGATGACGAAAAGAGGTCCTAACCCTAAGATATATTAGTTGTCCTTCCTCATCCATAACAACTCAAGTGAATAAAGTTTATGGTAAACTCTAATTTAAGCTTCTAACGAGTTGCAAAAGAGAGAAAGTAGTCTATAAATCTCTCTTTAAATTGCGACCAAGTTAGTGCACCCAAATATGGAAGGATAAGATCTCGGTACCAATCCTTGGTCATCCCTTGCAAAGACATCTCTACCAAACCCACCAGCAATGTATCAGATCAATGCAGCCTCCTGCCTTACATCTCCACCTCATCGAGAAAATTAATAGCCTCTTGAGGTCTAGTTCCGTCAAACTCTATTAGACAAAACCTTGCTTATGCCGTAGATAATTACATATCTGACCTCTCTTGTTCTAGGACTGCCACTAGGGGAGCTGGCTACTTCTATAGCTGTGCCATCATCATCAAGTCTTGAAATATAGCATTGTTAGCCTTTATCCCTACTAGGAATGCTTGTATATCAAATGTAGGTGCCCTAGGAACTCCTTGTGATACTCCGGTGTCTCGATAGGGACCTCTCATGTCTAGGCCGTTCTGTGCCTACCATGCCTTCTAGCTGAAGTGGCAGAGGCAGATATCTCATTCTAAGCTAAGGTTTGATCATGGCCTTCTTAGTCAAGTTGAGCAAGAAATTGAGTACTTGTGTTTATGCTAAAATTGAAAGCAAAAGAATGGTCAGTACCACCAGTGAGAATATGAACGTATTCTATAAGAAGTTACTTTAAAAAGAAGTGGATTCTTATGTGTTTGCAGTGACAAACAAAAGAACATCTTAGTTCGTAGATCTGTTACCTAGGCTGTAACATTCCATAATCCCGTGAATAGGGTTAAAACCCTATGATACTATATATAATAGTTTATTGAGAATTTAGAAGTGCATTTCATGCATCATTTGTCATACATACATACGTGAATAATGTTGACGCTCATTAAAATAATTGTACATGCATTCATTGACATTTTTCGGGTATAAGTGATTTTAATGTGATTAAAATGAGAATTGTGGATTAATTGTCTTGAAAATTGAATTGGTGTGTAGTAAAATTGATTTAGTATTTTTGGTGACATTTTTGGACATTTTGGAAATTTCTAAATATTTGGAGTATTTTAGACTAAGAAAAATATAGAAATAAGATACAAATGGAAGTGTGACAATTGGATTAGTAAGTCATTGACAAATGGACTAATTATAGAGTAACAAATGGATCAATTAATGTGTGACAAGTGGAGCAATTAGTAAGTGACATATGGGCTAATTAAATGGATGACAAGTGTAAGACATGCCAAAGGACACGTGTCATTGAAGGATGGAGCCACCTAGTCACGTTTTTGGATAATAAAGTTTCTACAACTCCTTTATTTTGTCTCCACCGAAAACACCGTCTTCCCTCTTGCTCAACCATCACTTAAACACTTAACTTCTGCATTTTACCCACGTTATACCTTGTAAAGAAAACATTTCAGTACATATTTTATTATGTTTCTCTCTATCTTTGTCTTTTCTCCATCCACCGAAATCTCTTCTAACCCCTCTCAACTGCTGAAATTTTTCTGAAGCAAGTAACTGATACTTTAAGTTGTATGGGTAGTGTAAATGACATTTTGATTAGGTTTTAATGTTTGTAAAATGGCTGCATGCATGAATAGTGTATGTTTTCATACTTGTGGATTGATGCATGTGTAAATGGTGTGGATGCATGTGTGGGTGATGAAGGAAGAAGCAAATTCGTGAGATGATTAACAAGATGAAGGATTTTAGCAATAAAGTGAGCTGAAGCATATTATATGCAATGTTTTTACTAAACATCCATTTGTATTTTGGACATAACTTGATCTATGAATATCCAAATTGGATAGATTTTGATTTGGAGTAAAATAGAGACATATGGATACATTTTTCATGAAGGAATCAAATTTTAAATCTATTCTTAAGAGACTTGAAATTTGGCTTGAAGTTGAGAATTTTGTTCTATCGAGGTATGAAAATAGTCTGTAGCTTTTTTATTATAACTTGCATGATACTGAACCAAAATGCATGAAATTGGTGTCATTAGACACTTAAGACATTTTGGAACATTTGATTAGGAGAATGTGTTATCTAAATACCTTATTTTCTAAGTCATAATGTTCATACAAATCTGACCCAAAATCTACTTAAGAAAATCTAGAAAAAAAATACAGAACATGTGATATGAAAAGATATGGAATAGGTACTGTTTTGGGGTTTATGAACAATCATGAATTGTTGAACTATGTATTGATGTTACTGAACTAAAACTGAAGTAAAAATGAAGAGGTCATCAACTGTAAATGATAGAATTTTGATAATGAAGTGTTTGATAAAATGGATATCATGTTATGGAAAAGAATAGATTTCATGAATGATATTATGTAGTTGAAGAGGTTTAATCAACTAATTAGAGTTCAATAATTTCATGAAAACAAATTGGTATGTGCTTGAGTATGGAATGAAGTTGTGTTTGTGGTAAAGTAATCTAGAAAATTGGAGTGAATTTGGTGTTAAAAAGTATGTGAGTGTCAGGTAAACAGATGAAAGGAGGAAGAAAAATGCAGCAGGGCACTATCATACATCTGCACAATCGCAACCCTTGCTGAAAATGATGAAAGTCTCAATCGTGCACCTGCACGGTCGCAACTCTACCAAAAAGGAGGAAAGTCATGATCGTGGCCCGAGAGAAAATGCAAAGGGTGTTTTGTTTTGAGTAATTGTCGGACTAATAAAGGCTAGGATGTTTCCATATGAAGTATTAAGGTTTAAATGAGAACTTAAATGAATGTAGTTGATATTAAATGAGGGGATTAAAGTGAGTCAAGAATATTAGAGATTAAAGAATGTTTGGAAGGTGTTGTAATTGCTTATAAAGTGTATTAAGGAAACATACTGAAAAGTTGTCATTGAACATGCATAATATATGATACATTCATGAATGTACTTACGATTGACTATTTGTTTGAATGTGTAAATTTTGTATACGATTGCATTTTACAAAAGAACACATTGAGTGACTGCTTCCAGACATTGTCGGGACTTCAAGGCAATAAGCTGAAAGAAGCAATTGTGAGTAACCTAAGATCGTCTCACCTTGATTCTTTGTTTCAATTCTGAATTGATTTGATATATGATGCTGTGTACTGAATTCCAAACATTCAATGTCCAAGGTGTTTTGATGTATGAATAGAACATTGGAAGGCTACTTAAATGTGAATGTGATTGACTAAATGATTCTCAACTATTATGTTGAAAGCCGAAGTAAAAGTCTGATGACAAATGTGAATGAGAAAGAATGCGAATGTGACAAAATGAATGCGCATAGTGCATTTCATTACATGAATGCATAAAATATAAAGGCAGTCGTGACTGGAGTCGCCAGTGAAAAAGATATTAAAGCTCAGACATTTGTGGTAAGAGCTTATAGCTCAATGTGTATAAAGAGCCCTGCATCTCCAATGGATAAGGGACAGTATGATAGAGCCCGGTATCCACAACAGATACGGGATAGTGAAAAAGGCACTCGGTCACAACAACGTAATTAAATGAAGTTAAGTCTCATAAGCATTGCATATACATATGATATGAATAAATCGAATGATTGCAATGTTTTGAGGACTTTTATTGTACAATATGTGTGAATGATTATCGATGATTATAATCTTCAAAATTGCAATGGAATGATGAATTGTATTGATTCTGAAATGTGTTCTATGTGAACAAACAGTTTCTTCATATTACATTATGACAATTAAGATGATGTGGATTATGTGATGACGTAAATTGTGTGTTGCATAACAACAGTGAACCATCGAGGATGGTTACTTAACTGAGTTCGCAAAACTCAACCAAATTGCAAAGTTGATATTTTTAGGTTCGAGAGAGAAACAGTCTAGCTTCTAAAACTGCTTAGAAGATATTTTGTACAGTTGTTAGAATGACTCAAAGGTCGGTCAGTTGGGACTAAAGGATTAATGTAATTTTTGTTTAATTCCTCATACATGTAGCATACTTTGTAGACAGAGCTGTGACTCTGATAGGCTAATATTGTACAAGCATGGATGATGGTTGTAATGCTACATTGTAAATATGGTTTATGAAATGATATGAGGAAATTTTTGGTTTTTAAACATTATGTTAATTATGAAGTAGTTATGATGCCATGCTATATAGTGAAAGTGTAATAGTTAGAATGTCATTTATGTCGAGCAAGTGCATGTGCATCTGAAGGGTGTACGTGTGCGTGTCGGATGGGGGTGGGGTGTTTTATAGGCTCTGATACCAACTTTGTCATGACATTAAAAGGGGACGTGACCGGCATATGGGACTCGAGGTTCGAAACCCCAGATCACATGTAAGCCTACCATTAGTGACAAAATAAATTCATACCCCAAAAATGCAGCAAGTTCATATAATATAATAACAATAATGTGCGTTAGAAAGAAATCTTACAACTCATGAAATCCTGTCACTGCAGACGTTACAATGCAAGATAAATGAAAATAAAGGAAGAAAATACACAAACGTAGGTAGGTTGCAGCGAACACATCTTGGGAGTGACTACTACGAAATCTGTGGTAGCTGACCTGAAAAAAATAAGGTTGAGGGGAGTCAGACCTTGATAAGTAAGCTTACACCGTCCTACGATACCCAATACTATGTGCACAGTTATGCATGAATATCAAAATACATACACATCTTGCTATACATTCAATCACATCAACAACACAAATAAATTGTGATGAAACATATCTGTAAGACCCTAATCTCCAAGGGTAAGCCCTCACTACTCTAAACCTCGAATGGCTACGGGTAGCTATGTATCACCAATGGCCCAGCCATACTCCTATACTCATATAGCCACAAGGCTTTCTTAGTTCAAAAAGGCTGTGGGGAACTAAGCATCACCAATAGACCAGCCCTCACTTTAAACTTCCAAAGTTATAAGCACCACAAATAAGAGTTCGATTGGGAGCTAAGCATCAACAGAGATTAGCCCATAACATGTCCCAATATCATAAACAAAATAACTTTCATAGTCATAACCAATGTGCACCTGGTCCTAATGCATACCCATCATGTGGCATGCCCTACAAATCTTTTCTTTCCCACAATCTAACATAGCAATACATATCAAATGATAAAGCATGCAATTTATCAAGTAAATATTCAGTTATGCAATGACCAATACATGTATGCAATATGCAACCCAATGTATCCACTCAGTTTATTCGATATAAAAGCTTATACTAAAGCAAATACGTATTACCATATATACACGTTTGCTATATATATAAGTATCGATCGATATATATATACACATGCATATAAATGTAGTTATGCATTGCTGCATATTGTCATCTATACTAGAATTGAACATCATTCGTTTGTTGGTACAACTATGATAATAGTAAATCGGTATGAACTTGCCTAGAAACCGAACTCGTCCATTCGAACCTTCTGACGGGGTCCCGCTCCTACTATACTTAGTAAATCCAAAGAAAAATATCTCAATCAGTGCTAATTAGGAGCTGTTGGGCTCAAATAACAATTTAGGTATCATCGACATTGCCTAAGTAGTCCATTGATGAAATTTAAAATTTTCTCTTATTCTTGCCTAAATGTTTCGTGATTTTTAATTCATAAATTGTTGAAAATCTCACTATGGTTCTTTAGAGAGAAATGATCAGTATAATTTTTAGAATAATTTTCACAAAAGTGACCAAAATAGTCGTGGGAATAGTACCTTCGGCGATCGGAATATTCCTCTAGTCACTGGAAAATCTTCAATATCAGAATTTAACAATTTTGATATCAAATGAAAGCTTTTGATCAATAGAATAACTTTCTCTAAAGCAACATACTTAGATTCTCAATAGATTTAAACGAATTAAAGAAAAATAAGCTTAAACCCTAACCTCTTTTTGGGTGAATTGGTGGAAATCCAAGCGATTGCTGGCGACGAGAGCATAAGGCTTTTTTTCTTAACATCAAGACAAGTCGAATGGTGGTGATGGTGACAGACAACAATCATCGAAAGCGATGAATCAACGATTGTCATTTTTTGTCAATTTTTTTGCTAAATTTTTATGACAATTTCTGCGACCATGGTGGCTAAAATGGGTATGGTTATGACGGGCTCATCGAGAGGAAAAGAGGTATGTAACACTAACCGGTTTGAGTCATTGGCGGTGAAGAATGATTAAAGAGAGGGAATTCATAAATAGTAGCTTTTAGAGGAGGGTTAAAATAAAAATATACGAGAACAGGGAAAAAGAAGAAGTTGTCTTATATATATATAACATATAGGATGTTATAGGAACTTTATTCAGAAGGTAAGAAACAGTTTCACGGGTATATCCTGAAAGGCAGAAAGGATTGTATGAGTTATCATAGATCATAATAAATCTAATAACATATGATTTCTTACGTCAAACATTCCGTTATATTATAAAGTTCCTAGAGAACTCCATTATAAGAGAATCCCATTCTCTTCTAAGTAACTAAGAAGCTAATGGTCTAATTATTTACTACCTCAATAAGATCTAAGTGTCTTAATACTTTTACCAGTTCATCTCTTAACTTCATTTCTAAAATGTTTTAACTTTTCAAATGCCTTTTTCATGTAGTACACAAAACCATGTCTAGAGTGATCATCTGCGAATGTAATGAAATATAATTATCCACCTGTAGTGTGAGTAGACATAGGGCGACAACCATCTGAATATACAAGCTCTAGTAACTCACTTGCACACTGTCCCTTTCCACTAAAGCGTAGTTTGATCTTTTTTTTCCAAAAAAAAGATCCATAATTTTCATAAGATTTATAATCAAAAGGATCCGAATATCCTTTTTTATCTAACATTATGATTCTAGTTTGGTTAATATGACTTAATCTACAATGCAATAAATAAAATGAATTTTAGTCCCTTAACTTTCTTTTCTGATATTTGTAGTAAAGATTAGCCCTTCAAGATCTAATTCATACAAACCATATATAAGTAATCCAAACTTATAATAAACATCAACTTTACAAAAAGAACAACTCTTATTCTTAATAATAAAGATGAATCCATTCAAATGTACATAAGAAATGGAAATGATGTTTTTAGTAATAACTGGAACATAATAACAATTATTTGGTTGTAGTTCAAGGCCAAAAAGGAAAGCCATATTATAAGTTCCTATGATAATGTAGTAAATCTTGCTCGTAAGTCCACTTTTCCTTTCCTTAATGATCTACTCCTTGTTAACATCTACATATTATAACAAATATGAGAACTAAATCCAATATCTAATACCTAAGAATGTGGAATAGAAGAAAAAGATTCATTTCAGTCATAAATATACCTAAAAAAACATCTTCCTTAAGCTTCTTATGTTTTAGGTTAGCAAGACAAGCTTTGTTATCCATCTTCCAGTTTCCATTATCTCCACAATGTAAATATGTTCCCTTATTAGTGTTCTTATTTTTAACACTACCATTTGAATTTTTCTACTTTAGCAAAAACCTTCTGTTTCTTATTCTTATTCTTCTTAGAGCTCTTTTCTTTGATCATAAAAGAATCCTCAATAAAAAACAAAACTAGATTCCTTCTTAAAGGATTCGTCTTTAGTCTTAAATTTATTTAATAGTTCATGCAATGACATATCCTTTTGAGTCATATAAAAGTTTATAATGAACTGTGAAGAGCTTGTAGTAAGAGGCTAAAGCACTAAACTAAACCCATAGTCCATGAAATAAGCACATTGGCTTAATTTTTCAATACAGCCAATCATCTTTAATAGATGCCACTCAACTGAAGATACTTCTACCATCTTACATTGATATAATGTTCTAAAAGTCTCATAACATTCTACCTTATTTTGTATACCAAACTTATTGAGATGCATAATTATAGTAGGAGCATCCAATTTTTCAAGTTGCTTCTGAAGCTGAGGAGATAAGCTAGCCTATATCACATATTTAACTTGTTAAGAATCATCTATGTGACATTAATATGGATTCTAGACTTCATCATCTGCATTTCTACTAGGCGCTAGTGGAAATGGAGTGTTAAGAACATAGAGTTTTTTTTTCTTGCTTGTTTTTCTACAACTTTGAAACTAGTCTATCAAATTAGGTATAATAAGCTTATTAGCAGTCAAGATGCTTACTGAGGATGGATCAGTACTCATCTTCTTTTGAAAACCAAAAGACATAAATGAACAAATATATTAGTTTATTACATAAAATCAAATAAAATAAAGACTTTAGTAAATATTTGTTTAGTCCTACTATTTTATTCAAAATAATAGCCTACTAAATTGAGATATTATCCAATAATTTCTTAATGGGTTAGGATCCTATTAAAAAATAGCTAATCTTATGTTTACTCAACAAATTAACTAAATTTAAATTAAGTAGATAACAACTTTGTCAATCACATCTTATGTGATTCATAGATTCACTAGGTGACAATTCTTTGCCAAAATACATTTTATATATTATTCCTATCTCAACCTTTAAATGCATATGATGTTAAATTTGCTCATCCAAATTACACATATTTAGTTAAGTAAGACCTATTAATTTAAGATAAAACATATTCAGGATAAAGGAGCTTTGAGTTTGCTCAATAAGTTTTACAATAAACAAAAATTTTGTTTTATTCTTAAATAATAAAAGACAACTATCGCGTTCTTAATATGTAGTTAATATTTAATTAAGAGATTTGAAATTTTTAAAATTTTGGTCTTATTAAAATATTATAATCTCATTATATTAATAATTTCTAAGATAATCAAATTTTAAAGGAAATTTTTAAAAAACCTTTTATTTGATTATAATTATTTATTTGGTAACTAATTTAATTTAATAATTCAATTATTTGAAAAATTAAAATAAATTTCAAAATATTCCTAATAAAAATAATCCTTTGAAAATTTAAACATTTAGAAAGATACTTTTCATATTTAGTAGATATTTAAGTCAATTTAATCTCAATTAAATTAATTTAATTAAAAATAAAGGCTTAAAACATATAAAATAAAAATAAATTGTAGTGGGTCCTATCTGGTGCGAGTATTGCACGCGTCATATCATTGTCCCTAGCTACGGATTTGTTGCCCTCCTTCTGCTTCCTGCCGCTGCCTCTGACTGCTTCTCCTTCGAGCGCCAGTGCTTCACGTTTGCTTGCTCCTGAGTTCTTCATCCCTTATCTTCTGGGCGACTTATGCCCCTTGGTGTGTTTTCTCACTTAACCTATGGCTATTATGCCACTGTTTCACCTGAAGCTTCATCGAAGACTCTAATTTAATTAAAAACATAAACCTCAACTATGCACAGAAAATGCAATCCTAGTTTCTTTTTAGGGTGCCGTGCTGCAATGATTTTCTATAAACCATTTAATACAGAGCAGAGAAGGGGGCATGCATAGATGGTGTTTTCTAGAAGTCAATAAAGCATATTTTGTTTTCAAACACAAAATAAGGCATGCGATGTAATTAAAAGAATAATTTCAAAAAATAAAAAACAATATGGGAGGCATGCTCTGGGTTTTAGAAACTTAAAATTAAACTGAAGCAAGATTATTCTTCATAAAATAGGAATAAAGAAAATTTTAAGTTATAGAAAATTAAAACAAACCCTAATTGATAGTTTTAAGCGTCTTAATTTTTATTAAATCAATAACAATTAAGCAATTTAATCGAATTAAACAATTAATGGAGGCTATAATACTATTATTGAGAAACCAATCATAATTAAATCACACACAGTTTGGTTTCCCAATCGAATCTTAGTAGTTGAATAACTTTAAAACATCAATCATAAAATTTGCTGAAAATTTTTCTAATGTGTTATATTTAAGTGTCTAACTTTTAATGGCATCCACGTAATAGTCGAAAGGAAACTCAAGTTTTGAGATGAATTAAATTGGAGTACTAGCTCTCATACACTTATTTCCTATAAATAGAAAAAAAACATTAGTCTTATTAGAATTAAATATTCCAATTGTAATAAAAGTCAAACTCTAATTATAATTTAATTTAATAAAATCAAATATTTCATATTTGATCCTTAAAGTTTCTCAAACTTTACAATTAAGTCTAACTTAATTTAAATTAAATTCTCTCTTTTTAAAAGCTCTTTATATGTGACCTATTAGGATTATAATATGTTAGCAATGATTATAAATTATAAATCTAATTTATAATTAAAAATAGATAAATCAAAACTCATTTTAATTTATCTATAATTCTTCAATTAAATAATTTGTAATCATATATTAAGATTGACGTCTACTAACATGTCATAACCACCCAAATGTTATGAAAGTTGAAGTGGTTTGACTTAACCTGTACATACATAATATTGTGATGTATAATTTAATCTTTTGTCATCCAATGATCTAATTAGAAAAATTACTGATATAATATCCACTCTTTTGAATCTATTCATGTTGGTTCTTGCTAATTAGTAGTTGATTTGTAATTGATATTTAAAAATACCTTCTCACATGTCAATTTACTCTAGTTAAAAAATTCCTTAAATCACTACTAATTAATAACTATGGAACATTCTCTCTAATTATTTTAGAGTGAGGAATCATTTATGAACTTATTCAAATATCTCTATATGGTTCATACTCTATCTACCCATCGAGCTACCTTAAATAACATAGATCATAAGTAGCATCTTAACAAAAATAATTGTCACATGAAATACCGTGGTAATCTCAAGTTTAAAAACATAAAGTGTAGTTTTACCATTCCATCTATGTCCCATCTTGATGAAACTACAACTAGAAATAATTTAGGAATAATACATAAATGTAAATTGAATCTCATATCATAATTTAATTTGCACAGTAATTATTCCAGAATTTTTCTTTAGTATTAAAACATCATATGTAATCAACAAAATATATAAAGATAAATAATGCCTTTAATAATTAAAATAATAATTTCATACATAAAATTACAGCTAACCAATTGGCTATAATGACATAAACTAAAAATGAAACCTTTAAAGATATAGATAGAGGTGCTAACAGTTGTGCAAGAGTTAGTAACGGTCCAAACGCTAATGTTAAGAAGTTTTTGAAGTTAGTAAAAGGTGGAAAACAAGAGTTATACCTTGGTTGTTAAAGATTTTCTAGACCTTCTTTCACCATTTTACTATATCTTTTTAAGTGTAGCTATGAAATTTGTAATTTGGCTTATATTGATCTCTTGGGGATACTTAAAGGGATCTTCCCCAATACAAATATTCCTGAATCTTTTAATGGAAGAAATAAACTTGTGAATGATTTAGGACTTCATTATAAAAAGATACATTTATATCCCAATGATTATATTATGTATTGGGGGAATGATGAGAAAGTAACCAGTTGCAAAGAGTGTGGTGTATCTAGTGGAAACAAAGTTTGTAGTGGTAAAAATAACAATCATTATATAACCAAATGTTAGGCAAATTCCAGCCAAAGTTTTCATATATTTCCCATTAAAATTGAGATTGTGGCGTCTTCATATGTGTCCAGAATTAGCTTAATTTATGAAATTACATAATAAAGGGTTTCCTAATGATGATAATTTAAGACATCACATTGATGGCCAAGCTCGGAAAGATTTTGACTCATTGTATCCTAAATTTACACGAGATCCTCATATTGTCAAATAAGTTATTGATAGTGATGGATTTAATCTTTTTTACACAATGAGTGTTTCATGTAGTAAGTGGCCTATAATCTTAATGAACTATAATTAGAACCATGGAGATGTATGGAATTAGAAAATTTGATATTGTCTTCAATTATACTGGATCGACTTCTTTAGGGAAAGATAATGATGCTTTTTGTAGCCATTGATTAAAGAGATGAAAAAGCCGTGGGAGTTTGGGGTAAAGTCATATGGTTATTTAACTAATTGATCATTTAAGATTCATGTAGCCTTATTATGTACAATTAGTGACTTTCCAAGAATGTCATTATGAAACTTGGTCTCAATATTTAATGCAAAATAAAAGGACATGTTTTCTCAATCATCATAGATTTTTTGATAAAAATCATCCTTAGAAAAGCAATAAGAGATCATTCAATAGGGATATAGAGTTAGGAGAATCACTAATTCCTTTGTCAGATGTAATGTGTTAGAGCTTATTAATAGGTATCATAATGTTTGGGAAGGCAAGCAAGCAAAAAACACCAAGTGATAATCCTTGGAGGAAGAGGTTTATGTTTTTTAAATTACCTTATTGGAAGAATAATAAGTTCCTACATAATCTTGATGTGATGCACATTAAGAAAAATGTATGTAATAGTGTTTTTAGAACTTTGTTATAGATCTTGAACAACTCAAAATATCATCTTAATGCATGGTTTGATTTGAAATGAATGGGCATTAGAAAAGATTTACAACCTATCAAAGTAGATAACTCTCAGATTTCATTAGCTCAGACTTGCTTTCACATAACCTTATAAGAGAAAGAAAACGTTTGTTTAATTTTGAAGAATGTGAAACTATTGCAAGGCTATGCATCAAATATTGCAGCATATGTTGATGTTTGTAAAAGAAAATTATCAAGATATAAAATTCATGATTATCACATTAATATGCAATACTTACCCTAATTTTTTGTGTAAAAAACATTACAAATAATTTTGTAATTGTTTTGAGTTGGTTGGGTGCTTTTTGCAAAGGGCTATGCAGTAAAAGTCATCAAGTTAGGGGATCTTGAGCATCTGGAAAAGGAAATCATGGAAGTATCTTATCATCTTGAAACAATATTTCTTCCTTGTTTCTTTGACCTGATGGTTCATTTTCTTATTCATTTTCTAAAACAAGTCAAATATGCTGGAGTAGTGCATTGTCACTCAATGTACTTTATTAAGATGCATTTGTGTACATTAAAAATATTGTTCATAATAAAATCCAACTAGAAAGGTATATAACTAAAGAGTATGCAAATTTTTATTATATTTATATGCATTATGAGGTGAGAAAAAAATATAATAGGTCAATGGAAGATAATGAAAATACAATCCTTATTATAGTATCATCTTTATTTTTTCCAAAATTTGGACATCCTATTAGAGGGAAAGGGTATAGGAAAGGTAAAGCGGTCATTTTATACTTAAATACAATACATCAAGCTCATCGATACATTATATATAATTTAGATGATAAAGAAGTTGAGAAGTGCATTGGTACAACTACATTGTTTATCCATATAAGATCAACTTTTTATTACCATCATAATAATGAACATATATCATTCTTTTTAGGGAGCACCATAATTTGAAATGGAAATATGGTAAAAGAAGTCAATAGGAAAGGGAATATGATCATTGTAATGAATTTCCCCAATGGTTTTAAGATAAGGTGATATCTTATTGTAACTCTTTAAGTCATATTCTTTGATTATTCAAAGGCCTTAATAGTATGAAACGAAACATCCAGGTTATGTTATTAATGGATTCAAGTTTACAAATAAAAAATAGGATGTAAGATTTAAGAGTCAAATAGTGTAGTTTCTTTAACATTGTTAGCTTTGAGTTTTGTAAGTTCTAGAGACCAAAATCCAACACTTAGAAATATGAATTACTATAGTGTAGTAAAAGAAATTATTGAAGGGGCTTACTAAGTACAATTTAGTTTAGTGTTCTTCCAATGTTGTTGGCATCAAGAGAAGAAAGATCATTATGGGACTAGTTATGTAAACTTTAAAAAGTTATATTATATAGAGGATCCTTTTATATTGGCCAACAAAGTACATCAAGTGTTTTATGTAGATAATTTTCTTGAGGAAGGTTTTAGTTATAAGGAAAAGTAGTTATCTAGCTATTTGTTTGATGTATCTTTAAATGAAAATGAAAATGTTAAAGAAACATATTAGGGAGCACCAAATGACTATAATAGTGATTTCTTTATAAATGATGGTGATATGGATCCTTAACACATCGATTTTGTCAGCTCAAAAGATCTGGTGAGATAGTCTATTTAACTCGACCTAAAGCTGGTTGATTTGATCTCAGATCAAGGGTCAACTTTTCTATACTTGATGCTCCTATTGAAAACAAATCAGTGGGAATGTGTAGCTTTCTATCCTAATAAAAATAGCTCTAAGTTGTGATTCTCTCCCTCACAAATTGCATTTGATGTATATTTTTATATGATTCAACCTCCTACTGCTCTTAGATTAAGGCATTTGTCTGAATCTATTGAAACATATTTTAGTGAGGACTACCCTACAATTGCCTTTCTCCTTATCCTTGGACTGGAGCTTCCTCCTCCTTCTCTCTCAGTCATTTCTAATAAGAGATGATCCATTACCACCCCAACTTTCGTCCTATCCTAATAATAAACATGGAGAATCGGATTGGGTGGTTATGTTGACCTTTTTTAGACAATGTTGAGGAAGATTGGTTTCTCTTTATGTAACATCCTGTTTCCTCTTTCTAAGGGTTACAACCCTAGAATATTGTATATGAGAGGCATTAATGAGAAATTAGGATAATGCATTTCATGCTCATGCATAATATAGCATACATACACGTGAATTTGATTATTGCACACATTACAAAGATTATTTAGGCACTCATTTGACATTTACTGAGTATAATTGATTTTTAATGTGATTATGATATAAATTGTGGATTATATGTCTTGAAAATTGAATTGGTGAGTATAATTAGTAATTTAGAGTTTTTGGTAAAATTTTAGAAATTTTTATTAAATTTTGAGTATTTTTGGACTAGAAAAAGTGTCAAGTGGCAGGTCAATTGATTGATGGTAGTAGAAATAAGTGATGAATGACAATAGACATATTTGGCATATGGCATTATGAATTAATGACAAATGTCATAGAAAATTGGGAGGCAATTAGAGTAGAAATTGAAGCTAAATTGACTAGTTAATAAAGAGAACCTAGTGAAACCCATAGAAAATATAAATGTGGCAAGTGATATTAACCCATAGAAAATGAACATGTGGTAAGTGACAACTGTCACTTACCATACCATGTCTTAACCCATGATATTTTTCAATAATGAATGACCATTTTAATTATTTTATCTCTTGCTTTCTTCTCTCTTCGTGGTCTTCTTTTTCTTCTTCAAATCTTCTTCATCTCCACAACACTCGCTCTCACCTTATCAACGTTGAATCTTACTCTCACCCTTCATTTGCTACTATCATTTTGTTATTTTCTTCATTTTCCACTAAAACCATAACCTACCCTACCTCCATGTTGATGATCGTATGATCTATGGAAAGCTAGGGTTCAAGTGATTTTGAAGAGTTTGGAGTTTTATCAAGTAAGTTATATTTTGATCTTCATGGGTAGTTGCAAATGAATCAAATATGATAAATGATTCAAGATTTGATGACCATGATCATGAAGTTTCATATATGCTTTAACGTAGGCGTAAAAATAAAGAGATTTATGTTCTAAAATTTAGTGTGTTAATGTTATTCATGTGTTGTTTAATAAAAAGCATTTATGATGATAGAATAAGGGATGAATGATTATGAAAAAGCAGTTAAAGTGTGATGATACATGGATAATGAAATAAGTAGGGTTATGTCTTGCTTTTGTGTTATGATGAGTGATAAATTATGAGTTGTACTAGAGGATATTTTGAGATGATTAATAACGAAAGTGATAGATTGATGAGTTAAATGGGGTTGATCATATGGTATAACGTGAGTAAAGAAATGAGCATGTAAATGTCTTGCTTTTGTATATATGATGATTAATGATTCATAAATTGATGTAGAGATGATTTTGAGGTAGAAAGTTCATTATAATGGTTAGCAAATAAGTACAGAAAAATTGACAGATAAATGAATGTTTTTATGTTATGTTTTCTTGGTATAATATCGTATCTCTGTAGTTGTTATAGAGATCAGTTAGAATGAGGTTGAAGTTAAAGAAAAGGCTAAAGTGGTATCTTGAAATGAGATGAATTAGGGTGATAGTTTAGAGGTGAAATGAAGGTGAGAATGGAGAAAAATGTGTGCAGAAAGTTGATGATGTATGTATATGTATGAATGTTCTGTTTTTGTGTTTATGATCAACCATGAATTATGAATTGTTTATGATTGTTATTGAGCTGAAATGGAGCTAAGAATGGAGAGGAAATTGCCTTATGTTGTTGATGTTTTACTTATGTTAATTTACCATGACTACAAGCATATTTTTCATATGTCACTTAATGATGACATTTTTCAAAATCAT
>JAOTAY010000006.1:15102085-15114569 GCA_025629805.1 Erythroxylum baracoense
CACAAAAAGCTATTAACTACGTTTACAAGAATGTCGTTAAAAACATTCTTCTACAACCACATATTAGTAGCTAAAAGTATTTTGCTACAAAAACAAAATCGTCACAAAAAGCTATTAGTTGCCAAAACCAAAATCGCCACAAAATCTGTTTACTTACGTTTGCAAAAACGTCTCTAAAAATATTTCCTTACAATAAATAATTAGTAGCTAAAACTATTTTGCTACCAAAATGAAATCTTCACTAAAAATAATTATCTACGGATATAGTTTAGTAGGAAAAACTTTTAGCTACGAAACAGAAACGTCATAAAAAATTATATACGACGTTCTTTATTCTCGTCGGTTATACTTTTTACCAACAAATTGTTTACGTCAGAAAAACATTTTAGAGATGATTTTAGTAAAACGTTGCAGATATTGTTTTGCTATCGGAATTCAACGACAATGTAAACGAAGATATTTTTTTGTCGCAAATTACTATTTGCGACAATTTGTTATTGTTTACTAACATTTATTTTTGTCGCTAAATATACTGTTTGTTGTAGTGAGGAGACTTGTCTTGACCTTTTAGGGTAATCTGTGCATTGTTAAGTGGTTGTTATCCTGACTTGTTGGCATTGTAGTCTATAGCTCTGCTACTTCTCTGGCCTGCAAAATCATATTCCTTAATGAATGGTTTTATGATCTCCAATTTTTGTGATTGTTTGCCGATCTGTCGTAAGCTTACTTTCTCAATTTACTTTGTTCGAATGTAGGTGCATTCCAGGCCTGCAATTCTAAGTGGCAGATCGTTATGGCATCCTAGTTGATCTCTATATATCATCCCCTCCATCTAATTTAATCGAAGCATCTCCCGATATTAGCCAGCTGGGTCTCTAAAAATTTCAAAATAAAACTAAATTAAAAATTTGATAAATTAATACCTTAACGTCACATAAGCGTGCAAAGGGTTAATTTCCAAGAATCATTTTTCCTATCCAAAGTCGTGAAACTACGACCAAACCAAATAAAGCTTTTCGGCTTCTCATGCTGGAAACATTGTGAGTACGATTGAAAGTAACACATTAGCATGCCATATTTTACTGGAGATACATTTGAATGCTAAATACCGTTACTTTATTGTAATGAGTGGTTATACGTACAAAATCACAAGGCTTCTCGTTGCAAGGATTGCATTCAAAAGAACTCTAGTCAATCCCATAGAAATTACTTGAAGTAGCTAGCTTCATGCCGCATGCCTAAAATTCAGGAAGAAAAAGTCATGTTGCACGCCTGATCCATTTTTACCAAGGAATATCAACGCGGTCTAAATAAAAGATGATGTTATTTTATCTTATTTCATGTCTAGTTACCAATTATATAAGAAAATTCCATGGACTTTCGTTCGAAGACTCATCGGTGTTCGTTCTCAAACTATAAACAAATCGGGTAAGTCCTTTTCTAAGGAATCTATCTTTTTAAAGACTTCAAGTATTTGAACATCGAAGTCTTGTTAGGAACACATGATATCTTCGGGTATTCCAAGGTACATGCATATACTACAATTATATTCAGCTTATATATTCACAAAGTTATAACAAGGGTCGTCGCTTAAGGAAACTCTAATTTTAAGAGAGATAAGAAAAGGGGATATATGGACACAGCAGTAGAGATTTCAGGATCGTCATCAGCTCAATTTGGTGCAAGTTTCAGGGATGGGTCATCTGCGAGGTACTCCAATACTGCAGAAACAGAGGACGAGCTTGAGTTACAGTGGGCAGCCGTTGAGAGGCTTCCCACATTTGAGAGGCTCAGGACATCGTTGTTTGATAGTGAAGGTGATCCAAACGGTGGTCAAGGAAAGAACTTGATAGATGTTACTGAGCTTGGTGCAATGGAGAGGAGGTTCATTATTGACAAGCTGATAAGCCATATCGAGGAAGACAACCGGCGACTGTTGCTGAAGATGAGAAAGCGCATGGACAAGTAAGACTTAGTTACATATTCCTTTATAAGTTCAATTATCTGTATTTCACCATTTGTTAAGTAATATAATTTTGAGCTGCTACAGCTATATCTACCTCCTCTCCGTTCTATGCTAAACTACAAGAACACTCAAAGAATCTGTTAAAGTCGCACAGTTATCTGACTACAGGAACACCGTCAACTAAGTTTCTAAAGATTTAAATGGTTTCCAAATATGTATGTATGTATGTACATTTTCGCAACACTGCAACTAAGATTTTCAGTAAATATAGACAAAGCAATTGACAAAAGTTTATCAAAATGTGGACAAAATTAGTGCGATTGAATGTGCCAAAAGGTGCGAATCTACGAAAAGCTTTTGGTTTGGTCAATGCACCATTTTGGAGGATTTTACATGGGATTGCGTAACTAATCACATCAAATCTTCTTTAAAAATAGCTTAATCACAACTTGTGTACATCTCTCTTTAATAAAGAAAGACCTTTAATGCTTATGCGGCACTTACGCATAGTCGGTCTGTACGTATTCAACTATACATATATATGCTTTTCAAAAAAAAAAAACTATACATATATAATTGTTGAAAACAGTCATCTAAATAAATATGTCAGGTACCCCTTTATATTATACTCTTCATCACTTATTAGAATTTCAGTAGGTATAAAATATCCTTTATTGTATTATATTCTCTCTTCATCACTTATTAGAATTTTAGTAGGTATAAAATATCCTTCATTGACTTCTAAGTCTTATCCAATTTTGTTTCTGAGATTAAATATTGATTTTTTTCTTCATAATGATTTTAATATTTAATTTAAACAATAAAAGCATATAAGAGTTCATTACTTATATTATTAATTAGATTATTTTGTGATTCAAAACAATATTTTAGAAAGCATTCACACAGGAAATTTAGCCATTGCCCACAGGAAACAAACTAATGAAAAAATAGAATATTATTTAACGCTAGCTCGGAGATACATTAAGTTTTTTAGTAAAAGACTTTAGATAATGTAAAATCAAGTAAACGTATAAGTGCACATAGAATGCTGCAGTATCATAGAGCTTGCCTCTTCAAATCACAACATTTTCAGCTGAAGAAGTTGTGTATATATATGCTACATATGTTAATCAGTTTTTAGTAGTCTAATACTACTGGTATATGAGTGTAAAAGTTCTCCAAGTGTTTACATGTAAAATTATTGGCAGTTCCATAGTACGGGAATCATGGCCGCTACTGATTTGAACTAAACATGAGATGGAATATGTTGGTTGATTTCCCAATTACTTCACAGAAACCATCCAACAGAACATAAACGTATAAGTGCACATGGAAATAATTAAAAGAGAAGTTATACGAGAGTTGCCATCGTAAGTCTATATATTACTCTTCCCGGTAAGGCAAGCATTAATTAACTAAACTATCCGACGGTTGCAACCTCCTTTGTGATTCCTGTTGTAGGGTTGGTGTGAAATTACCCACTGTGGAAGTCAAATTCAACAACCTGAGTATAGAAGCAGATTGTGAAGTAGTTCATGGCAAGCCTCTTCCTACTTTGTGGAATTCCTTTAAAAGTCTGTTATCTGTGAGTGAACTGCCTTTTCCCACTATATCCACTTGCTTGACTGGAGAATATAATGATGACAATTTCTCGTTGCTTGGTACGCCTATGAGCAGGTTTTTACAAAACTATCTCAGTGCAAATCTGAGAAAGCAAGACTTCGCATCGTTAAAGGTGTGAGTGGCGTAATTAGACCTTCCAGGTAATGATATAGAACATTTATGCGTGAAACTTGTACTGTATCTTCCTATTTTCACCCTTAGAAATGGGATACAGATTATGTTTACTCATAAATGTAACTGGTGGTTCAGGATGACCTTGCTGCTAGGCCCTCCAGGGTCAGGGAAAACCACTTTGCTGAAGGCCCTTGCTGGGAAACTAGATAGTTCTCTCAAGGTTATTAACTGCCTTACATCTAATTCTGCAGTTTCTTGCCATGACAGTTCGGTGACATAAACAATCATGCATTAGCATAATCGGACATGAAAGAGTGTTGCATCCCATCATGTATGCTTGCAGATTACAAGCAATTCACATTAATACGCTATGTCCATCGAAAATGGGTATAAACCCAGAAACTCATACAAGTTTCTTAGACGAACAACCTGGAGCAGTCATTTACCGTAAACAAATGACGTTTAAGTTCCTAATGATCAGTAATAACTTTGGAAATTGCTACAGGTCAAAGGAGAGATATATTACAATGGAAGAAAAGTTGAAAATCTTATGCCTCAAGACACATCAGCTTATATTAGCCAGTATGACTTGCACACTCCTGAGATGACTGTGAGGGAAACGATTGATTTTTCAGCCCGCTGCCAAGGTGTTGAAAGCAAGACAGGTAGTAGATCTTGATATAGTCATTCTTGTGTAGCTCCCATTACATGAGTGATGTAACAACATCCCTTCCATTTGCGAAGAGATCATGATGGAAGTCATTCGAAGGGAGAAGCAGGGAGGAATCGTCCCAGAACCAGATATTGATACATTTATGAAGGTAAAAGTGACATTTTATCAGATTCTAAAATGTTGACTTAAACTAACTTGTGAATGCTTACAGGCAACGTCGGTTAGCGGACTAGAAAGAACCCTCCAAACGGATTATACATTGAAGGTAATCTTTACGGTAAACTGTAGACAAAATCGCAAAGTTCTTGTTTGATGGAATAAGCTCTGTCACATTCTTCTATGTTTTCTTACTTGATTTATTTTCCTCAGATATTAGGACTGGATATCTGTGCTGACACAATTGTTGGGGATGCCATGAGAAGAGGAATATCAGGTGGCCAGAAAAGAAGGCTTGCTACAGGTGAGTGAATTCATTTGGATGAATAGTCAGGGTTACACGGTACTTCCCTGTTTAACCAAGAATTTTGATAGTAACTAGATGGAAACAAATGAAAAAGAGACATCAATATAAGTGAAGTACCACAATTTGATAAGGAAGAAGGATAAGGAACATGCTGCTGCCAGCATAAAGACCTATATGCAATGTTCCAGAAAAAAAAAAAAAAAAACTTATGAATGTCTTCTTTGGCATGGCCTTCGAACTGCACAGAATATCTGAGTTTTGGGTTAGTCCCTTACACACATTTAAAATTCAAATATAGAATGGTAAATACAGAAAGTACCATTTAAATAATTCTTATGATGATTGCGTAGTTCTAGTATCATGTTCAGTAATCTATCGTCATTTCAACTATACTAACTTTCAAAATTTTATTCTTCCTCGTAGCGGAGATGATTGTTGGTCCAAAGAGAGCACTTTTCATGGACGAAATCTCCAACGGACTTGACACTTCCACCACGTTTCAGATCATTACATGTCTTCAGCAACTGGTTCATATAACAGATGCCACCGCATTGATTTCACTTCTTCAGCCAGCACCTGAAACATTTGATCTTTTTGATGACATCATGTTTTATGCAGAAGGGAAAATTGTATACCACGGCCCTAATAGCGACATTCTGAAGTTCTTTGAAGATTGTGGTTTCAGGTGCCCGACAAGAAAAGGTGTCGCTGACTTCCTTCAAGAGGTACAACTTTACAAGGTCCCTAGCTATGTTATTTCGTATTGAAGTACAGAGAATTGTCTTCTCTCTCACCAGAAAGAAGTGCAGGTTATCTCTGAAAAAGACCAAAACCAGTACTGGTACAAGACCGAATCACCATACAAGTACATATCAGTCAAAGAGTTCTCTCAGATGTTCAAAGAATACTGTATAGGAAGACAACTCAATGAGGAGTTCTACAGGGCAAACAACGATCGGTCCAAGCAAAACTATACATCTTACAGCAACAGCCGTAAATACTCCACAACAAAATGGGAGTTACTCAAAGCTTGCATGGACAGAGAAGTTTTACTTATGAAACGGAATTCATCTGTTTACACATTTAAATTTGTACAGGTGACTCATTTTCGACAAGTGATTCATTTCATAGTCATCTCACCTGAAACGTCCCCAAAGGAAAATTAACTACTTTCCTGCTTGCAGCTTTTTGTGATTGCACTGATAACAATGACAGTATTTCTTCGAACAAGGATGGAAGTGGACTTGGAGCATGCCAATTACTTTCTGGGATCTTTATTTTATGGTATAATGAGAATCATGCTCAATGGGATTGCAGAACTGACTATGACTGTTTCCAGACTTTCTGTTTTCTACAAGCAGAGAGACTTTAACTTTTACCCGGCATGGATATTCTCAATACCTTTCGTTGTCCTTAAGATTCCAGTGTCTCTGGTGGAGTCTTTCGCTTGGACAGCTCTCACATATTATGTCATAGGATATGCCCCTGAGATAAAAAGGTGAATACAGTCATTACAACATCATCTCTCATTTCCCCACCCCCTAATTCCTTAAGCAAAAGATGGAACTGCATAACAAACTTGTGCGCGCTATCAGACACTTTGTGAATATTTTACAACGCATAAGTTTATCTGCATCAAATCATTCTTCCAGTTTGTAAGTTGTTAACTGTTGCAGGTTTCTCCGCCAAGTCCTCCTATTTTTTGCTCTGCATCAAGCATCCTTGTCTTCGTTTCGCTTCATTGCTGCAATTTGTCAAAGAGAAGTGGCTGCAATTTTTCTTGGGAGCGTATTGATACTTATACTGCTGTTGTTCGGTGGTTTTGTCATCCCAAAAGGTAAGAACAACGGGAACTTGGATAAATATTTACATGTGAAGCATAACAAAGTTCATAGAAAATTTCTTTGACAGCCTCACTGCCCGCATGGTTGAGATGGGGATTTTGGGCTTCCGTGGTGTCTTATGCTGAAATTGGAGTATCAGTCAATGAATTCCTAGCTCCACGGTGGAAGAAGGTCAGCCAGGAAACATTAGAAATTCCAGCTCATACCATCGAAAACCCAAGAAACTATTCTTAGTTTTGTGTTGCTACTGTTAGTACAGGTCATATCAGGCAGCTCAACAGTTTCTGAAGCAGCATTATCAAGCCATGGCTTAAATTTTGATGACTACTACTACTGGCTTTCTCTCGGTGTCCTATTTGGATCTGCAGTATTGCTCAACATAGGGTTTGTCCTAGCTTTGACTTTCATGAAGTGTGAGTTTCTTTTCCTTGTTTCATGTTTAATCAACATATCAACTAATTGGACTTCTAAGTTACAAATTTTCCCTTTAAATGATCTTGACTTTAGCTCCAGGAACACAAAAGCTCATTATTTCTTATGAAAAGCTCCATCAGCTACAAAATGATGAAGGGATCAATAGTGGCAGGGATATTGACAAGAAGCCTCAACCTACTACACCGTCATTGACAAGGGAAACTTCAACAGAAACCGGTTAGACGTTGTTAATATTGTACTTTGCACATGAGAAATAGCAAGTCTCACAATGTGCATTTCAAAAAGTAGAAACTAACCCGTGATTACTGATAAAAATTTATGTGAATGCTATGCCAGATACACCAGCAAGGATGGCCCTACCCTTTGATCCTTTGATTCTAACATTTCAAAATGTTCAATATTCTGTTGAAACCCCACTGGTAATTGAATTATTCGTAAACGATGTCAATTTTGAATTACACATGCTTATCTATGCCTCTCCAATGCCAGGAAATGAGAAAACAAGGGTTTACAGATAAAAGACTCCATCTTCTTCATGATATAACCGGAGCATTTAGACCAGGTGTTCTTACAGCTCTAATGGGAGTAAGTGGAGCTGGAAAAACCACTCTTATGGATGTACTGGCCGGCAGAAAAGTGAGTGGTTATATTGAAGGTGATATCAGGGTTGGAGGCCATCCAAAAATTCAAGAAGCATTTGCTAGAATATCAGGTTACTGTGAGCAGTCTGACATACATTCTCCACAAATAACCGTTGAAGAATCATTGATCTTTTCAGCTTGGTTGCGTCTACCATCAGAAATTGAGCGAACTACGAAAGCAGTAAGATAACTAACTTGTGTAGTAAACAGTACAAACTTCTCTTCTAAAAGACAATTCGATTAAGTATGAAATCATCTCTCAATTCTAGATAAGAAGGCTAATGATGATGTCTACTAAACTAGTATAGGTTCTTAGCAATGTTCTTGAGTGATACGACGGTATACGTATCATTACTAACCTGATTAACTTTATCAGAGGCTATATCTGGTAAGATCTGAAGGAAAAGAAAATAAGAAAAAGCCACTGTTTACCAAGAACTATGTCGGTTATTTAATTTTTCTTTTATACTAGTTAATTCAAACTATGCTTCATTTGCCATATGTCCTCCATTGTGATACGGCATGCGAATTAGACATAGTAAGCAGAGACTTGTTAAGTATATGGTCAAGAGATAAAAAGCCTTTTGATTATAGAAATAAGTTGAAGAAAGCGAGCATCAACACTATATGATGTAACATTCTGACATTGGAAAAAAATTATGATTTTTGATGTTACGACAGACTTGTAAAAGTTTCAATCTTGTAAAAAGACAGTAGACTGCCTGTGATCAACAATAAACAATGATCAAGTTTATGCCCGGCAGGAATTTGTGAAAGATGTAATTGAAAGAATTGAACTCGAGGGAATCAAAGACAAACTAGTTGGACTTCCTGGAATAAGTGGGCTATCAAATGAGCAGCGCAAGAGACTGACTATAGCGGTAGAATTGGTTTCCAATCCTTCTATTATATTCATGGATGAGCCAACAAGTGGTTTAGATGCCAGAGCAGCAGCAATTGTCATGCGTGCAGTGAAGAATGTTGCTAACACAGGGAGAACAGTAGTTTGCACCATCCACCAACCAAGCATAGATATATTTGAAGCATTTGATGAGGTATTTAAACTGCAATACCGCAGTGCAATTAGTTTTCTTACTGGTTGAAGATTTTTATCTGGTGTTGTGCAAGTCTCTTTCTGTTTTTAAAAACATATCTAACACTGAATTGTTCAGGTCACAAACCCAATTTTCTGCAGGCATATTCTTTTTCATTTCTTGTATCAAAACTGTGGTAATTTTAACATAATGTCTAATTTCTGCTGCTGGTATGTGATCCAAGATATCAGTATGTAAATTGAGATTGAGTGACACTTAAGGGTTGGCAATGGAAGCTAACAATGATTAGTCTGAGATAAGTGTTCAAGACTTGTGTTCCAGATATTCAAATGATTAGTCTGAGATAAGTATTCAAGACTTTTGATCCAGATATTCAACTCTGGAAGCAGGCTACTTCAATTTCAGCAATCACTAGGGATATACAGTATCTTTAGACATGTCTGAATCGAACAACTTAGATTTAGATTTTCCAGTACAAGATAGACCATAAATTTTGTATTCCTTGAGATTTGGACAATGAAAAAGGTCCCCAGATACTTGTAATATCAAGTTCAAGGTAAGATGCCATCACTTAATTTTCATTAGATGCATATATGACCTCAAGTTTACTTGTGCAGTTGATTCTGATGAAGAAAGGTGGGCAGATAATTTACTCAGGACCTTTGGGTGAGCACTCAATTGAACTTATTAATTATTTCGAGGTAAGTTTGCAAATTTAGAATGGGAAACGGGAATCAAAATATGAAGGATGCTAATGGGTTAATACATTATCTGGGTACTTAATTTCCCTTTCACCGTCTCTAATTTCAATTCACAGCAAATCCCTGGAGTACCAAGGATCAAAGGAAACTATAATCCAGCAACATGGATGTTGGAAGTAACCTCAGCAGCTTTAGAAGCACAGCTTGGTCTAGATTTCGGTCGAGTTTACAAGGAGTCTCATCTATGCATGTAAGTAATTAAGCAGAACCTAAATATTCATGAACCATTAGATGTATGATAATTTATTTTTTTGGGAGTTTGAATGAAGGGAAAATTTAGAAGCAGTTCAACGACTGAGTGAGGCTCCAGCAGGGTCATCAGAACTCCATTTCCCAACTCGTTATCCATGTAATTCATGGGAACAGTTTGAAGCGTGCATCTGGAAGCAAAACCTATCCTACTGGAGAAGTCCAGCATATAACTTCACCCGACTCATGTTGACAATCATATCATCCATATTGCTGGCAGTACTCATGTGGCAGAAAGGGCAGAAGATGTAAGTCAATTGTCCACATCACAATAGGTCAGATTGGCAAAACCAACCACCTATTAACAGACAGAATATATATATATATATATATATATTTTTCTTTGCAGATATAGCGAACAGGATTTGATCAACATAATATCCTCAATCTACGTGTTGTTACAAAATTTAGCAGTGTACAATAGTTCAGTAGCTATACCAGTTGTTGCAACCGAGCGCACAGTTCTCTACCGTGAGCTGTTTGCTGGAATGTACTCTTCATGGGCATACTCAATTGCAAAGGTCAAACTGAAAGATGATACTGATAGTTTAATTTTGTGTCGTGCATACCGCATCATAACATGATGAGTCTAGATTTTTGCAGGTGACAATAGAACTTCCTTACGTGTTTTTGGAAGCACTCTTCTTTGTGGTAATGACATATCCTGCAATTGGGTTTTACGGCTCTGCAACCAAGGTGCTGTGGTTCTTTTATGCAACATTCTGTATGTTGCTCTACTACACCTACCTGGGGATGCTCATGGTGTCAATAAGTCCCAATGCAAAACTAGCAACCATCTTGGCTGCAGCTTCCTTCACCATTCTGAACTTATTTTCAGGCTTCCTCATCCCCGGACCGGTAGCTGTTTGGGATTTACTTACCAGCAGTTTAATCTAGACAAAATAATTCTTTAGCTTTAAATTGAACTCTGAAAAAACTCAACATTTTTCGTAGGCTATTCCAAAATGGTGGAGATGGTGCTACTGGATATCACCAACTTCATGGACACTAAATGCTCTCGTCACCCCACAATATGGAGATATTGAACAGCATATAACAGTTTTCGGGGAAACAAAGCCAATGAATTCGTTCCTGGAAAACTACTACGGTTACGATCATGCCAAATTACCCCTCATAGCCTTTCTGCAAGCGGCTTTTCCGGTTTTGTTCGCTTCTCTTTTTGCAATCGCCATTGCCAAACTTAATTTTCAAAGAAGGTGAAAGCCTAAGTACGGCTGGAAATCTAAACTTAATATAGTCCAATAATTAAAGAGTTTGCATAGGACAGAATTTAAGACTGATTTAAGAGAGAATTTAAAAGATCAAATGTTGGTCATTTTGGGTGTGTAACCTATGGATTTAAAACTCTTTAAGTCTAATTTAAGTTAGTGAATGTTTAAAGTCATTTGGACTTCTCTTTAAAAAGTTATGAATGTTTTGGTGAAGGATGATTAGAATTAACTATGTTGTTTAGAATTCCATTGTTTATTGTTATACGAATTTCTATAGTTGTCATTTGACGTTTTAGGCTTTATAAGGAGTCGTAATCAGTTGTTATTGTAAAGAATCTAAAGAGTTGATAATACAAAGAAACTTGCTTGTTATTCTTCTCTTCTTTCTACTTCAAAAGTGCCTAATATACCATTAAACTCTAGCAAATTGATATCAGAGCCATGACAACCTCCAACATAATGCCGCTTGGACAAGTTCCATTACCACGCCTTATAAAGAATAACTATGACAATTGGAGTATCAAAATAAAGGCATTGCTCGATGCACAAGATATGCGGGATGTAGTCAAGAATGGTTACGACGAACCAACAACAACAGATATTATGTCGACGATTTAGATAAAGACGCTGAAAGGAATCCATATAAAAGATAAAACCACACTTTACATCCCTTTTTAAGCAGTCGATGAATCAGGTTTTGAAAAGATTGTTAGTGCGACAACATTAAAAGAGCCATAGGAGATTCTTGAAAAAGCATACAAAGGTGCAAACCGAGTGAAACAAGTTCGTCTACAAACACTTTGAAGTGAGTTTGAATTTTAAAAAATGAAAGACTTGGAATGTGTGTCCGATTATATTACAAGGGTACAAATAGTGGTGAATCAACTCAAAAAAAATGGTGAGGTAATGAGTGATAGTCGAGTAGTAGAGAAAATACTAAGGCCCTTAACTAACGTTTTTGAGAATGCGCTGTGTATAATAGAAGAGTCTAAAAACTTCACAGAGATGACCATAGATGAGCTCTCAGGTTGCTTGGAGGCTCATGAACAAAGAAAGACAAAAAAGAAATAAGAGATATTGGATGAAGCACTTCAAGCCAAGGTGATAGTAAAAAAAGAGAAGTCAGACAGCCACAGTAGAGGCTTTGATAGAGGTCGTGGTGGCTATAAAGGTCGAGGTAGAGGTTATGGTAGAGGCCATAATAAAGAACAGAAATGGCAAGAGAATAAGGATGATAAGAATCAACAAAACTTGTATGGTGGAGGTTGAGGTCGAGGAAGAGGAAGATCAAGTAAGTACTGTTGGGCTCCAAATTTTTTTAGTAAGCATGATTTGAATACATTATGTAGTGTTGCTAGATAAATCATTTTAATTAGAGTTAATTATTATGTCAAGTTTAGGAGGATTAATTCATGAATTGATGGAATT
>JAOTAY010000006.1:15150598-15163289 GCA_025629805.1 Erythroxylum baracoense
ATGATGAGGAAAATAAGTTAGAAATGATAGATATGCATAAGAGGGGTCATAGGTAACTTGTAGGAGTTAGAAATTTGAAAATTGACCCAAATGTCCGTTGGGCGAACCTAATGTCTGCTAGGCGAATCTTCTCGGGAATTCCAATGTTCCAGCTTAGTTCATGTCCTTCTGGAGGTACATATGTCCGCTAAGTGGACATTCTCGGGACAGTTATATAAATGTGCAAAGTTTTGACCCTCCAGACGACAAAATCTTTCTTTAGGGTCTTCACGAAAGTTGTAGAACTCGAAGTCCTCTTCGAAACTATACTTGAATGACGTAATCTAACATCTATAGTGAAAGTTATGCTTTTTGTCCCAAATCATGTACATATATTTACTGTGGACTTATCAATGCTTTCTTGTGATACGTTTAGACTTGAATGGAGCTTGAAATATACTTAGTTTGATGTGGAAATAAGAGATAAAAATGAGTGATATGTTTAGGAGGACAATTGAGGATACGAACACAAGAATGGATTGTCATATATCAAGTGTTCAAATATGGAATTTTAGGATGTTATGAGAATGAAGATGAACCTTTGATGGCTAATGAGACTCCATTATAAGAACCCTACAATGTTGCACTCACGTTTTATTCACGAGTTAGACTCCAAAAACGGGGCCTAACATAGACCGAGCTCTCAATATATTTTTTATGACCAATTTTTAAGTCATAGTTAATTTATTAATTAACTCATTAATTAATAATTTAAAATTTTAATTGTTAAAACAACTTAATTTTATTTTCAAAATTGCTTAATTTTTATTCATAAACACTTGTACAAGCTTTAATATAATTGAATTTATCAATCAAAATAAGTTTAGTATATGTAGGCTAATCTTATAACCAAATACTACCATAGTTTATAATAATCTATCCCTTTGTCCAAACAAATGTATTCTTCCAATTTAGAATGCATTTACTAGTTAATTTTTTTTTAAACTTTTGATAGCCTGTCATTAACTACCAACTAATAAACTCCTAACTACCAAACTATGCAGTAAATGGTGCGCTAAGGTCGAACCATACAGAACTAAGATGCAAATGCTATTTCAAATGTTGTAACAAAAGAAAACAAAACACCTTGAAATGATGGAGACGAGACAGCTAATATGCAATGAACGTAACCAAAAAGATAAACAGAAAGCAAATTTAGAAAAGTTTAATAATAATGGTAAAGAAGTGGGTTAGAGATATCTTTGGGATTCTGAGATGTTCACTGATCCTTGATTGTAAACAAAAGGGTACTCTCATCATGGTGTTAGCCTATGGACTCAATTAAGCTCTCGAACCCTTAATTTCTTTCAAATAGGCAAAACTAATAAGCTCTAAAAATGCCCTAATCTCTACTGTAATCTAGAATAGGCTCTCTAAGCTCAATAGTGAAGATGCATTAGGTACTATAAAACAAATAACTTAGACTACCTACTCATAATCTCGAAGGTGTAACCTAAAAGTATGGGATCCCAGATTAGTTGATTAAGTATCCTGACAAATTCAACTAACCTATTGCTACTTTCAGGAATCACTATGGACTATTACACATCACAAGCTTAACTCTAGCCTTCAGATTAGACAGTTACCTAAGGGGTGATCAAACCTATAAGCAATTCTTAATGCATGACATTTATCCTAAATTCCAAACCAACCTAGACCTACAAGCACCAATATAAGACAAATTCAACTCCATTCTCACAATTTCCATCCCTTCACCCTTATAATATCTCCAAACCCCTAAGTAGTCTAGCCACACATGTTCATATTAAGTATAATTGATATTAAATAAACAAAACTCATACTCAATTAAATAAAATCAAGGCTGGAAATTATAAACGAAGTGATAAAAACTGAAATTCAACACTGACTTAACATAAATCAAAACTCTTTATGCTAACAAATGACTAACATTAACCCAAGTTATAAATTCCAAACTAATTGCGTCAAAATGAAAATTCCAGCACACACAACTTACACAAAACCCAAATGAATTGATCATGAATCTAAGAACATGCATAAATCTTAACTATTAAGCACAAATTAATCTAAAGCATCACAAATAAGCAAAACCATGACATAAACCATTAAACATTCAAATACCTAACAAATTCAGATTTAGAAAAAGCATATAAATAAGCTCAACAACTAAGATTAGAGCTATAAAATTGAGGAAATAAACATCCATTGATATAACATAAAGGTTCCTTACAAAATTCATAAAGTTCAATTGTAAAATCCATCAAGCATTCATTCTAATACTCTAGCACATGTAAAACTATTATTAACACTAAGAAAGCCTTAAACTAATGGAATCAATATGAAAATAAAGCATTGAAACTGAAAGAGAATAGCTAAGCTTATGGAAAATAACAAATACTTCTCTGTTGGCTCCTCTTCTCTTCTCGGAGCTTTCTAAAAAAGGTAGATTTTTAGAGTCTCTCTCTCTTCTTGGAGTTTTTCCAAAAGTGGCAGAGTGGAAGCGACCTCTTTAAGTAATCTTCTCTTCTTTTTGTAGTATGTTCCATTTAGGGTCAAACCTAGGATTTTCTGTGCCTTAAAAGTCCAAAAAATTCCTCAAAAACTTAAGTTCAGAAGGCTGTCTGTGTCTGTTTGCATATAGGCCACAATCGTGGCCTTTAATGCATGATCGTGGCTAGTTTATCTGCTCTCTATCACGATTGTGGCTGACTCCCCACGATCGTAGCCCTGGGACCAAGCTTCTGTCACAATTTACCATAATCGTGGCCCTGGGTTATTTCCCGAGTCTTCTCCGATTCTCCTCCGAATGCCCTTGATGGTTCCTCCTCTATAGATGGCTCTCCAAATTTTGTTAAAATTCTTCCTTTTAGCATATATTTGTGTTCACTTCTTTAATCTATATGTAAACACAATATGAACACAAATTGAGTATTTAAACACAATAATAGGATTGAAAAGACATTGAAATGCATAAAAAAATATAAGATGATTCAATCATATCAAATACCCCCACACTTGAACTATTGCTTGTCCTCAAGTAATTTAAAAATAACAAAGATATTCTATCAATTTGTTTTCAAAGAAGATCGAGTATATGCAATCCTTCAAACTTTGACAAACTCAAGTATCGAGCTACTACATATATCATAATATTTTCATCAATGCACATAAACAAAGTCAAAGGTAAATACCACTGGTCAAAGGTGAAATAAAACTAAGATGGATTTTCCTCACGATGTTCACTCATTTCACTCAAGTGTTTAAGATCAGTGTTTCACTCAATACTCCCTCTAAGATACTACACTACTATAGGCTTGCAAATTCACCAATTTTCTACCACATAGATTACATGTTATCATGGATCAAAAGGGGCTTTTACTAAGGGTTGTAATGGGGTTTGGGTTAAGGCAAGGCAAAAAGGTCAAAGGGTAACTCACAAGTATTAACAAAGTGCTAAGTAAGAAAGGACAACCAAACACAATTTCTGAGATATGCATATAAATAGCACGAACTACAATTACTCATTACTAACTAATGCTATTATGTTTCCTTCAACAGCAGAAACAAAGACGGTTTTAATCAATAACGCTAAAAACAAATATGCTTTTCTTTTTCTTTTTCTTTTTTCTTTTTTTTCTTTTGAATAACACTAAAACAATAAGGAAATAATAGCAGCACAAATCAATAAAAAATGAGTAGAAGTGCCTCTTAAGACATCTTAGAATCGAATACAAAACAAAAGTACCTAAATCATATACATCAAATGCTCACTCATTACTTCATTAAACTTGTGACAAGGTAAGGCTAATGGGTTTTTCAGGTTTGAATGCAAGGTAATTAATTCATAAACAAACAAGTTTAAAGGCTCAAAGGGGTTGGCAAGGGGAAAATGAGTTGGTTGGTCATTTAAGCTAAGGTTCAAAATAAAGAAGGCCTTAATCATTTTCATAAAGCATACATCTCGAAGTTTCAAGCTGGTTCAATGCAAATTCTGAAGGTAATCTTCCTACGAGAGCATCACACACAAAAAAGAAACATAATGACTATAAAATGCAGTCATGTAGGCTCAAAACCTCGCATGTGCTTATATGAAAATCTATCAAAATTTCATACATTACCTAATCACTCAAGTATCAAACTATTGACTAAGTTTATGCAACTAACTACTTTAATCAAGTGCAAAAATGTAATAATTTTAAACGAGCCCCACCCACACAGTTAAATGGGACATTGTCCTTAATGTCTTAAAATCAATAAAAACACAAGAGGATAAGAACAAAAGGACTCCCTTGAATCAAAAAGGGCTCAGCGACTTGAAGGTAGAATTCAAAACTTTGTTCTTGCATTCTTAAAAACAAAATAGACAAAAAGTAAATAAGGTACTCAAATGAAAGCAAACTGAAACAACAAAGAACTAAAATGAAAGGACAAGGTTGGGGTGCCTCCCAACAAGCACTTGGTTAAGGTCATAAGCTCGACCCCTGTCAACCAATATTAACCAATGTATGTTGGAGCTTCAAGCTCCATCACCTCCACTTTGTGAATTTGAAATCCCTCAAAGTAAGGCTTGAGACGGTGTCCATTGACTTTAAACTCTTTCCCCATCTTGACACTTCTGATCTCCACTGCTTCATGGGGATATACCTGGGTAACCTCAAAAATACCTATCCATCGAGAGCATAACTTACCTGGAAAGAGTTTGAGGTGTCAATGTTATAAATTACTTTCTGTCCCACCACAAATGTCTTCCTAGAGATGTTGCGATCATGGAATGCCTTAGTCTTATCCTTATAAATTCAGGCATTCTCGAACTCTTCATATCATAACTCTTCGAGCTCTTACAATTGTAATCGTCTTTGGGGACCAACAACTTCTGACTCCATGTTACACTTCTTGATTGCCCGATAAGCTTTGCGTTGTAGCTCCACTAGAAGGTGACATGGCTTCCCAAAAGCAAGCCTGAATGGTGACATCCCTATTGGAGTCTTGTATGCAATCCTGTATGCCCATAAGGCGTAGTTAAGGCACAAACTTCAGTCCTTCCCATTAGGATTAACCATCTTCTCTAGGATGGACTTAATCTCTAGGTTGGACACTTTAGCTTGACCACTCATCTGAGGGTGATAAGCGATTGAGATTCGATGCATCACTTGATATTTCTTCATGAGGGCCTCAATCGTCCGGTTGCAAAAATGAGTTCCGTTGTTGCTGATGATGGCTCGTGGGACTCCAATCCTTGAGAAAAATGTTAGATTTTAAGAACTCTACAACCACTAGAGAATCAACAGTTCAAATGGATTTTGCTTCTACCCATTTTGACACGTAATCAACTGCAAGCAGAATATATTGAAATCCAAACAAGGAAGGAAAATGACCCATGAAGTCCATGCCCCAAACATAAAAAATCTCATAAATTAATATGGGGATTTGAGGCATTTCCCCACGGGAACCTAAAGTTCCTATACGCTGACAGTTGTCACAAGTCCTACCAAAATCATATACATCTCGAAATAGAGATGGCTAATAAAACCACACTCTAGGACCTTGTGATCTGTCCGCTTGGGGCCAAAATGACCTCCATATGCATAAGAGTGACAAAATGTCAAAATAGAAAGAAATTCACATCAGATACGCATCATCTGATGACTTGGTCCACACAAAATTGCTATAGGTAAGGATTATCCCATAAATAAAACTTTGCTTGGCTCTTCATCCTTTCCTTTTATTCCTTGGTAAAATCTATAGGAAATTTGTGAGAAACCAAGAAATTCACTATATCAGCGTACTAGGGAGCTATCGACTGTCTTACATGTAACTGCTCGTCTAGAAAATCATCATTAATAAGGCCCGTGTCAGCATCATGCTCCACTAAGCGACTCAAATGATCTGCTACTTCGTTCTCCGAGCCTCTCTTATCCTTTATCTCCAAGTCAAACTCCTAAAGTAAGAGTATCCAATGGATGAGCCTCATCTTTTCCTCCTTTGCCAGTAGGTACTTCAAAGCTACATGATCAGAATAAATAGTAATCTTAATACCTAATAAATAAGACCTAAACTTATCTAAAGAAAAAACTACTACAAGAAGCTCTTTTTCTGTGGTGGTGTAATTTGCTTAGGTGTCATTTGAGGTCTTTTAAGGAATAATAAATAGCATGAGGGATCTGCCCCACTCTTTGACCCAAAACTACTCCAATGGCATGGTTGGAGGCGTCACACATGAGCTCAAATGGCATAATCCAATCTGGAAGTTATAAGATGGGTGCGATAACAAACTTATCCTTTAGAGGATCAAACGCCTTCTTGCACTGTTCATCAAAAACAAACTCTTTGTCCTTCTGAAGCAACCTACACAATGGTTGTGCAACCTTGGAAAAGTCCTAAATGAACCTGCGATAAAACCCACATGGCCAAGAAAAGATCAAACTTCCCCGTACAGAAGTGAGGTAAGGCAAAGAAGAAACAGGGTCTATCTTGACTCTATCAACCTCAATACCCTTAGCAGAAATCACATGTCCTAAAACTATCCCTTGTTGAACCATAAAATGATACTTTTCAGAATTAAGAACTAGGTTAGTTTCAAAACATCATTCAAGTACCAAAATGAGGTGATCTAAGCATTGTTCAAATGAATCCCCATGCATGGTAAAGTCATCCATGAAAACTTAAACGATTTTCTCAAGATACTCAAAAAAGATACTTACTATGCACCTTTGAAATGTAGAAGGGGCGTTGAACAATCCAAAAGCCATCCTTCTATAGGCAGAGGTGCCATACAGATATGTAAAAGTTATCTTCTCTTGGTCCTCCGGAGCAATAACAACTTGAATGTAACCTGAATAGCCATCAAGAAAGCAATAGTAAGCACGACCAGAAAAACGTTCTAACATCTGATCAATAAAGGGTAAGGAAAGTGATCATTTCTACTCATTGAGTTAAGCTTAAGATAATCCACACAAACTTGCCATCTGTTCTGCACCCATGTCAGAACCATCTCTCCTTTCTTATTCTTCAGAACTATAATGCCTGACTTCTTGGGAACCACCTGTAAAGGACTTACCGACTTACTATCAAAGATAGGGTATATGACTCCCACATCCAGCAAATTCATCACTTCCTTCTTCACCACCTCCATCATCGGTGGGTTGAGACATCTTTGCATTTGCAGACTACGATAGCTCCTTCCTCAAGAAAAATCCAGTGCATGCATAATGAAGGACTTATTCCTTTAATATCCGCAACTGTCTATCCCAATGCTGTCTTATACTCTCGCAACACACTAACGAACTTTTCTTCTTGCACCTTTGTAAGGTCACTTGCTATGATAACTGGAAGTGTGTTGATAATGCCCAGATAAGAATACTTGAGGTGAGTCAGTAAAGGCTTCAACTCCACTTCTGGTGCATACAAAATAGAAGGTAGCGGTCGATTAGTACTAACAGGCAATTCTAAAAAGTGAGGGACATACCTGCCAAAAGGACTTGTCTTAAGCATCCAAATTGCTTCCTTTAGGTCCTCTCCCAACTTGAACTTGCCTTGCCAATATCCAGACATCTTTTGCTCTAGAGGGGTAGTCAAGGTTACCTCTAAAGGATTACCTATAGAAAGAAGATAACACTTCTCTACTAAAGAGTCAAAAATATCTACCTTGGCAACCAACTCACAATCTGATGGATAACGCATAACCTCAGAGATATTGAAAAGAATGACCTTCCCATCGAACTCCATAGTCAACACCCCGCTATGTACATCAATTTTTGTTTGAGATGTCTTTAAGAATGACCTTCCTAAAAAAATTGTTAAAGGGCTTGAAGAGCCCTCATCCTACATATCTAACACATAAAAATCTACAGGGAAAACAAGCTTGTTAACCTGCACCAAAACATCCTCGATAACTCCCTCAGGGTATGTGTTAGATCTATCAGCTAATTGAATGATAACACAGGTATCCTTTAATGAACCAAGATTAAGAGCTTTAAAAATAGATAAAGGAATTTATCGAAGCTCCTAAATCTAACATACATCTCTCATACCTCATGTTACCGATCTTACAAGGAATGGTAAAAATACCTGGATCCTTGCACTTGGGTGTAGCTTCCTTTGTAAGATTGCTAACACATTGCCCCCCACACTGGTCTTCTCATCTCCCCTCAACTTCTGCATGGTGGTGCACAGCTCCTTTAACAATTTACCATGTCGTGGAACTTGCTTAATTGCTTCAAACAGAGGGATATTTACTTCCACCTTGTGAAAGACCTCCAATATTTCCTTTTTCGTCTCTTATTGCTTATTCTTTGCTAACCTGATTGGAAATGGAACAGAAGCTAAATTATTGACAATAGGGTATGAAGTACTTACCTAAGGATGGTGATCCTCCTTCTTCTTTGTTAGATCAATTTCTTCTTTTTGTTCTTTCTCTTTCCTCTTCTTTGGCCCTTGTACCTCCTTACCACTTATCAAGGTAATGGCGCAAGCATCTTCTCTTGGGTTCCTTTCAAGTTAACTAGGCAACCTTACGGAACTTTAGGCCTGCAACTTCCCTACAGCATCATCTAGCTAACTTACCTAATTTTCCAAATTTTGCAAACCACTTCTCACTTCCTGCTGAAATTAAAGAGTGTTAGATGCTAAGCTCTTAACAATTTCCTCTAAGGACATACCTCCAGCTTGTTATTGTTGTGGTGGTTGTAGAAGCAGTGGTTTTGGTTGAAGCTATGGTTGATTTTGATGGAAACTTGGTGGTGCGTGAAATCCTTGTTGCTACTGCTACTGCTGATAATTAGGTTGGCGTGCATTACAACTACCTCTTTGTTGTAGGTTCCCATACCTGAAGTTGGGATGATCCTTCCACCCCAGATTGTAAGTGGGGAAAAAATGGTCATACCTCTGTTGTCCTTAGAACCCCCAATTGTGTTGATGTGCTGTTCATCCTGCAAGGAAAGGCATGCATCTATAGGATGGTTAGCTAATGTACAAATACCACATACCTTAGTTGGCCCCTTTCCTATCAATGCTTGCTGCATTAAAGAAGTCAAATTTGCAACTTGCTGCTTCAACTTGGAGATGGAGACCTCCTTCAACTGCTTTGTCGAGGAGGAAGCATTACTGTGATTGCCCCAAATATTGGGAATTAGCTGCCATTATTGCTATTAAGTTCCTAGCATTCTCCAGTGTCCTGTTCACCAAGGCTCCAACACTCACAGTGTCTATCATATTCCTATCTAAAGGAAGCAACCCTTCATATAAATATTGAATTAATTACTGGTCACTTATCTGATGGTTTGGACAACTATTGCAGAGCTTCTTGAAATGTCCCCAATACTTATATAAAGACTCCCCTGTGTCTTATCAAATGTCACAGATCTCCTTCCTGATGTTAGCGACTCTTGAGGTAGGGAAGTACTTCTCTAAAAATGCATGTTGTAAGTTGACCGAGCCAGCAGGCAAGTTATACAACCACTCTTTGGCTACATCTGTTAAGGCAAAAGGAAATGCCTTTAGCTTGAGTTACTCCACTGAGACTCTCGTTGGCTTCATACCTAAGCATGCGATGTGGAACTTCTTCAGGAACTTGTTAGGATCAGTGATGTAGCCTAATCCCAGTAAGCTGGTGTCACAAAAACCTACAAAAGTAGGCAATGCACATATCAGCCTAGGTTTAATTTCAACTTTTAGCTCATTATCTGGATAATTGATACAAAGCATATTAATATTGAAAGAAGGAGCTACAAGCTCCTTTAAGGTGTGCTGATGAGGTTCCATAATCTCCTCTGTTTGGCCTGAACTCCTGTCGACTTCTTCTTCAAAGGATAAAGAACCACTCTCGGGAAGATTTGTATGGATTCCTCGCTTTCTCTGATGAAATCTGGTGCAACCTGCAATAAGAGAAAAAAAGAAAAGGTTAAGTAGAGAAAGTAATGAGCTTCTGTTTTCCTTAGCAAATTTATACAAACGAATGTGTTTTGAGGAACTATAAGACATGCAAGCCAATGAAAGAATGAAAAAACTAGCAAAAACAAAAATAAAAACAACACAAGAAACAACAATTAACACACGCCAACATCCCGACAACGGTGCCTAAAATTTGATAGCCTGTCGCTAACTACCAAATAATAAATTCCTAACTACCAAACTATGTAGTAAATGATGAGCTAGGGTTGAACCACAAAGAGCTGGGATGCAAATGCTATTTCAAATGTTGTAACAAAAGAAAACAAAATACCCTGAAATGATGAAGACGAGACAACTAGTATGCAATAAACGTAACCAAAAAGAAAAACATAAAGCAAATTTAAAAAAGTATAATAACAATGGTAAAGAAGTGGGTTGGAGATATCTTTGGGATTCTGAGATGTTCACTGATCCTTAATTGTAAACAAAAGGGTACTCTCATCACAATGTTAGCCTATGGACTTAATTAAGCTCTCAAACCCTTCATTTCTTTAAAATAGGCAAAACACACAAGCTCTAAAAATGCCCTAATCTCTATTGTAATCTAGAATAGGCTCTCTAAGTTCAATAGTGAAGACGCATTAGGTACTATAAAACAACTAACTTAGACCACCTGCTCATAATCTCGGAAGGTGTAACCTAAAGGTATGGGATCCTAGATTAGTTGATTAAATATCCTGACAAATTCAACTAACCTATTGCTACTTTCAGGAATCACTATAGACTATTACATATCACAAGCTCAACTCTAGCCTTTAGATTAGAAAGTTACCTAAGGGGTGATCAAACCTATAAGCAATTCCTAATTCATGGCATTTATCCTAAATCCCAAAACAACCTAGACTTACAAGCACAAATTTAAGACAAATTCAACTCTATTCTCACAATTTCCAACCCTTCACCCTTATAATATCTCCAAACCCTTAAGTAAGCTAGCCACACATGTTCATATTAAGCACAATTTATATTAAATAAACAAACCCATACTCAGTTAAATAAAACCAGGGCTGGAAATTATTAACGAAGTGATAAAAACCGAAATTCAACACTAACTTAACAGAAATTAAAACTCTTTATGCTAACAAATGACTAATCATAACCTAAATTACAAACTTTAAATTAATTGCATCAAAATGAAAATTCCGACACACACAGCTTGCACAAAACCCAAATTAATTGATCATGAATCTAAGAACATGCATAAATCTTAACTATTAAATTAATCCAAATCATCACAAATAAGCAAAAACACATAACATAAACCATTAAACATTCAAATACCCAACAAATTCAGATCTAAAAAAACACATAAATAAGCTCAACAGCCAAGATAAAAGCTAGAAAATTGAGGGAGTAAACATCCATTGATATAACATAAAGGTTCCTTACAAAATTCATAAAGTTCGACTGTAAAATCCATCAAGCATTCATTCTAATACTCTAGAACGTATAAAACTATGATTAACACTAAGAAATCCTTAAACTAACAGGATGAATATGAAAATAAAGCATTAAAAATGAAAGAGAATAGTTAAGCTTATGGAAAATAACAAAAACTTCTCTGCTGGTTCCTCCTCTCTTTTTGGAGCTTTCCAAAAATGGTAGATTTTTAGAGTCTCTCTTTCTTCTTGGAGTTTTTCTAAAAGTGGAAGATTAATTAATGTCCTTAATTTTTTAATTTTGAAAATTGGAAGGTGAAATCTATTTTAAAGGTAATTAAAATCAAATGGATTTACATTTAGTTAAATTGGTGCTTAAAAAAAGATATTTTAGCTTTATTCCTTATAATTTTATTTCTTGTCAACTTTACCAAAAACTATCAAAAATTAGTTAAGCATTTCATAACCAAGAACTATACCCTTTCATAACTATGTTGCTCTTTTCCTTTTTCCACTCTTCTTATGCTATGTTTATCTAAATGCTTGATTCCATGCCATAGTTGTAATAACGGCTCAATGGGTTCACCCTCAATTCTTTCCTCTTAGAATCAAGAATGTCATCACCTTCAAAACACTCTCTGCATTTGTGGGAAGTTTTATATCCATAAGAGGAAGGATGAGAAAAGTAAAAGGTTTACCTGTGGGAGAAAACACTTCAAACCGTAAGTTAGGAACTAGTTAGTATTACCAATTGGTTTGTCTTCACTTTGAGGTGCTGAGAAATTATGGCCGAATTCGATCCCACGTATAGTAGAATAATAAAAAAATATTTTTCATTTTTTATTTTTCAAAGCAAAGATCACTTAAATTCTATAAAATGATTAACATCTAAATCATAATATAATAAGAATCATAATTTGTGCTTTACTCCAAAGCTTGATCCTTTTGTTGTTGTTTCCCTCGTGCTATTTTTGAAATTAGCTCTTCTCAACCTCCACGACCTCATAAGTTTCCAGTCCCTAATGGTATCTACAAAATGTGTTTAAAGAACTTTACAACTATTAGAAAAAGGGTTAGGCAAGGAGTGCTAGCTCCCTTAAAGTTGAAGTCTATTTATAATTTATTTTGGACATTTTAATAATTTAATTTCTAATTTCAATTAAACTTTAATTGGAATTACAATAATTATAATTAAATACCAATATGCACAAATAAGATGTCACGACCTGGAACCACATCGGGCACATGACAACCGCCACATACCCAGGTTAAGGATACTCACGGTACCCTTAACCTGACTATGCAAGGCTAACTGAATATCAATCTCAACGACAATACAAAATGTT
>JAOTAY010000006.1:15163389-15183382 GCA_025629805.1 Erythroxylum baracoense
TAAAAAAAAAATTCTTCCACCCAAAGACATTCTAATTAATTCCTAACCAAAACAAATTAATCAAATTAAACCTCAAATTAAACTAAAAACATGCTTATTAGCAAGAAAAGAATCGGGGTCCAACAGACTTGGATTTTGGTTAAAAGGAGCTTGTTGTGACAGATGAATGACACTTTTCATTTAGTAAGAATTTAAGCCTTTTTGCGCGATTAAACGCCAAATTCAAGTATTCTTTATTGAGAGTGTTCTTTCATGATTTAGTAACTTTAGAACTTGCTCACAAATACTATTTGAGATCACATAATCCTATGCAAATGTTAAAATGATGAAGGCAATTAGGATTTATTTCTTTTGCTTAAAAAGCCACCATTTTGTTACCTTTAGTTAACCCCCTTTGAGCTTAACATGTAACCTTTTCTTTCTTTAAATCAAAAATATGATCTTTGACCTTTTTGTTTATCCTCTTCATTGACCTACCATAAGGTAAGTTAAGCATTTGAATGTGTATGATTAGGTTTAGGGAATAATTGTTTGAGTATGGGAGAATCATAGCATATAGTTGGCTTTTGAGTTAGGAATGGGTAGGGTTGTAATAATTTGTATCTCTCCTCTACATTTCTTGTAACATACCACTCTCATAGAGCATATGCCCAAACGTAATGATGAATATTTGAGAATGTACTCTACAAGGATGGCACGTTAAGATAACAAAATCAACTCTTTATAAATTTTTCTTTCAAGCATTAAACACATTTTAAGCAAACCAATGTTCACTTTAGCTCATTTCATTTATAAACAAGTCCAGTCATAAATGTCATTACATTTCAAAATTTACACATACATTGTACAATAGTTTTAAAATATAATTCTTGATACAAAAAGAACTGAAGACATGTGCAGGTACAACTAATCCCGACCACTAACTCATGTCTAATTGCAGTGGCTATACTCCAATTAGTCTAACTAGATATCCCCTGAATCTTGAAAATCAACATTGCAATTTTGATGAGTTTTGCGAACTCAGTGAGTGAACCATCCTTGATGTGCTCAGTCATATCAATCACAAAGACAATTCACATTTCAATTTACAAACAAAACATATAATCAAATATTACATATCATGTCTGATCGGGGAGTTATGTTATGAAAAAGTTTTAATATTTTACCTCGATATTTTCACAAGCACATGGGGCATTTACGTAGTACCTAGGATATCGTTCCCACGAGGAGGGTTAATCGAGTCCTAAAATCTAAGGTCGGAGACTATTAAACAAATATTTAACAAATAATAAATTTTAACACGAGGACTAACTAAATCAAATAACCAAATCAAGTAACAAAATAATAATTGACAATTAACACTTAATTAAAAACAATCACAATGATGATTAGCAATTTTAAATAAAAGTTAATGGAAATTTATCAATTTGTTAAACAATGATTGCACATCCTCAAATTCAACCTAATGAGTTTTTCAAAAGTTAGAAAGGGAAAATTATCTATCCTTAATGTCAACCTAACTGATTACGATTTATCGAATTAACAATTCTAGATGATCTTAGGATCAGTTACTCTCTCTCAAATTATAATTGAACCCTAAAGTATAAACCCTAATCAGATTATGGGAAGTTGTAATCTCTCAATTAACAGCCTATCTAAAATATAATTAGTTCTTAGGTTCTTTAATAAACAATTGGAAACCTAAATGTGATCTCTCTACACAAGATTTACCAACTTGATTTAATTCTGAATCTATCAATTTACCTAACTCTCGTTAGCCCAAATTAATCATTTTCTCTCGATTCACCCTCTCAGTTTATTATCAAGATATGAAGTGCAGAATAAATCACAATTAATATTCAATAAACATATAAAACAATCAGATTTCATTAAATAAAAAAAAATAATCCAAAGGTGAGTATAGAACATCAATCATAATGCAATTCTATCATCAAACTATATATTCCAGTTCTATAATCAAATAAAACTAAAATGCATAGGAAACAGAAGTCCACTGGATGATGGGAGGCCATAGCTACGAAAAGCTTCTTATTCTAGGAAGCATGTCGTGACTGTGTCATATTCCTCGTCTCTCTTCCTTCGTCTCTTTCTCGATCTCTTAAGGTTCTCTTTTAGGGTTTCATTTTTGGTTACTGATTACGACTCTTTAAAGGATGCTTCTTCTGTCCCTTAATGTTATATTTATACTTTGAAAGACCTAGGGTTAATTCGGGGTTGAAACGGTCAGAAAAGTCTTGCGAAACTTGAGTTTATGTGTCAGCCCAATGCAGGCCATGATCGTGGCCCTACCTGCCATGATCGTGGCCAGCGACTAACCCTCTCTATCACGATCGTGGCCTAGGTTCTATCATCTTGCCTCTTTTTATCACGATTGTGGCCTATTGTGCCACAATTGTAGGCTGTGTTTTTAGCCCGAAACTCTTCAAAACTTCTCTGTTCTTCACCATTTACCTTGAAACACTAACAAACACATCAAGGTACCTAAAAAATATAAGATTTAAGCTCAAAGACTCATACTAACCAATAAAAACACTTGTAACACAATTAAAACATAAAAACGCACTAAATCCTCACATTAACATTAAATACTTAACAAATTGAACCCTAAAGCATAATACAAATCACAACTATCAACATCCCTACACTTAAATGTTTGGTTATCCTCAAGCGAACAAAACAACAAAAACACAAGCAATGTAATAATGAGGCAATGATTTTAACTTCATGAAATAAATTTAGTCTTAAACATAATCATACAAGTTATATCTAATCATTAACATGCAAAATCTATGTCTGTAGACTTTGAACTAAATATACAAATCAATCGAGATCTAATTGTTACAGGTTGTTTGGTTGAGGGTAATAGATATTCTATTACCCATCTATTCCTAATTGTTAAGTATTATTTGTTTGGTTGGAAGTCCTATGGAATAACTATTCTTGAGCATTAATAATTCCTAGAAACGGGGAATAGCTAAAAAGCTAACCGTTCATCTTTACCTATTTCACATACATCCAAAATAGGTAAACATAAGCTTTCTTTCTATTGGATAAGTTTTATCCCTCTCTCTATTTTTCCTAACAAATTTCTCAATCATGCAGCAGCATACCTCTCTCTCATCTGGTCTCACATAGCAGTAGCAGACCTCTGGCTCAGTGGCCCTCTTTCTCTCTTCACACGAGTGTCTCTTTTTTCTACTCTCTGGTCTGGTCTCACTTACACTCGGCTAGCTCAGTAGGTCTCTCTCACTCTTCACACTTTTATCTGTTTTCTCCAACATGTCTTTGCTAGTTGCGTTAACAAGGTAAGAAAAACCTTTCTCCCAAACATTTGTCACTACTAAAGTCTTAAACTGTTGTACATGGACACACATTACACATAGCCGAGGATATAAACTGTAGAAATGTAACGTCTAACAATTTTTGAGAGCCGACAACCAGAAAACTCCGCCTCTGATTTACTACTCCTTCGACTTATATAGGATCTCAGTTCGTTGTCAACTTCAGTCAACATTGGTAGAGTTCTGCAATGAAAGTTTGAAGCTTTAAGGCAAAATTTAACCATAGTGCAAGAACTTGAAAAATAACTTAAGAACTAGAAAACGACGTTTAAACGGGGAACTCCCTTTGGGCATGTAATGTCTTTAACTTATCATTTGCAGGTTTTCTTCCCCTTTACTTGTTTGTTGGAGTTATTTGTTTTATTTGGCTTCTAAAAGGCTCTCGAGTTCCTTTATTTTTTATGGAAAACTTGATTTTTAAAAAAACTTATGTGGAGCTCAGAAGAAGTTCAAATTTTGGACACACAAGTATGAAGGTGTTGAATAATACATCATAGGGAATTTGCATTATAATAGCTGGCATGCTTTTTAGGTGTCCTTTATCAATTTAAATTAATTTCAATGAGGAATATTGGGTTTTGGCAAATCATAATCAATTAAGTGACAATGAAAGGAGGAAGGAAGAATTTAAACAAGGCAACTGAGGAAGGTAATTTGATACTAGAAGATGGTCAAAGTATCATGCAAATTACCTCTCTTAGAGGTAGAAATCTCATCGAGGTACATTTTCTCACGATATTTAGTCCTTATTCTTTTCATACATAATCTTTCAAAGGTTGATGTTTCCCATTTTTGTCACAAAATATGTGGTTATGATGACATGTTTTAGTGTATATTGCCTACAGCTTTGATTGATTTGATCTTTGCAATTAGGATTGGGAAGAACAAACATTATTTATTAGCTAGTTTCCATTTTACTTATTCACTCTTTAACCTTCAATTGCCTCTGTAGGGAGATTTAGTGATTGTAATCATTTGTCTATTAATACCATGTTAACGAGATTCTATTCTAGGTAATGGATCAAAAAGGTGATAAATCATTGGCATTATTTCCAGCTAAGTTTCAAGAAAGCATGTGGATTAAACGAGGTTTGGCCGAATTAAGATTTAACACCTTTTCTTGTTATATATTGGTTATTGTGGTGAATTGGCTTCTCTATCAAATGGCTCTTAAGTGTAACCCACCTAATTTTGATTACTTCATTCCTACTATGCTTGAATGCATTGGAAGAGCATTAGGTTGTTTACATTACATTGTCAAAATGTGCAGGTAGTTTTGTTGTGGTCGATGAAATTGAAAAGGAAAAGGCTTTAGAAACTGGTAGGAAGGTGGCATGTATTGTTTCTCAATTACTCTTTTATGAACAAGTCCAAATGCTTTAGAAGTCTATTGAATAGTTTGTTCATATCACATCTTAAAAGTAGAAGTCCCTGCAAAATCTTTCCATTACATAATTTCTTTTATATCATTGGTTTTGCTATCTTAAGAAGTAATAAAAAGTTGAATTTGAAACTAAAATTAAGCCTTTTTTAATCTTAAATTGCATTGTTGGGGTGTCCTTCTGCATGTGATTGATATAGGCATGCAACTTTGGATCCAGTAATTCTATTAAAATATTTATCATAATCTAGTTTAATAAAGTCAATGATTAAGTGTCTCCTTATTTAGGATGTCAAAACTAACTTACCAAGTGACTTTAAGTGCCTTTATGAATTAACAGTGGCATTATACTTCCAAAGCCATACATGCTTACTTCTAGCTCATAAGTTTTTTTATTTTTTTTCCTCTTGTTACTGCTAACATATGGTTATTTTGAAATTTTCATGCAATTTCAATCACAGGCAAAAAATATTTAAGTCTACAACATTACCAGATTCTAAAGGAAGTCCAAACAAAAGCACATCCTAGCAAAAAGATAAGAAGTTTAACTTGAATGATGGCGACAATGATAACGATGAGGATAATGATGGGCTTCCTCCATTGGAAACCAATATGAATCAAACTAGGCCAGTGGACTTGCTAATGGATGAAGATTCAAACTCAGGATCAGATACAGATTCTTAAATTTATTATGAGATATGGAAATAACATTTGCAGCTAAGGTGAGACTGCTCAAAACATAGATGTCTTCATTTCAAAGATTTTTTATGACTATACTCTTGTAGTGGAGCCTGTCATAGGTATATATACCTCCTTGGATTAGCAGTTATTATTATTATTATTATTTTGGAAAATGATTCACAGTTATGTTGCTTCCAACCTTCATCTATAAACGTAATAAGTTCCATTTTATTGTATAACAAAAGTTTCTTCTCTATAGTTGCATTCTCTAACATTAAATTATTGTATAAAAAAAGTTTGCATTTTCTCTATAGTCGCATTTTAATTTGAGTTATTTAAAAGTTAAGCAACAATAAATTTGACATTAAATTAAAAAATAGCATTATTAAATTTGTTATCTCATTTTTACTAGTGAATAATTAACAAAAGTAATAAAATAAATATATTTTCTTAATTTTAATACTTTCAATATTTTTTACTTTTATATTAAGAGGTTAACATAAAATAGAAAAATAATTATACCAAACAAAAAATTAAATAATAATTCAAAATATGAAAATAAAATAAAAATATTAAAATTTAAAAGGTTTCAAGTAATTAGCCTCTAACTAAATTCAATATCTTAATAATTCAAAATATGATAAATAAAAAATAATAAAAAATAATAATAAAAAATAATAATAATAAGTAGAAAATTAATAATAATAATAATAATAATAATAATAATAATAATAATAATAATAATAATAATAATAAAGGATAAGGATAAGGATATTTTGATCTTTTTGTTAGTTATTCCTTTGTCATTCTAAGTTTATATTTTCAAACTAAACACTAACATAGAAATTCTTTATCTATTCCATTCCTTGAACCAAACAAAGTAATACTTATTCTATTCTATTCCTCATCTTTTCTATTCCTAAGAATAACTATTATATTCCTTATCTATTCCATTTCCTGAACCAAACAGGCTGTTAATTTATTTACCCTTCTCAATTGTACACACACATTAATAATTCGTTGTTCCTTTAGACTCTATAACTGTTCCTAAGTATATTTTCATGAAAAGCCAAGCTTATTATAAGTTCGGTAGGTTTATTAAGAAACCACATTTTTTTATCCTTAAACATAGAGTTTTTTTACGCGAAGGCGAACATTGATAAGGAATGTCGATCTGGTTACTCAACTAAGTCATGTTTTTATTAAACAGTTTGGTTGAAACGTCATTATAGCTTTTTGATGGGAAGGCAAACATTTGTGATGCGTGTCGATCTGATTACTGAGTTATATCACATTTTTAACTGGCTACTAGCTCTGTTCATAACCCGAAGGCTAGCAGAATAGTTATTTATTTAATAAAAAACACTTTTTTATTAGCTTACCTCGTTGTTTACGCTACTCATTTCCATGAAAAATACTAGTTAAGCTACTTGAGTTAAAAGACCTCAAATTATGAATGAATGTGACAACCTATAAGGTGTTAAATTTACACTAAATCCTAATTAAGCTATATATTTATCCAAAGACTCCTAATTCACTAATTTTGCGAGCTAATGATTATTTACAACCTAATAGACTATGTTCAAAATTAAATAAATTTTACTTCATCTAAGTCATTGACACATTCAAACAGTTCACAAAATGTAACCTAATAACTATCATACAATATGAAAAATCACATTCAAAAGAAAAACACATAACCCCTCCTCACACTTAAACAACACGTTGTCCTCAATGTGAAAAGGGAACAAACAACACATAAAAGAAAAGAATAAATATAAGCTTAAGGTAAGAGAAATTAAATAAAACATAAAACATAAAAAATAAAACTGAAGGCTAATTTGAAAAAGAAAAAATGAATAGGTTAGACATAATTCTCATGGATATGGAGGTGGTGATGGTGTCGGAGGTGGCAATTGAACGCCCTGAGCCTCGAAATATCTATTGATCTGATAGATATCTCGACTCTGGTGTCGTTGTGTCTAGGCCATCTCCCTCATCATTCTGATGTTCTCCGGAAGTGTCTTATTGGTTTCAGAGATTAGATCCAGAACTTCCTTCCATCCATTTTCTTCCTCTTCCTCAGACTCTTCACTAGTAGAGTCATCTTCTACTTACTGCAAAGGGGCTGAACTTGAGCTCGCCTGACTGGCCCTAATTCTGACATGTGTCTTCTGGCTGATATCCCTAAGTTCCACATTACGGGACTTAAGGATTTCAGCCCGCCATAAGTGGTGATGGTTTAGACATTCAGGGAGATGAATAATTAATCCACTCAGGTCCACATCAAAATATTCTGTAATGGTAGACAGTATATACCCCATTTCTATATCGTTGTTCGTCTTGTGCGAAGTCATAAAAATAGCATTTAGCACATATGTGGATGTGCACACTGGAATACTAAGGTCCATGCACCATAACATAAAAAGTTCCTTTATGGAACACTTATTGGTTTCTGTTTTGTCAAAAACCAGCTGATACATGAATTTGTGCAGTAACAAGTGTTCGTGGGACCGTATTATATTGTTATGAGAATTCTTGGCATGAAATTGCTCAATTCCAGTGAGTTCATTCCAGTATTGAGAATGATGAAAATCCTCATGCTAATCGATGATGGAGGATTCGGGGAATCAACACATGTCGCACATAAGTTTTACATTTAATTCATAAGCTCTTCCTCTCAACCTAAACCACAATTCCTTAAGGTTCTTAGGGTCATAAGTCAGTGAAGTGAAAAATTCCAATGTGAGCTCCTGATAGATAGAAAATTGGAACTGTATAAATTAGGCCCACTAGATTTGTTCAACTAAATTTTCTACTCTCTCGCGCAACTCTAGCCTGTCAAGTGTTTCAAAATCAAATTACTTGGGAACCACTATCTATCTAACATTAAGAGTTCGAAAAAGAATACTTCATCCTCTGTGTAGATTGGGAAGGGCACGCCAAAGTCTGCTGCTTGATTTCTTCTTCTATGTCCCATAACTTGAATTCATCCTAATCGCCCCCGTCGGGCTGATTACTTAATGTGCAGCATATTCCTTAGGAATTAGGTAGAATTTGGAAGAAATTTAGAGGATTAAAAATTTGTAGAGAGATATGAGAGCTTTTGTAGGTTTGAATCCTATAGAGATAAAGTAAAAGTAAAAGTGAATGAAAAAGTAAAGTTCAAAATGAATATATAGGTGGTTCAAAGGCAAATTGGTAAAAAATGTCCTTTTAAAAATGCGTCCTCCACTTCCTGCCCTTTCCCACACTTCTTGATTTTTCTTCATTTGTTGTTTCCCAAATCTTTTCAAATTCACTTCTTAATTCTTTTGTGGCCTCTTCACCTCTCTTTTATTTGCTTGATCAATCAACCACTTTATTCCGAAATCTTATTCCTTCTTGATTTTATTCAAAAACAAAATAATCCTAACTATGGAATTCAAACGTTCTAACACAAATAATCACAGATAATTTTCCATAGGTTGCCTCCCATGTAGCGCTTCTTTTAACATCAGTAGCTCAATGCTCTATCCTTGGAAACTTAGTCGGGATCAATTATGGCTGCTTGCCTCCACCCTTTTCGTTCAATATTAGTTTTGTAGCCTGTAAGTAAGATATAAATTGCAACATAATCAGAAAGATGTTGTTGATAACATTATGGAAACCAATTAGGCTCAATAATGTTCTTCTTTCAAATGAACTTTCAACAAAACAGGGAATAACAAAACTCCCTGACTCTTCCATTGAATCCAACGGTTTGTCCTGTATAAAGGTGAGTTGCTCTTTTTCTTCTTTAATCACCTTCATCTCCTCTACTTCTTCCGCTTCACAAATAGAGACTATCATAGCTTCTCAAACTCGATGTTTGTTGTCATCTATCCTTCGTCCTCTTGTTCATCATAAGACTCAAACATATCAATTATCCTGAATGAGCTACTATCCTTCTGATTCTTAAATACATCATTTATATTGAATGTCACTTGGTCATCATTAATTTGAAATATAGGGTTCTCGTCATGGACATTTACCTAAAATTTTTCAATGTTCAAATATGGTATATCAAAAACTGGTGAACAAAAGGGAGGGTTAACATTCTTTTCTTCATCCTCTTTCTTAATTTCTTAGTCTTTATAAGGTCAGGTTTAGCCTGATTTCTCGCTGGTTCTTCTAGTTTACCCTATTCTTAAGTGTGATAGCCTGACATAGTTCTATTGCATTTATTTTCATACTACACAGACAGTTTTCCACACTTTGCTTACAAAATTCCTAGGAGAGCTGGCCTATTCAAACTTCTACATTACGAATGGAAGAGGCATGATCTTCTACTACTTGCTCAAACTTCTTTTCCAATCTCTTCTGGTTCTCTTCCATATCTGTGAGCTTATTCATGATTTTGTCCAGCTTGGAATCCCACGAACTAGATTCAACTTGTTGAAATTCAAATAGGTCTTGTTGTCCCACATGAGTATTTGCATTGTTGGACCAATAGAAATCGGGGTGGATCTGCCACCCCGAAGTGTACAGGTTCATATAAGGATGATGATTTCTCTAACCAAATTGGGACTCATTGAATTCCACAAATGTCCCTTGCTCCTTATAATATACATACTCCATGATCGTTCTTTTTTGCTCTTCTTAGCATTCAACTCTTTAGATGTCTCATTCTCACTCTAAGATGTCTTGATGTGTCTCTACTTTATACCCCAAAAAAAATTTTTAATTAGAAAAAAAGATAGTGGAAAAGCCATATACTAAAGAACTAAACTAATCGCCTCCCTGACAACGACACCAAAAACTTGATCAACGGTTTATGTATGCTAAGTTTTAATATTTATAACCTCAATAATACCACAGGTACACGGGTTGTTCATGTAGTAGCTAAGGTATCGATCCCATGAGGAGGAGTAATTTAATCCTAAAATCTAAGGCTTGACTTAAATTCGCAATAAATCAAAATAACAAACTAATGCAGAGAATTAATCAATCAAGCAATCAATCTCAAGAATTAAATTCTGAAATTATAAATAGGATAGCAAATTGCATAACCCAATCAAGAATCAACCTAAGAACTACCAATTGAGAGAAAGGGGGTTTTTATCCAACTTTAATGAAAATCTAATTGATTATGAAATTATCAAATTACCGAGTCTAGACGGTCCTAGGGTGGGTTATTCTCTCTCGAGTTATAATCTTTAACCCTAATTAATAATCCCTAATTAGATTACGAAATTGCAATCTCTTGATTCACAATTTATCCAAAACCTATTTTAGTTTTGAAATTGTCTAATAACCTACCATATGCATGATCTCTTACTACATAAATTTAACAGTTTGATTCAATTATTTTTCTATCAAACTACCTAACTCTCTTTAGCCCAATTTAATGGTATTCACTCAGTTCACCCTCTCAATTTGCTACCAAATTATTAAGAACAGAAATTGAATCACGAATAGCTCAATAAAATCATAACAAATCAACGTTTATTAATATCAAAAACAAATCCCGAAGGTGAGTTTAAATAGTATCCTTAACATTCAACAATCTATCATTTATGGCTATCTCAAATTCTATACAATTGTAAGAATGAAATAAACGAGAAATAGTTTGGAATGGATGATGATGGAGGCAGTGATGGTAAGAAACCACCTGTTCTGGGAAGTACTTCACGTCAAGCTTCTTTTCAATGTCTCTTTTCCTTCGTCTCCTTCCTCAAATCTCTCGATAAGCTCTCTATAGTTTCGAAATTTGGATGATGTAAAAATCTCCTTTCTCTGCTCTTTACGTTCCTTAAATATCTTGGAAGTCTTAGGATTTGTTCGGGGTCAAAACGGTCTAAAACGTTCCTTAAAACTTGACGTTTTCACCTATTTTTGTGTCTACCTAACGCAAGCCACAATCTTGGCCCTGCCTGTCATAGTCGTAGCTAGTGTCTAACCCTTTCTATCATGATTATGATTCAAGTGCCATGATTGTGGCCTAGTTATGGCCTCTCTGTAATGATCGTGACTAAAGGTCAAAATTTTGGCCTGAAACTCTCCGAAACTTCTTCGTTCTTCGCCGTTAACCCTGAAATACTAACAAATACATCAAGGTACCTCAAAAACATTAACATTTAAGCTCAAAGACTCATACTAACACATAAACTAACACATTTAAAACTTAAACACACACTCGACACTCAAATTAACACTAAATACCTAACAAATTGAACCCTAAAGCATAATGCAAATCACAAATATCACATGCATCTCGTAGTTTCAAACTCGTTCAATGCAACTTCTGAAGGTAATCCTCCTAAGGGAGCATCACACATAGCAAAGAAACATAATGACTATGAAATGCAGTCATATAAGCTCAAAACCTCACATGTGCTTATATGAAAATCCATTAAAATTTTGCATTACCTAATTAATCAAGTATCAAATTATTGACTGAGTTTATGCAACTAACTGCTTCAATAAATCCATATGATTCACCTTTCACTCAAGCTGTCTAATTCAAATTCAAGTACACAACTCAATTCTCAGTCCAACTAGTAAGATAGAATGACATTGGTTCCACATTCATTAAAGTCCAAGTGCAAAAATGCAAAAGTTTTAAACTAGCCCCACCCCCACACTTAAATGGGACATTGTCCCCAATGTCCTAAAATTAATAAAAACATAAGGGGATGAGAACAGAAGGACTCCCCTGGATCAGAGTAGGCCCAATGACTTGAAAACACAATTTACAACTCTAGTCTTGCATTCCTAAAAACAAAATAGTTAAAAAAAGTAATCAAATAAAAGCAAACTAAAACAACAAATAATTAAAATGAAAGGATAAAGTTAGGGTGCCTCCTAACAAGCTTATGGTTATGATTATAAGCTCAACCCCCATCAACTGATATTAACCATTGTATGTTGGAGCTTCAAGCTCCATCACCTCTACATTGTGAATCTAAAATCACTCAAAGTAAGGCTTGATATGATGTCCATTGACTTTAAACACTTTCCCTATCTTAGCAATTCTGATCTTCACTGTTCTATGGGGATATACCTGGGTAACCTCAAAAGGATCTATCCATCAGGAGCGTAACTTACTTGGAAAGATTTTCAGGCGTAAATGATATAAAAGTACTTTCTGTCCCATCACAAATGTCTTCCTAGAGATGTTATGATCATGGAATGCCTTAGTCTTATATTTATAAATTCGAGCAATTTTTGAATGTTTCATGTCGCAACTCTTTGAGCTCTTACAATTGTAATCATTTATAGGCACCAACAACTTCTAACTCTATGCTACACCTCTTAATTACCTAATAAGCTTTGTGTTGTAGGTCCACTGGAAGGTGACATGGCTTCCTAAAAACAAGCCTGAATGGTGACATCCCTATTGGAGTCTTGTATGCAATCCTGTATGCCTATAAGGCGTCGTTGAGGTGTAAACTCCAATCCTTCCCATTAGGATTAACCGTTTTCTCTATAATGGACTTGATCTCTTAATTAGACACCTCAGCTTGACCACTCATCTGAGGGTGATAAGCGATTGAAACTTAATGCATCACTTGATATTTCTTCAAGAGGGCCTCAATCATCCGGTTGCAAAAATGAGTCCCCTTGTGACTGATGATAGCTCGGGGACTCCAAACCTAGAGAAAATGTTAGATTTTAAAAAATCTACAACCACTCGAGAATCATCAATTCGGATGGCTTTTGCTTCCACATATTTCAACACATAATCAATTGCAAGTAGAATATATTGAAATCCAAACAAGAAGGGAAAGGAACCCATGAAGTCCATGCCCCAAACATAAAAAATGTCACAAATTAAGATGGGGATTTAAGGCATTTGCTTAAAAGAAACTAGCGTACCTGTGCACTGACGGTTGTCACAAGCGCTATAGAAATCATATGTAACTCGAAATATAGATGGCCAGTAAAACCCACACTCTAAAACCTTTCGAGCTGTCCACTTTGGGCTAAAACGACCTCCACATGCATAAGAGTGACAAAATGTCAAAACAGAAAGAATTCACTATCAAGTACGCACCATCTGATGACTTGATCTGCACAAAATTGCCACAAGTAAGGATCGTCCCATACATAAAATTTTGCTTGGCTCTTTATCCTCTCCTTTTGTGCCTTGGTGAAACCTATAGGAAATTTATGAGAAACTAAGAAATTCACTATATTAGTGTACTAGGGAGCTATCAACTATACTACATATAGCTGCTTATATGGAAAATCATCATTGATAGGGCCCATGTCAGCACCATGCTCCATAAAGCGGCTCAAGTGATTAGCTACTCTATTCTCCGAGCCTCTCTTATCCTTTATCTCCACATCAAACTCCTGAAGTAGGATTATCCAACGGATGAGCCTCGACTTTGCCTCCTGCTTTGCTAGTAGGTACTTTAAAGCTACATGATTAGAATAAATAGTAATCTTAGTACCTAATAAATAAGATCTAAACTTATCTAAAGAAAAAACTACTATAAAAAGTTCTTTTTTGTGGTAGTGTAATTTGTTTAGGCATCATTTAAGGTCTTTGAGGCATAATAAATAGTATGAGGGATCTGCCCCACTCTCTGACCCAAAATTGCTCCAATGACATGGTTGAAGGTGTCATACATAAGCTCAAATGGTAGACTCCAATCAGGAGGTTGTAAGATGGGTGTCATAACCAACTTCTCCTTTAGGGCATCAAACACCTTCTTACACTGCCATCAAAAACAAACTCTTTGTCCTTCTAAAGCAACCTACACAATGGTTATGCAACCTTGGAACAGTCCTAAATGAAGCTGCGATAAAACCCTGTATGGTCAAGAAAAGATCGAACTTCCCGCATAGAAGTGGGGTAAGGCAAAGAAGAAACAAGGTCTATCTTAGCTCTATCAACCTCAATACCCTTAAAAATATCCCTTGTTGCACCATGAAATGACACTTTTAAAAATTAAGAACTAGGTTAGTTTCAAGGCATCGTTTAAGTACCAGAATGAGGTGATCCAGGCATTGTTCAAATGAACCCCCATGCACAGTAAAGTCATCCATGAAAAACTTCAATGATTTTCTCAAGATACTTAGAAAACATACTTACCATGTACCTTTAAGGTAGTAGGGGTGTTGCACAATCTAAAAGGCATCCTTCTGTAGGAAAAGGTGCTATACGGGCATGTAAAAGTCATCTTCTCCTAGTCCTTCAGAGCAATAGCAACTTGAATATAGCCTGAATAACCATCAAGAAAATAATAGTAAGCACGAACAACAAGACGTTCTAACTCTTACTAATAAAGGGTAGGGGAAAGTGGTCCTTTCTACTCATCAAGTTAAGCTTGTGATAATCCACGCAAACTTGCCATCTGTTCCACACACGAGTCGGAACAATCTCTCCTTTATCATTCTCCACAACTATAATACCCAACTTCTTAGGAACCACCTGCAAAGGACTTACCCACTTATTATTAGAGATGGGGTATATGCCTCCCACGTCAAGCAACTTCATCACTTGCTTCTTCACCACCTCCAACATCGGTGGATTGAGATGTCTTTGCACTTGATATACTGGGGTAGCTCTTTCCATAAGAAAAATCCTGTGCATGCATAAGGAAGGATGGATACCTTTAATATCTGTAATAGTCCATCCCAATGTCTTCTTATACTCCCGCAACATACTAACGAGCTTTTCTTCTTACACCTTTGTAAGATCACTTGCTATGATAACTGAAAGTGTTTTGTTGGTGCCCAGATAAACGTACTTAAGGTGAATCGATAAGAGCTTAACATCCACTTCTAGTGCCTACACAATAGAAGGTAGTGACTGATTAGTATTAACAGGCAATTTTAAAAAGTGAGGGACATACCTATAAAAAGGACTTATCTCTGATGCCTAAACTGCTTCCTTTAGGTCCACTCCCAACTTGAACTTGCTTTGTCAATATCCAAACATCTTTTGCTCCAACAGGGTAGTCAAAGCTACCTCCAACCTGTAGAAAGAAGAGACCATTGATCTATTAAAGAATCAAGAATATCTACCTTGGTGACCAACTCACAATTTGATGGATAACGCATGGCATCAAAGATATTGAAACGTATGATCTTGCCATCAAACTCCATAGTCAACACCCTGTTGTGTACATTGATTTTTGTCTGAGATGTCTTTAAGAATGGCCTTCGTAACAAAATTGTTTAAGGGCTCGAAGAGCCCTCATCCTACGTATCTAACGTATAAAAATCTACATGGAAAACAAGCTCTTTTACCTGCACCAAAACATCCTCGATAACCCCCTTAGGGTATGTGTTAGATCTATCAGCTAATTGAATTACAACAAGGGTATCATTTAATGAATCAAGATTAAGAGCTTTAAAAATACACAAAGGCATAACATTTATCGAAAATCCAAAATCTAACATATATCTCTCATACCTCATGTTATTAATCTTACAAGGAATGGTAAAAATACCTGGATCCTTACACTTAAGGGTAGCTTCCTTTATAAGACTACTAACATATTGCCCCCCACACTGATGTTCTCATCTCCCCTCAGCATTCGCTTATTGGATCACAACTCCTTCAAAAATTTCACATATTGCGAAACTTGCTTAATTGCTTCCAACAGAGGGATGTTTACTTCGATCTTGCAAAAGACATTTAATATTTCCTTTTCCATCTCCTGTTGCTTATTCTTTACTAACCATCTTGGAAATGGAATAGAAAGTAAATTATTAATAATAGGATGTGAAGTACTTACTTGAGGATGGTGATCCTCCTTCTTTGTTAAATGAATTTCTTCTTCTTCTTAGTTCTCCTTCCCCTTCCTTGGCCCTTATACCTCCTTACCGTTTCTCAAGGTAATAGCGTAAGTTTTTTCTCTTGGGTTTCTTTAGGTTAACTAGGCAACCTTCTAGAATTTTGTCCCTATAGCCTCCTTACGGCATTAGCTAACTGACCGACCTGATTTTCCAAATTCGTCACACCACTCCTCGCTTCCTGCTGAAATTGAAGAGTGTTAGACGCTAAGCTATTAACAATTTCCTCTAAGGACATACCTCTAGCTTGTTGTTATTGTAGTGGTTATAGAGGCGATGGCCTTGGCTGAAACTGTGGTTAATTCTGTTGGAAACCTAGTGGTGCATGAAATCTTTACCGCAGATAATTGGGTTGGTGTGCAATATAACTACCCCCTTTTTATGGGTTCCTATACCTAAAGTTGGGATGATCCTTCCACCCTGGATTGTAAGTGGGGGAAAAAAGGTCATACCTCCTCTATTGTCCTTAGAACCCCCTAACTACATTAACGTGGTGTTCGTCGTACAAGGAAGGGCGTGTACCTGTAGGATGGTCAGCTAATGCAAAAATACCACATACTTGTTAAGCCCCTTTCCTATCACTACTTGCTGCACTAAGGAAGTGAGATATGCAACTTGTTGCCCTAATTTGGAGATGGAGACCTCCTTCACTTGCTTTGTCAAGGAGGAAACATTACTATGATTACCCCAATACTGGGATTTTGCTACCATTGTTGCCATCAAGTTCCTAGCATCCTCCAATGTCCTGTTCACCAAGGCTCCACCACTCGTAGTGTCTATCATGTTCCTATCTAAGGGAAGCAAACCTTCATATAAATATTGAATTAATAACTAGTCACTTATCTGATGGTTGAGACACTGTTGCAGAGCTTCTTAAAACGCTTGATAGGTGTGGATTACTCTATGTTTTTCTATGTAATTGGCATGTGTTTCTTGCACAAATTTTCATTATTATTGTAGTTTAGGATTCATTTTGTATGTTTTCACCTAGTTTGATTTCCATTGTTGTTCTTTTATGTTTGATGTTAATTTGGGGTAAGAATTGACTATCTTTATGTAGGAAGGAAGATGGATCAACTTAGAGATTGAGCTAGAGATCAAAGAGGAAAAGAAAATAGGAATTTTTCTATGGTCAATTCCCATGATCTTGGGAATCATACCAATTCCCACGATCGTGGGAATTATAATCGGAGACAATAAGCAAGGCTTCATTAAACTTAGGATTTTTGGACTATTATAGCATAATTAAGCCTCCATCTTAGAGGGGAGATGAAACTCTTCTGTAAAAACACCATCCTTGAGTGCAAAACACATGTTTGGAGCCTTAAGGAAGGATTGAAGTCAAGGATTATCATCAAGATAGGGGAAAATAGCACATCAATATGTAAAATTTTAGATTTTGGCAAAGAAGAGAGCAATTTCCTTTTATCCAATTTTCTGTATTTTTCTTCCTTCTATTCTTTGTAAAATGGTTTATTTGAATTTAATGATGTTATAGAGACCATGAGTGGCTGATTTAGTTTTATGGATTGCTTTTGAACTATTTTGTTGGAACTCCTATTTTATTGAATTGAATGAAGTTGTCATTGATGATTGTTAATTTTATTTGTGTTCTTGCAATAAATTAAGAGAGTGAGTAAGATTGATTATGTAGGATTGTACAACGAGAGTTAGTAACCTATAGACATACAATCATCACATTAATTGATTAGTTAGAAGAGAGATCTCGATGAAGACAATTGATCACCTTTAAGATAGTTTAATAATTAGTTGAACTGGTAGAGCCATTGGTAGTCTGCGAGATCGTACAATTGATTCCCTTCAATTTGATTAGGAACAATTAATTACACCTTAAGAGAGGTTAATTGATACATTTGAAAATGTAAAGTGAGACAGAATTCAATTAATAAAATAGGAGGGAAACAAAATAGGGAAAAAAGTATTCTCTAGCCCTTAGATTCTTGAATTTTGATTTTTCTACATTTTGATATTTTCTATTGCTTTGTGTTAGTCTTTTAATTTTAATTTAATTGTCCAGATTATTTGTATTAAACAATTTTGCATTACATTAATCCCTCTGGGATCGATATCTGCTCTTTTTAACTACAAGTCAAGACCCGATTTTACTATTAACAAATTTTTAGCGTAGTTGTTGGGGATTGATTGTTTAGCATCTTGGTTAATTTAGATTACTTTGATTTAAGAATTTTGATACTTTTCCTTGTGTAATTGTAGGTGCATGAACATAAGGAGCATGTGAAGAATGAAAGAAGTTAATGAACACGAGTTTCCCAACATCAAGAGACACGAAAGAGAGTTAAGAAGGGCAAATCATCTTAACTTTTCACAACATAATATGGCTAAAGAAATATAGCAAGGAGGACTGGAGAGGACTCTGATGGATTTCATGAGGCCAGGATTTAGTCCTAAAGGAGTGACGAGACCAGTGATCCAAGCAAATAATATTGAGATAAAGCTGGTGCTACTTAACATTCTACAAAATAGTGTACAAATCTATAGGCTATCTAACGAGGATTTGAATGCCCACATTATAAATTTCTTAGAGATCTGCAACACATTCCAATTCAACGAAATGTATGATGATGCGGTGAAACTGAGACTATTTTCATTCATGCTGAAAGATAAAGCTAAAGCATGGTACAATTCACTAAATTCAGGACAAATTATAACTTGGGAGCAGCTTGTCTAAGCATTTATCACCAAGTACTTCCTGTTGATGAAGAAGATGAGGATTATCAAGGAGATTACAAATTTTTAGCAAAATGCTGGGGAATCTCTCCACGAAGCTTAGGAGAGATTTAAAGAACTTCAAAGAAGTTGTCCCTATCACAATCTGCCGAAAGAGTTCCTACTTCAGATGTTCTACAATGGAGTGACTCCAAGCACTAGAGGAACCATCGATGCAGTAGCAGAAGGTTCATTAATGAGGAAGATGGTGGAAGCAGTCACGATCTTTTGGAGTAGTTAGTGAGCAACAGCAGCATGCGGTCGAGCGACAGGAGCAGGCAGGGGCAGAAGGAACAAAAAGTATTATACCCATTGACTCTGTTACTGCTTTGCAGGCTCAAATCAAAGCTCTTATCAAGCAGCTGTATAACATGCAAGGAGAATCCTCCTCTACAGTGAAGGCGATGCAAGTTCAATGCTAACCGTGTGGGGAAAACAACCATAGCTTAGTAGAGTGTTTTCTATTAGGAGCTAGTGGTACCGAACTAGTAAGTTACCTAGGCCAGCCAAAAAAAGGTAATAACCCTTATTCTAAAACATATAATCTGGCATAGACAAACCAACTAAAGTTTTAGTTAACTAATAACAATGCAGATGGCCAATTAAGACCAAAAAAACCACCAGGATTTCAATAAGATTGAATCAGAGCATTGGAAAGCAAAATGGACAAGAAGATGGAAGTATTGGGGTCCAAACTAGCAGCTCAAGAGGAGAATCAGAAAAGGATGCATACAAGCCAGGACAAAAGTCAGAAGATGATGGAAGAGAAATTTGACTAGATTTTTAAGAATAATGCATCATCCATCCAAAATCTAGAGGATCAGGTAGGTCAACTAGCTAACGCTTAATCTTCTCAAAACGCAGGTAGGCTACTAAGAAACACTGAGGTCAACCCAAAGGAAAGAATCATGGCCATCACTCGGATGTAGAAAAAGGAAAGTGGAAATAAGGAGAAAGATGGAGACAAGAGAAAAGGACAACCAGTTTTGGAAGTCCTTCTAATGGAGCCAGTAAATGAGCTGATCAGGAAATCTCATGGTGGTCTTCC
>JAOTAY010000006.1:15183482-15215217 GCA_025629805.1 Erythroxylum baracoense
GCTGGGACTTTTGGGATGACCTAGATAGACTTGATGTATTCTTCCTCTTTCATATAGCATTCTGTACTAGGTTTTTGTATGTATGTATGTACAGACAGTACAGTATGGGATGATGTACAAACTTTTGATTTTGATCAATGAAATGAGGAAGAGTTTGATTTTAAAAAATATCGTGGTTTACAATTAATGCTTTATTGTTTAAATTAATGTGATGCCATGTGGAGTGATTTAGTGATCGCACGTAACGCTCCCTTATCATAGGATATGTACCGGAATGACCTACGGGCGTCCCGGTGCATACCCTACGGTAAGGGGGTGTTACAAAGTTCCTCTCAAAACAATTTAGAATTGAATATAAAACAAAATCCCTAAATCATATACATCAAATGCTCACTGATTACTTCATTAAACTTGGATAGGGTAAGGCTAATGGGTTTCTGGGTTTCAATGTAAGGTGATGAATTCAGAAACAAACAAGGTTAAAGGCTTAAAGGGGTTGGCAAGGGGAAAATGAGTTAGTGGGTCATTTAAGCTAAGGGTTTAAAACAAAGAAGGCCTTAATCATTTCCGTAAAGCATGCATCTTGTAGTTTCAAATCAGTTCAATGCAAGTTATGAAGGTAATCATCCTAGGGGAGCATCACACTCAACAAAGAAATAGAATGACTATAAAATGTAGTCATATAGGCTTAAAACCTCGCATGTGTTTATATGAAAATCCATCAAAATTTCATACATTACCTAATCACTCAAGTATCAAATTATTGACTGAGTTTATGCAACTAACTACTTTAATCAATCCTTATGATTCACCTTCCACTCAAGCTGCCTAATCCAAATTCAAGCACACAACTCAATTTCCAGTCCAACTACTATGACAGAATGACATGGTTTAATATTCATCACAGTTCAACTATAAAAATGCAAAAATTTTAAACTTGCCCTATCCTGACACTTAAATGGGACATTGTCCCCAATGTCCTAAAATCAATAAAAACACAAGTAAACTGATGAGAATAGAAGGAATCCCCTAAATCAAAGAGGGCTTAGCGACTTGAAAGCATAATTCACAATTTCAATCTTGTATTCTTAAAAACAAATAGACAAAAAGCAAAAAGGTACTAAAATGAAAGCAATAAAACATCTAAATAGCAAAGAACTAAATAAAAGGATAAGGTTGGGGTGCCTCCCAATAAGCGCTTGTTTAAAGTCACAAGCTTGACCCCCTATCAATGTATATCAACTAATGTATATTAGAGCTTTAAGATCCATCACCTCCATGTTGTGCATTTGAAATCTCTTAAAGTAGGGCTTGAGATGATGTCCATTAGCTTTAAACTCTTTCCTCGTCTAGGCACTTTTGATCTCCACTGCTCCATGGGGATATACCTGGATAACCTCAAAGAGACCTATCCACCGGGAGCATAACTTACCTGGAAAGAGTTTGAGGCTTGAATGATATAAAAGTACTTTATGTCCCACCACAAATGTCTTCTTAGAGATGTTGCGACTATGGAATGCCTTAGTCTTCTCCTTATAAATTCGGGCATTCTCGAATGCTTCATGTTTCAACTCTTTAAGCTCTTACAACTATAATCGTCTGTACGCACCAACAGCTTCTAACTCTATGTTACACTTCTTGCTTGCCCAGTAAGCTTTATGTTGTAGCTCTACTAGAAGGTGGCATGGCTTCCCAAAATCAAGCCTGAATGGTGACATCCCTATTGGAGTCTTGTATGCATTCCTGTATTCTCATAAGGCATTGTTGAGGTGCAAACTTCAATCCTTCCTGCTGGGATTTGCCATCTTCTCTAAAATTGATGCGATCTCTCAGTTGGACACCTCAACTTGACCATTCGTCTAAGGGTGATAAGCGGCTAAGACTCGATGCATCACTTGATATTTCTTCAGGAGGCCTCGATCAACCAGTTGCAAAAGTGAGTCCTTTTGTCGCTGATGACGGCTCCCGTGACTCTAAACCGTTAGATTTTAAGAAATTTATAACCACTCGAGAATCGTCATTTTGGGTGGCTTTTTCTTCCACTCATTTCGACACATAATCAACTACAAATAGAATATATTGAAATCCAAACAAGGAAGGAAATAAACCCATAAAGTCCATGCCCCAAACTTCAAAAATCTCACAAATTAATATGGGGGTTTGAGGCATTTTCCCACGAGAACCTAACGTACTTGTGTGCTAAAAGTTGTATAAGTCCTACAAAAATCATATACATCTCAAAATAGAGATGGCTAGTAAAACCTATACTGTAGAACCTTGCAAGTTGTCCGCTTTGGGCCAAAATTACCTCTACATAAATAAGCGTGACAAAATGTCAAAATAGAAAGAAATTCACTATCAGGTACCGTCTGATGACTTGATCTGTATAAAATCACCACAGGTAAGGATCATCCCATACATAAAACTTTGTTTGGCTCTTCTTCCTCTCCTTCTGTGCCTTGGTGAAATCTATAGAAAATTTATAAGAAACTAAGAAATTCACTATATCGGTATACCAGGGACCTGTTAACTAAACTGTATGTAGCTGCTCATTTGGAAAATCATCATTGATACTGCCCGTGTCAACACCATGCTCCCCTAAGCACCTCAAATGATCTGCTACTCTGTTCTTCGAGCCTTTCTTATCCTTTATCTCTACATCGAACTCCGGAAGTAGGAGTATCCAATGGATGAGCCTCGACTTTGCCTCCCTCTTCGCTAGTAGGTACTTCAAAGTTGCATGATTATAATAAACAATAATCTTAGTTCTCAATAAATAAGACCTAAATTTATTCAAAGTAAAAACTATTGCAAGAAGCTCTTTTTCTATGGTGGTGTAATTTGCTTTGGTGTCATTCAAGGTCTTTGAGGCATAATAAATAGCATGAGGGATCGGCCCCACTCTCTGACCCAAAACTACTCCAATGGCATGGTTAGAGATGTCATACATGAGCTCAAATGGTAGACTCCAATCTAGAGGTTGTAAGATAGGTGCAATACCCAACTTATCCTTTAAAGCATCAAATGCCTTCTTACACTGCTCATCAAAAACAAACTCTTTTTCCTTCTGAAGCAACCTGCATAATGACTGTACAACCTTGGAAAAGTCCTGAATGAATCTGTAATAAAACCCTACATGGAGAAAAAAAGATAAAACTTCCCGTAAAGACGCCGAGTAAGGTAAAGAAAAGACAAGATCTATCTTGGCTCTATCAACCTCAATACCCTTAATAGAAACCACATGTCCTAGAACTATCCCTTGTTGAACTATAAAATGACACTTTTTAGAATTAAAAACAAGGTTAGTTTCAAGACATCGTTTCAGTACCAAAATGAGGTGATCTAGGAATTTTTCAAATGAATACCCATGCACGGTCATGTCATACCATGAAAACTTCAATAATTTTCTCAAGAGACTCAGAAAAGATACTTATCATGCACCTTTAAAAGGTAACGGGGGCATTGCACAATCCAAAAGGTATCCTTCTATAGGCAAAGGTGCTATACGGGCATGTAAAAGTCATCTTCTCCTAGTCCTTTGGAGCAATAGCAACCTGAATATCCATCATGACAATAATAATAAGCACGACCAACAAGACATTCTAACATCTGATTATTAAAGGGTAGGGAAAATGGTCCTTGTTACTCATCAAGTTGAGCTTGTGATAATCCACGTAAACTCGCCATCTGTTCTACACATAAGTCAAAGCCATCTCTCCTCTCTTATTCTCCCCAACTGTAATGCCTAACTTCTTAGAAACCACCTGCAAAGGACTTACCCACGTGCTGTCAGGGATGGGGTATATGACACCCACTTCTAGCAAATTCATCATTTCCTTCTTCACCACCTCCATCATCGATGGGTTGAGACATCTTTGCACTTAATGGACTTTGGTAGCTCCTTCCTCAAGAAAAATCTTGTGCATGCATAAGGAAGGACTAACACCTTTAATATCCACAACAGTCCATCTTAATGTCGCCTTATACTCTCGCAACACACTAACGAGCTTTCCTTCTTGCACCTTTGTAAGATCACTTGCTATAATAACTGGAAGTGTGTTGTTAGTGCCCAAATAAGCGTACTTTAGGTGAGTCGGTAAGGGCTTTAAAATCACCTATAGTGCTTGCACAATAAAAGTAACAATCGAATAGTACTAACAGGCAATTCTAAAAAGTGATGGACATACCTACCAAAAGGACTTGTCTTAAATACCCAAATTTCCTCCTTTAAGTCCTCTCCAAACTCGATCTTGCTTTGCCAACAACCAGACATCTTTTGCTCTAGCAGGGTAATCAAGGCTACTTCCAAAAGGTAACTTGTAGAAAGAAGAGACCATTGTTCCACCAAAGAGTCAAGAATATCTACCTTGGTGAACGACTCATAATCTAATGGATAGCGCATGGCATCAAAGATATTGAAACGAATGACCTTGCTATTGAATTTCATAGTCAACACCCTACTGTCTACATTGATTTTTGTTTGATATGTCTTCAAAAATGGCCTGCCTAACAAAATTGTCGAAGGGCTCGAAGAGCCCTCATCTTACATATCTAACACATAAAAATCTGCAGGAAAAATAAGCTCGTTAACTTGCACCAAAACATCCTTAATAACCCCCTCAAGGTATGTGTTAAATTTATCAACCAATTGAATAATAACACGTGTATCTTTTAATGACCCAAGATTAAGAGCTTTAAAAATAGATAAAGGCATAACATTGATCGAAGCTCCTAAATCTAGCATACATCTCTCATTCCTCATGTTACCGATCTTATAAAGAATGGTAAAAATACCCGAATCCTTACACTTAGGGGTAGCTTCCTCTGTAATACTGCTGACATATTGCCCCCCACACTAATACTGCTGACACATTGCCCCCCACACTGATCTTCTCATCTCTCCTCACCTTCCTTTTGTTGGTGCATAACTCCTTCAAAAATTTAGCATATTGTATAACTTGCTTAATTGTTTCCAAAAGAGGGATATTAACTTCCACCTTACGAAAGACCTCCAATATTTCCTTTTCCTTCTCCTGTTGCTTATTCTTTGTTAACCTGTTTAGAAATGGAATAGGAGGTGAATTATCGACAATAGGGTGTGAACTACTTACTTGAGGATGGTGATCCTCCATTTTTATTAGATCAGTTTCTTCCTCTTCTTCTTTCTCCTTCCGCTTCCTTGGCCCTTATAGCTCCTTGCCACTTCTCAAGGTAATGGCTCAAGCATCTTTTCTTAGGTTCCTTTTAGGTTGACTAGGTAACCTTATGGAACTTTAGGCCTGCAGTTTCCCCACGGCATCAACTAACCTACTAACCTTATTTTCTAAATTCTTCAAACCACTCCTCGCTTCCTGCTACTAAGCTCTTAATAATTTCTATTAAGGACATACCTCTAGCTTGTTGTTCTTGTAGTGGTTATGGAGGCGGTGGCCGTGACTGAAACTATGGTTGATTCTAATGGAAACCTGATGGTGTGTGGAATCCTTGTTGTTGATACTGTTGCTGATAATTAGGTTGGCATGCATTAGAATTGCTTCTTTACTGTGGGTTTCCATACTTAAAGTTGGGATGATCCTTCCACCCTTGTAAGTGGGGAAAAAAAGGCCATACCTCCATTGTTGTCCTTGAAATCATCTAACTATGTTGACGTGCTATTCATCCTGCAAGGAAGGGCAAGCATCTGTAGGATGGTCAGTTAACGCATAAGTACCATATACCTTGGTAGGCCCCTTTCCTATCATTGCTTGCTGTACTAATGAAGTCAAATTTATGACTTGTTGCTCCAACTTGGAAATGGAGACCTCCTTCACCTACTTTTTTTAAGAGGAAGCATTGTTGCGATTACTCTGATACTGGGATTCCACTGCCACTATTGCTATCAAGTTCCTAGCATCCTTTAGTGTCCTGTCCACCAAGGCTTCACCACCCACAACGTTTATCTTATTCTTGTTGAAAGGAAGCAAACCTTTATAGAAATATTGAATTAATAACCGGTCACTTATCTAATGGTTTAGACAACTATTGTAGAGCTTCTTTAAACGCTCCCAATACTCATACAAAGATTCCCTTGTGTCTTGTCAAATGCCACAGATCTCCTTCCTGATGTTAGCAGCTTTTAAGGCAGAGAAGAACTTCTCTAGAAATGCCTGCTACATTTGCTCCATATGTTGACCGACTCGATGGGTAAGTCATACGACCACTCCTTGGCTGCATCTGTTAAAGCAAAGGGAAATGTCTTTAGGTTGAGTTGCTCCACTGAGACTCCCACTAGCTTCACACCTGAGCATGCGATGTGGAACTCCTTTAGGAACTTATTGGGATCTGTGATGTAGCCTGATCCTGGTAAGCTAATGTCATGAAAAATTGGAAAAATAGGTAATGCACATATATCAGTCAAGGTTTAATTTCAACTTCTAGCTCTTCATCTGGATAATTGATACAAATCATATTAGGATTGAAAGAAGGAGCTACAAACTCCTTTAAGGTGCATTGATGATGTTCTATAATCTCTTTTGTTTCTTCTGAAATCCCGTTGACTTCTTCTTCAAATGATAAGGAACGACCACTCTCAAGAAGATGTGTATGGATTCCTCGATCTCTCTGACAAAATATGGTATGACCTACAACAGGAGAAAAGAGAAAGGGTTAAGTGGAGAAAGTAATGAACCTCTATTTTTCTTAGCAAATTTATACAAACGAATGTGTTTTGAGGAATTGTAGGACTTGCAAAATGATGAAAGAATGAAAAAGATCGGCAAAAATAAAAATAAAAACAACACAAGAAACAACAATTAACACACGTCAACTCCCCAACAACAACACCAAAATTTTGATAGCCTCGCTAACTACCAAATAATAAATTCCTAACTACCAAACTATGTAGTAAATGGCAAGCTAGGGTCAAACCACAGAGAGATGAGATGCAAATGTTATTTTAAATGTTGCAAACAAAAGAAAACAAAAAACCCTAAAATGATGAAAACGAAATAGCAAAGATGTAATGAACGTAAACAAAAAGACAAACACAAAGCAAATTTAGAAAAGACTAATAATAATGGTAAATAAGTGGGTTCAATATATCTTCAAGATTCTAAGATGTTATTGATCCTTAAATCTAAATAAAAGGTACTCTCATCATTATATTACCCTATAGACTCGATTAAGCTCTCGAACCCTTAATTTATTTAAAATAGACAAAACTAATAAGCTCTAGAAATGCCCGGATCTCCATTATAACCTAGAATAGGCTCTCTAAGTTTAATAGCAAAGAGGCATTAGGAACTACAAAACACCTAACTTAGGCCACCTACTCATAAGCACAGAACGTGTAACCTAAAGGTATAGATCCTAGATTAGTTGATTAAGTATCTTCACAAATTCAACGAACCTATTGCTACTTCCTAGAATCACTATAGACTATTACATGTCACACGCTCAACCCTAGCCTTCAAATTAGAAAGTTACCTAAATGGTAATCAAGCCTATAAGCAACTCCTAATTCATGACATTTATCCTATATCCCAAACTTAGACCTGCAAGCACCAATTCAAGACAAGTTCAACTTCATTCTCACAATTTTCATCCCTTCATCCTTATAATATCTCCAAACCCCTAAGTAGTCTAGCCACACATGTCCATATTAAGCAAAATAAACATTAAATAAAAAACTCATACTTAATTAAATAAAACCAAGGCTGGAATTATAAACGAAGAAATAAAAATCAAAAAATAACACCAACATAATAGAAATTAAAACTCTTTATGGTAACAAATTACTAATCATAACCTAAATTATAAAATCTAAACTAATTGCATCAAAATAAAAATTCCAGCACACCTAACTTGCACAAAAACCCAAATTAATTGATCATAAACCTAAGAACATGCATAAATCCTAACTATTAAGCCCAAATTAATCAAAAGCATCATAAATAAGCAAACACCCATAACATAAACCATTACACATTCAAATACCCCATAAATTTAGACTTGAAAAAGCACATAAATAAACTCAAACAACCTATATTAAAGCTGGAAAATTGAATTTTATGAATTTATGAATTTCAACTATAAAATCCATCAAACATTCATTCTAAATATTTTAGAACATGTAAAAATATGATTAGCACTAGGAAAGCTCTAAACTAATGCAATGAATATTAATAGATTCAGACACATGAAAATAAAGCATTGAAACTAAAACTGAAACTAAATAGTTAAGCTTATGGAAAGTAACAATAATTTCTCTACTGGTTCCTTCTCTCTTTTTGTTGGAGTTTTCCCCAAAAGTGGCAGATTGGAGAGCTACTTTTTAAGTCATTTCTCTTTATTTATATAGTATTTTTCGTTTAGGTTAAACATTAGGGTTTTCCTATGCCTAAAAGTCTAGAAAGTCCCTCAAAAACACAAATTTGAAAATGATCTTGCGTTTGTCTGTGCACAGGCCACGATCATGGCCCTTAGTGCACGATTATGGCTAGTTTGTTTGCTCTCTGTCACGATCGTGGTAGATTCTGCATGATCGTGTCCCTGTGCTCAAGCTTCTGTCACGATCGTGACATATTTGCCACAATCGTGGCCCTTAATTATTTCCCATGTCTTCTCCGATTCTCCTACAAATGACTTTGATGGATTCTCCTTCATAGATGGCTCTCCAAACTTTGTCAAACTTATTCCTTTTATCATATATTTGTGTTCAATCCTTTAATTTGTATTTAAACACAAAGTGAACACAAATTAAGTATTTGAACACAAAAATAGGATTGAAAAGACATTGAAATGCATAAGAAAATATAAGATAATTCAATCATATTAGATACAAGACATATTTATAGTAGTTGCTTCTAGATTCTTCAAGATAGGGCTTCAGTTGATGATCATTCACATAGATTGGCTTCCCTATCTTCAGATTTCCAATCTCTACTGAGTCCCAGCACTCTTGGAACATCTCAAATGTCTCTTCACCTTTTTCCTCCTCATTTAATTCCTCCATTTTGCTATGTAAAGGTGAAGGGTTAATATGAACAACAATAAGGAACTCAACATTTGCCTCTGAGCTAAATGATATATCCACGACTCTTTCGAGCTCCTTCACTGCTTTGACATAAGCAATTCCTTAAATATTTCTCTCAAGATTCTAAAGCTCCTCTTCACTATGTAAGGTCTCTGTACTGACATCTCTTGGGTAGACCTTTGCTTAATATGGTTGCTCCTTTTCATTTTGTGGTTCTAGGTGGTTGATATCTCTCCATCTAGGCATTGCATCTTACTAGAATCGTTTCACATGCTACTAAAATTGTAAAGTATTATGCTAAATCTACTATATATCTTGTTGAAACTGTTGCATTCCCTATTGAAATTGAAGATTATTAGTAGTAAAAATCTTTAAAAGGTCATTCAAAGATGTAACTGAATTGGAAGAAGAGGCCTTTGGTATATACAAGAATTGTTGTGTGTCCTACAAACTATCAAGGAAGTAATTTGGATACTATCCCATCCATAACTAAAGTTAGTATGATCATTCCAAACTTGGTTATAAGATTGGGAATATAAGTTGTAGAAAAAATTACTTCCACCCATGAAATTTTTTTTTAACATGCAAACACTAAACAAAAAGATCTTAATGCACTCATTAAGATCTTCTTAACACAATACCTAAATAACAAACATAGGATAACATAATCAGTTCTTAAGAGAGAAAAAACAAAAAACAATGAAAGAATGCTTAATTGGGTTCTTTGGTGTTGATATCACCTCTGAATCAGGTCAGGAAAGTCTGGCCCTCTATGGGTCTCCAAAGGATGAGAGCTTTGCCCCTCTTCTTCATTCTCCTAAAATCTCTAAGCTTCAAACATTTTATAAACCTTTCATATCATTTTTTACTAAAAAATGTTGCTTTTATACCAAAAAGTAGGGTTTGGGATAGATGTCATTTCTCACGGTTGTGTGTGTAAGTCTCACAGTCACGAGCTACCTTGTATTTAAGTGTTACGCCTGTGCAAGTTGTGTCATAGCTGTGAGAGGTGCCTCACGACCATGACAATTTCATCCATGCCCATGAGCCATGTTCTACACTCTTCATTTTATGTATTTTATTGTCTTCGCTTGCTCTAATGCTTCTCCTTCTTGCTCTATACAGGCAAGTGAGTGTGAATCTTAAAAAAACGACTCAAATATAGTGCTTTTGACTCACTTTAGCTCTTTCACTTCCGAATTGTACCTAAAACCAAACATAAACTAAAGTGAATGTCTTAAGCATTTCATAGTATTAATCACTAAGTGTTTTGGAATAAATGTATAATTAATTAAGCACATATCAAGTGGTGAGCACGTATCGCATCCATAGGGAATGTAATTGTAACTTTTACAATGAAAATAATTGATGTCTAGGATGAAATGGGGGTTTTAGAAAGATGCAATTGAGCAAATAAAGTAAAATTAAATTGAAGAAAGTAATTTAATTAAAATAGTCAAAAATGATGAAAGTGATGATTGCGTTTAGAATCTGATTCTCAATTTAATCTCAGCCTACACACAATTAAACATACGTCATTATCATATTGTTTCCACTCCTAGAACAAGCTTTGTTAACCCTAATTTTACTGTAGATGGTATTTAATCAAAATAAGCTCTTTAATTAAACCTAGCTATCAAACAACCTAGAACAAGCTCTCTAGATTTAGTTAGACAGCCACATTATGAAAAAGAAAAATAGGTCAATCTAGGTAACATTCATACATGCTCTAGTCATTTAATTTATGTTACATTATCCCTAATGATTCAACACCATTAGACACCACAAATGAATCCAAAACATAACTATTAAGTATTGTATTCAAGATTCTAGCAATGGGTTTACATAAAAACAATCTAATGAATAGATTCAAGTCATCTTTACATAAATACCAAAATCAATAGACATGGAATAATGTAAAAAAATCCCTAAAGAGATAGATTTATAATACAAGATGACAATATGCTCAAATGTGATGTTTGTGTTGGGTTGGCCATGGTTGCATGCATCACATGCATACGGATGCAGAGAAAGTATCAGAATCAAGATTCCTACACCATGACAACCCAAAAACCACAAGATCATACATGCATTCAAGGATATGTAAAGAACATGAAATATAAAAATATTTTTACTTTTATTTCTCCTGCTTTATTGGTTTTGCTCCTTGTTTGGGTTGTTGCAAACACCAAACCCTTCCTTGATCACCCAAAAACACGCAAAGAAGAAAGATGAAATAATGTATAAGGGTTTTAGAACATAAAACTTGATGAATTCATGTAGATGTTCAAAATGGGTGATAGTTCAAAGTTATCTTGCATACATGTTGATTTATACAACAATTGCATAAATTGTATGAAGATAACTCAAAAACTCTTCTCACTCTCTCTAGAACTCTTCTAAAATCCTTTCTTTATCACTTAAATGTGTAAGAAGTGAAAGAAGCTCTTGTACATAAGCGAAGAACTCACTTATGTACCTATTCGTGCCTTCTGTCACGATTGCGACCTTTGTGGCATGTCTCACCTTCGACCACAATCGTGGCCCTATGAGGCACGACTGTGGCCTACTTAAAATAGGCCATACACACTTATTTTTCATCAGATCTTTTATGCTTATGACCCTTAGGTTCTCGATTATTTTAGGCACTTGAATTAACTCTTAATTCAATCAAATCATGAAGGCTTTCATGATGCCAATTTGCTGGAATATAAATGGATTACCACACGAACTCTTCGATAGTTAATTATCCAACTTATGAACCTTTCCATAGAAAATTACCATGCAATTTGTCCTTTCACCATATTATACACCACTTAGTTTGGAGTATGGGCTATGTAACCACTCCCACTAGACCGACTACGTCCCATCTAGTTCAAGTGATGTTAGTTCTTGTCCTAGGTTCTCATTACTCTTATATGTCATTGAAGACTCTCTTCATGACATATAACTGGCCTAGCCAGAGACTCCCGAGTAATGACCCTAACAAGAGGCCGTGGGTATCATCTCCTTCTATTAGGAGTGTTGACTTCTTTTTTGGCTGCCCAATTACCTTTGAATACTAATAGCTATACCCAATCACTAACCTAAGACGTCATCTAAAGGTAACAAGGAATGATATCAAAGTACAGGATTAGTATCCAAAATACCCTTGAGTGCCTCAAGTACAAGGATATTTGCATCATTTGTATTATTAGATTAATCATTGACATTCGATAGATCATCCATATGATATTATCATAGAGGGCCATCCGATGTACTTACTACCCTTAGTAAGCATCCATATATTAACTCTATACAACTTATGCTTACAGTTTGTGAGATCCACTGCTTGATCAAATCAAGAAGTATAACATGTGTCAGTCTGTCTTAATTAATAATGTCCTGTCTTATTAATCCTATGACTAGGGATTATTTAGATAGTAACATAATTACACATGATAGGAATCTCATTATCATGATTTCATCATGATTTCCTTCATGCTATGTTTTATATCATGGACTTCATTAATTCGATTTAAAATCAATATCAATTCATGTATAAACGAATATCAAATTAATGAAAAATGCCTTTCACTTTATTAATCAAAATAAAGTTTGTACAAAACTGCTAAAGGTGATTGCCTTTAGAGTACTACTATAATATTTTGATGTTGATTTCACCCTTGAATCAGAATAAGGAAGCTTAGCCCTCCATGTGTCTCCAAAGAGTAAGTGTTATACCCCTTCATAAAGTCCTAAACGATTCATACCCCTCTAAGCCACTCAAATGTCAATTTATATGAAAAACTATGGTTATAGGAAGATACACGATTGGGTGCATGAACGTGCATCTAACCATGCAAACCAAAAAAACAAAGGTTTCATAAAGATCAACCATATATATAAAAATGTATCTTCTAAATGTATACATGGCTATGTAAGTGTATACACGACTATGAATCTTCCAGGTCATCTTAAAAACTTCATTTTCCTGCATTTTCTTGTCCTATCTTTGCCTTAATCCATCTCCTTCTTGTTCCACAAAGATAATTGACTTTGAACATCAAGAGGATGGGTTAAAGAATGTGCTTTTAACTCACTCTAGCTCTTGAACTTCCAAATTATACCTAAAACTACATATGAATTAAAAAGAGTTTCTTAAGCATTTCATAGTATTAATCGCTAAGTCTTATGGAATAAATGTACAATCAATTAAGCTCATATCACCATATATGAAAATGAGATGGAACATTTAGAATGAGCTATTAGTAACCTTTTGTTCTTGTTTTGTTGAATCACTTTTGCAACAAAAAAATCTTGTAATTTTGTAATAGCTTTACTATAGATAATAAATAATTCTCTTTTAATTCCAGAAAACCTACAATATGCTCTCTAGATTTAGTGTAAAAATTTTATTTCATAATAAGAAAATAGGTTAATATAAGCAATAATCACATAAGCTTAGGTCATTTAACCTTTCTATAATATCCCTAATGATGCTCAAGCATTAGTTTACCACAAGTGACTCAGATGTACAATGATTACATATTACAATTTAGATTCTGGCAATAAATCCATATATGAATAATCTAGTAGGACTATCTAAATTGTTCATAACTATCTAAATTGTTAATACATAAATTAAAAACATTAAACATATAATAACATATTTAATCCCAAAAGAAAGTTAAGAACAACATCACTAGATTAATCAATTCCCAAACATGTTCATTGGCCTAGATATCCCCTTTGAACTTGAAATATGAAATTTAGCTCCTCATAACTCTTAAAAGGGAAAGAAAACAGGCTTCCTTTGAGTCTTTAATGTCTTTATGCCCTTTTTGGCATCTTAAATACCCTTTTATAGTGAAAAATTAAGGTTGCATTTAGATATATAGGCATGTAAGTGACCATGAATGTTAATTTGGTAGAAATTGCAAAGTGACATAGTCCAAGAGAGATACATGATGATCAAAGTCATCTATATGATCGTATGGGCCTCAGGGTTGCTTGAAACAACATCTTTGAGCTCGTACTCACTCCCATATATGGTTTATATGTCATAGTAACTCTAATTGATCCATTATTTCCCATCATCATCCTAATTCATCTCCTTTCTGCTCCATAAAGTCAAACATGATTAAACATCGGTAGAAGAACTCTAAGGATGCAAATTTAGCTCATAATTGTTCCTCTTCCTCCAACTTGTACCTAAAGCAAAATGTGAACCAAAATACATATATTAAAGGCAAGATAAAACTAATCACTAAGCATTAGGGAATAAATATATCAACAATCAAGCACCTATCAACATCTAGTGACCATTTATACCACTGTAATCATGTAAAAAATGCTAAAATTAAAAAAATATATACATAACCATGTATAAGTTTATGTATACAATCGTATATTCCTAAAAGTTCCTTATAACTTAAAGATCTTCTTTTAAGGTCACAAGAGTCGACAACATATACCAAAAACACAAAAATTAGGCAGATTCAAATGAAGATGATCTACAACCTAACATAAAATACAATAAAAAAGGAGATCCTAGACTAAAGCTTAAAAGTAAACAAAATAATGTAATCAAATAAAAAAAATATCATGATTCTTGAGTCTCCTCCAAAGCAACACTTGTTTAATGTCTTTAGCTCAAAGTACCTATCATATTCAAGGCAACTTTGAGAACTTAATCTTGTTCTTTCCTAGTAAGGATTCCTTAACCTCTAAATAAGCTACCTGTTTTTTTCTTTGTACCACATTTTCATCCTTTGTCTTTAACCCCAAGCACTAACTTTCTGTCACTAATATCAATAATTGACTTAACAATGGCTAAAAAGGGTCGACCTAAAACTAGAGGAACCTCTATGTCTTGTTGTATGTTAAGAATCACAAAATTCAACTGGGAAGATGAACTTATTAACCTTAACATGTATATCCTCCATAGTACCTCTAGCATGCTTTGTTGATCTTTCTGTTAATCTTAAACTTACCTAGTATGTTTTAGTTCATGTAATCCCTATTTCCTAAATAAAGAATAAGGCATTATATTAATACAAACCCTTATGTCGGATAAAGCCTTTTTTATTTTTAAGCTATCAATTTGACAAGGGAAAGTAAAACTCCCTAGATTTTTAAACTTTGCAAGTAGCTTGTTTTAAAGAATCACTAAGCAACTTCCACTTAACTTCATAGTGGCTAATTCCTTAAATTTCCTCTTATTTGCTAGTATATCCTTCAAAACTTTCAAATACTTCTCCATCTTTACAAGAGCCTTAACAAAGATAAGTTAATGTGAAGTTATTTAAATAGTTCAAAGAACTCACCAAACCACTCATCCATTTGATCTTTTTTCACTTTGGTAGGATAGGAGATGGCGAGATAAAATTCCTTGACTTTTTAAAGGTGTCCTTCACCTTCAGCTTTCTCTTCTCTTTCTTATCTTAGGTTTCATTTTCATCTTTTAACTATTTTCTACACCTAAGGGTTATTGCCATCACATGTTCTTTAGGATCTGTCTCTATGGTATAAGAAAAAGTCCCTTGTGGTATTTCAAAAATCAACTTAGCAAGTTAACTAATCTAAGTTTCCAAGTAATGTATGGAAGCCTTTTGATTCCTCAATGAAGTCTTTATGGATTAAAGTCATGTTTTTTAATTTAAAAGAGACCGAAACATGTTGTCCTCCAAGTTGGACTTCTTTTTTTAAAGTGCGTGCTATTGGAATCCTAGTGGAGGGTTGTTCCTTGATTATCCTTGCTTCCTCCAAGAAAAATTTGGATAATTCCTTCATCCTGGATCATATGTATTACTATGTGCATTATTTTAGGATCTAGGATCATTCCCCATATAGTCTACATGCTCGAGCTGTAATGCTTGAAAATTTTTACTTGGATGTCTTAGTACACACATACTTGCCCTTTAAACTCATTTTTTGGATGCTCATCCCTTTCTTAGTTTCAGTCAAACTAAGACCACTCTCTTTTCTGATGCTCTCTTATCTCTATATTCTGATCATATTAGTAGTAGAATATTTTTCCTCGCTCCTTTTAGTAATTGTTTTCTTTAATCATTACCAAACTATTTGGACTTTACTATTATTGGTAACATGTCTAACCCTCACTTATATCTAAAATACTCTAATTGCTTTAAGCTTGCTACCACTTTCTTCCTCCATCTTCTTTTGTCCCAAGACTTGATAATCCATTTCTCTCTCATGCCAATACCTCTAATTTCCCTCTAGAGCACGTTAGCATTTAAAGAATCTTTAGCCACTCACTAAGTTAATCACAACTAAAAAAAGGCAATATTGAAAGAAGTTATCTTTAATGATGACAACATATTCTTCTTCAAATTTGACTTAAAAGTTAATGTTCAACATATCTTTTCCAATGGACCACGGCTTTTGAATGGGAAGCCACTTTTTCTTCAATAATGGAGACTAAGTTTCTAACTTGAAAGATTGCAAAAGCAATAGGTCCCAATTTGGTAAATCTTCGTAACATCCCACTAAAGTATTTGACCACAAAGGTCTTAACTACTTAACTAGTTATATTGGAAGGCCAAACTCTATAGATGAAGCTATAATTAATAAAAAAGAGACAAATAGGCCAAGATTTATGAACTAGAGGATATTAAACAAAATTATTAGACTTAATTACTCTTGTGAGGCTTGTAACAATGATAGGATGGTTTAAGATGTGGTGGATATCTCTTATCAATAGAGGCCTAATTTATCTCAGTAAAGAAACATATAGGTTCTAATAGGTTAAATATTTATAAGAAAAAGGATTATTATGAGCTAATGAATACGTTTGATAATTCTGAACCCAAAGATGATGGTAGTTTACAAGCCCTTAGTTTTAGTGTTATCAAATAATTATTTCAAGATCTTAAGGAATTTGAACTATATGTTCCAAGTCTAATCTTAATGAATCTAGGACTCTAATAGGATCACCAAAAGCCAACATTTCAAGTGGCTCAAATTTTGTTCATAATCAAATTGCCAATTTAATGGAATCCACCTTGCAACTTTTGACAAATCATATTCTCCAATTTTTGCGAAGTTAAACTCTATAGGTAACCAAAGAACATTAATTCTTATACATGGAGTTATAAAACCAATATAAATAGATTCCTTATTCTGTTTACAATCAAGTGACCATGGAATCTAATAAAGAGTTTATAGTGAGAACAAGAAGGAAATTTAAAAGGAAGATTAAGAGTAATTGCTTAAGCTCTCTAACCCCCTTCTGACATCTATATTTGTATAGAATGTCAAGATTTTAAATTCCCTCAAGAGATTAAAAAAAAATTAAAAGATAACTTTACTATTACTAAACCAATACTAGTTGATTTACTAGAAACCAAACTTAAGGATAACAGTTATACTCAATTAAGCTTCCTTCAAAGGAATTGGAAAACAATCACAACCATAATTCCCATTTTAATGGAAGAATAATTTTTTGACCAAAATAAATTGGATATTCAACACTCTTGTTTAAATGACTAGATGATCAATTTGTCATTCATCTTATTCAATGAAAGAATTAACTTCCAACTCACCTTTTTTTACTCTCATAACCAAGTGTTTCAAATAATTAAAAAAACTATCAGAAGTTTAACCTATTCTAACATCCCCTAAGTAATTTTTAGATATTTTAACAACAATTTTTTTCACATTGAAGCTAAAGGTAATATCTATGTTAGGAATATATAAATCATCTGATGGATTATGTCAATCAATTACAAGTTACAAATCTTAAAATGGAAGGCCAATTCTATACCTAGAACAATAAATAATAAGTAAAATAGATCCTTTAAAAAGGGCTAGATAGAGCACTAGTGAACAATAATTGGCTCACCACTTTCTAAGGTAACATAACTACATTTTAAAGTTCAATATTCTTAAACCATTCACCTATTTTTATATAAAATCTTACAATAAAGATGTTGAGTAGTTTCCTTTTTAGATTAAACAATTTTCTATCTAAAAATGAACGATTTAAAGCCACTTTAAGGAATGTTTTAAGCATAATTTTATAGGTTTTAAGTCTTACATATGTTGCAAAAAGCTGGAAATGGTTAACGAAGAGCTAAAGAATTTGCACCTCAAGAAGTATGGGAATACGTAACAAGTAGTAGTTAAAACTAAAGACATCTTATTGGATGCTCAACTTTCCCTTTATTAGGATCCCTTCAACTTCACCTTTTTGGAAGCTGAGACAATTGCTCTCTCTAATTACACAGGGGCCCTAGACACTGACTCTTCAATCATCAAGCAAATGTCAATGATACAATGGCTATTAGAATGTGACAAAAACATAACCTTTTCCATAAATCAGTTCTCTTTAAGAAAAAAATTAATAGAATTGCTTCACTTAAATTCTTTAGGATCTTTAGTGTAGTCTTATAAGGATTTCCTAGCAGCTACCTTTGAATACCTGTCCAATAATTTGGGAACTACATATCCTTTCAATTCATCACCTCAATTTATAAAGTTAGTTATCTCTAGAGGTATTTCTAATTTTGATGCTCAAAACTTACTTCTTCCCTTTACTAAGGCTAATATGGAGAGGCTTTCTTTAAGCTTAATGCTAATAAAGATCTAGGATTAGATGGGCTTAATGAATACTTATTTCAGAATTCATAGAGGTTTACTAAGAGTGTAACGTCCTAATATCCCATGTTAGGGGCTAGGACCTTAGAATAGTGTATACTGAGACATTAGAAGTGCATTTCATGTATCATATGGCATATTTAAATATGTGAATTGTATTGATATTCATGAAATAATTGTACATGCATTTATTGACATTTTTCAGGTATAATTGAGTTATAAATCCGATTAAAATGCGAATTGTGGTTTTTATGTGTTGAAAATTGATTTGGAGACTATTAATATTATTTCAAAATTTTTGGTAAATTTTAGGATATTTATGAAATTTTGGGGTATTTTAGCATAGGAAAAATATGGAAATAAGAGATAAATGGACCAATGATAATGTGACATGTGGCAGTCTTATTTGGGTGACAAATGTTTTCCATGCAATAGTGATATGTGGAGAGGTTTGATTAAGACACGTGGTTGTGTTTATGATAAAAAAATTACTATATATGTTCTTCACCACCTAAAACATTGTTTACCAAATTCCCTTCTTGTATTATTCAACACCGAAACATCAACTGTGTATTTTGTGCCTTTGATTCACTCTCACTGCTGAAAGCGTTGATGAATCAAGTAAGTGATTTTTATGATGTCTTATTATGAAAATGAATACATGCATGTGTGGTTTGAGAAGTGTAGTTTCAGTGAATAAACTTAATGAATGAGTTAGATGGAAGATTTGTGAATAGAAAGTATGTAGAAAGTGTATAGGTTTGTAAAATATGAGTTTAATGAGAGTTGGTGAATTAGAGAATTACAGACAACTTATGGATGTATACACGGTATTTTGCTCTGTTTTTTTACCGTAGATTATGTGAATGTTTTTTAGTTAACTACAGAAAGATGTGAAAAGTAGGATATAGATTCTATTGAGACTTGTTACTGCTCATGAAAACAAATTGCAGTAGTGAGAGGAAGTAGAAGGTGATAGTGTGCATGTCTGATTTTGGTTTTTGATGTGTGAAAATGAATTAGAGTATTTTTTTCTTACTAAACATCTTTTGTTCTTTTTAGTATAACTTCTTATCCTGACATCCGAATGACATGAGATTTGAACCAATAGACTCATAACACATTTTTCTTCATCTCCATTAAAATATAGAGCCATATGAATACATTCGGTAAAGATTTGATTAATGGATTTAGGATGAAAATGAGGAAGAGTGCTGGAATATTATGCACTGGAAATGTTTCATTGAACATGCTTCGGTATTTTGGTTATGTATTGATCTGTAGATTTTCAAATGAGTTGATTCTTGATTCCAATTAAATTAGAGACATATGGGTACACCTTTCTTGAAGAAATAGAATTTTAATTCTGTCTCTATGAATTTCAAAATTTGGCCTGAAATTGAGTCTTGGTTTAGGCTATAACACTACCCGTGACAGAAATAATGTCCTGTAGTTATCAAATAAACTATATTTATGTAGGAAGGATCAGGAAATGGTGTCTTCACCAAAGTTGTAGCTTATTCTCTTAGCTTTCCATGGGTATAAAGGTTGTAATTTTTGGATATTTGAATTAGGATATATGAGTTGTACAACTTCAAGTGCATGATTATGCACTAGCCAAAAGTTCAAATGTACTCAGTCTGTAGTATTGTGAGTATAACTCATAGAATAATAAATCAAATTGTATGATCTTAGTGTCATTAGAAACTTAAGACAATGGGGAACAGTTTTCTAGAAGGAAGTACTACCAAATTACTCCACTTGCCTAGTCTGAATAATCATGAAAGGTTGACCCGAAAGTGTGTTTTCAGAAAACTCTGAAATGATCAATGGGGTTATGAGATTAGATTCCAATTGTTTTATTGAGGTGCAAACCCCTAAGTACAGCTTAAGTTATGTGAGTTTTGAAATATGAATGATAATGTGATGTGAAATATGGAAAATACCCTGGATTGTCATTGAACATACATTGTACATATTTCATATACATAGATGTGCATAAATGAATGCTTATACAATTGTGCAAAATTGTGATATGTGTAAATGTGTTTTGCATGATATAGAGGAGCATTTAGAGCACCATCATCCAGACATTGCTGGGACTTCAAGGTAATAGCTTTTTGGAGCAATTTGTGAGTAACCTAAGATGGTATCACTTTGACTTGTTTTGTTTATTACTGAATTGAATTTGATATTGATCAATGTGTACTGAATTGTGTTCTGAATTCTGGACATGAAATGTCCGAGGAGTTTTGATGCACGATCAAACATTGGAAGTGCTACTTGTATATGAATGAGATTGACTACATGGTTCTCAACTTAAATGTTCATTCCGGACCTAGTCCAATGACTATTGTGAACAAGAGCATTAATGCAAATGTAATTGATCAACTGTGATGTTTGAAATTGAGAAATGCATTCGTTCCAATACATGAATTATAAAGACAGTTGTGACTGATATCGCCAGTGAAAAAGAGCTTAAAGCTCAGACACTCGTGATTAGAACCTAAGGCTCGATGTATACAAAGACCCTGTATCCCCAACGGATAAGGGACAGTATGAAAGAGCCCAGTATCTATAACGAATACGGGACAATGAAAAAGGCACACAGTCACAACAATGAAATAAATGAAATCGAGTTTCATAACATTGCATACACATATGATCTAGATAAATTAAATGATTGCAATGTTTTCAGAACTTTGTGTATGAAATATGTAATAAATTATCAATGTGCATGTTCTGCAAAATTGTACTAAAATGATGAAATGTTTGAATTTTGTTTTTGGAATATGACAAATGTGATTAAGTGTTATGTGTTATTACTTGACAAAAATCAAGTTGATTGGAATTATATGATAACATGATTTATTGTGTGTTGTATGAAAAAAGTGACCCATCAAGGATAGTTACTCTGTTAAGTTCACAAAACTTACCAAAATTGCAACGTTGACAATTTCAGGTTCAAGAGAGCGACGACCTAGCTTCTAAGACTACATAGAAGTGATTTTGTATAATTTATGGAGATCAAATATGGCTCAACAGTCGGTCAGTTAGGAGTGAAGAAATAGATTGTTTTAATTTTTGCTTAAGTTTCCTCATGCATGTAGCATATTATGTAGACTGAGTTGTAAACACTTTAGGTTGAGATTGTAAAATATGGATGATGGTTAATGCTATAGTGTAAAGTATAGTTTGAGAAATGAAATGAGAAAAATTTTGGTTTTCAGATGAGAGTGGGGTGTTACAAAGAGTCTATTAAATGATGCAGTTCTTGAATTCTTCAACAGAGGTAAACTACTTAAAAAGGCTAATAAGACATTCATTATTCTTGTCCCTAAATATCCAAACCCACCCCTCTTCTTTTAAAGAAATTAGGCCAATATCTTATTGTAATATAGTTTACAATAATATTTCCAAGCTTGTAGCATTGATAGGTGTGAAATGTATAGTATTTTAGGTTATAGATTGATATATGTTTAGCTGTTTATTCAATTGTTTAGTATGTGTTTAGGGAATAATTGTGTTAGTTTGTGATTTATTTGTGTTTTAAGTGTTTTATGGGTTAGAACAATCCTTTGAGATTAAATATGATGTTTTTGAGGCACCTTGATGTGATTGGTAGTGTTTCAAGGCCAAGATCAAAGAATGAAGGAGTTTCAAAGCAAATTGGGGCCAATTGTATGGCCCATAGGCTACGATTGTGACAGAAAGGCCTGACATAGGCCATAATCGTGACCTGCATCAGGAAGATGTGTAGCCACTTTCAAACTTTATGTTTTGAGGGATTTTTTGAACCTTTCAGACCCTAGAAAAATCCTAGTTTAACCCTAAACACAAAAGAACATAAATAGAACAACAAGAACAGAAAGAGAAAGCTTTACATTCAGTAACTCTTGGAAACCTTAAAGGGAGAGAAAAATGAAAGAGAGAGAATAAGAAGAGGAAGGAGGAGGAGCAAGAAGTGGATGTCGACACCGCTGCTCCCTGACGCAGGGGTATCCCAACGTAGTTGCCTTCCCGATTTATCCAACCTAAGTTCCATTTTCTCTTCATTTCCTTTTTCATTTTTGTATAAAGTTGAGATGGATTGTATGGAAATGGAAAGTTAAGATGGACTGCATGGAAATGGAAAGTTAAGATGGACTGCATGGAAATGGATTTCGGGTTGTTGATAATGTTATGAACTCTCCTTCGGGATTTTACTTTGAGTTAATGTTGATTTAGTTATTTTGTATCTATTGTTTTAGATGTTATGATTGATTAATGTAATTGCATGTTTCAGTAACAAATCAAGAGGGTGAGCCGGATAAAAGCTATTAGATTGGATTAATGAGAGCTACGTGATTTAATTGACCACTTAATCAATATAGTCGGTAATTTCATTAAGAGAGATCTCATGCAAGACCCGATTATTTATTAAAGAGCGTTAGAACTAATTAGAGTTGTGGGTAATTTATGAATTGAGAGATTACAAGCTCCATAATTCAATTAGGGTTCACAATTTAGGGTTTAATGGTTATAACTCAAGAGTGAGTAATCAACCTTACCACCATCTAGAACCGACACCCCGTAAACACATAAATGGGTATATTAGCATTAATGATAGGTAAAATCCCTGCTCTCACAACTTGATTAACTCTCTTGACGGATTTTCATTGTGACCTATGTGACTGCTCAGTTTAACTCTGTTTTGTTGAAATTTCCACTTTACAATTCTTGAATCAAATTCTCATATTTACTTTCTGTGTTCACTTGTGCAATTTTTATTCCTTTTTATTCTTTTCTTTAAACCTTAGATGACTTAGGAATAGGCTAGTACCCTCCTCGTGGGATCAACATCTCTTATACTACAATCATGACTCATGCGCTTGTGGTATTAGAGGGCTTATAAATTTTAAAGCTCGAACAACATAATCAAGCATTAAGACTTAAAACTTTCCTTAGCTCAATCATTTATCCATCTTAAGACGCTTTTCTAAGAGGATGAAAAATTGGTGATAATATTTTTCTTGCTCAAGAAGTCTATAAGAATTATTATAAAATAATTCCTACAAGAGTTATGCCTTTAAACTGGAGTCCCATTAGAGTTTTTACTCAATTAGTTGGCAATTCATTTTACAAACCCTAGAGGCATTTAACTTTTGAAATCAGTTCAATAATCAGATTGATCAATGTATTAATTATATATAATATTACATCTTGATTAATGAAGAACCAACTAAAATAGATAAAAGAGATGAGATTTTAGACAAGGGGATCTAATTTCCCCATACATATTTACCCTTTGTACAAAAGTTCTTAGCATATTGATTAGAAAAACCACTAACATGGAAAGAAGTTTTGGATACCATAATAAATGTAAGTTATTAAAAATCCATTTTTGATCCTTTGCAGATGACTTGCTTCTCTTACTAGGAGCTAACCTCAATTCAATCCTAACTTTAATAACTTCTTTGAAAACTTTTAAGGATATTTCAAGACTTAAAAGGAGAAAGATACTTAAAAGGAACAAAGATAAGAGTTATTTTATACTATCATCAAGAGAAACTCATCTAGCTTTGTGGATCTCATGTATTATATGTCTCAAAATCAAGGATATCTCCTTATCCTATTTAAGAATAACAATCTCTTATAAGAGACCAACTATAAAGATTTCATGCCTTTGATTAAAAATCAAAAAAATAATTTTTTAGTGCAACAAGATTCCTTCTTATGTTAGGAGGATTTCACATATCAACTCTATACTTAATTGTATGGATGTGTATTGGACCGCATATATCTATCATCCAAAAAGGCTTAACGACCAAGCTTATAGAGAAGATTTTTAAATACTATTTATGGCTTGGTGAGGCAACAGCCAAGTCAATAGCCAAATTCAAGTAGAGTAAATTTTGCAAAATAAAGGAAGAAGGTGTCTTGGGTATGTTTAAAATTAAACTTTCCAATAAGGCATTTATGATGAAGAGAACATAGAGGCTCCTCAAGGATGGAAAACCTTTATAGGTGAAAAAGGTTCACATTATGGACTATACCACATATATTAAAACTAAGATATTAAGTCAAATTGTAATTCCAAAGCAAACTAAGTAATGGAAAAAATAATAGCTTTGGCTTGACAATTGGAGTTAAATTATCCCTCTATATGACAACAATACTTATTCCAACCTTAAGAACGTCATTCATGAGAAGGATTTAGTCAAATACATACTTAGTGGTAACATTCATCAACTTGGCTCTCCAATTTAATCTGATCTTTTAAACCCAACTTCAAGCTTTTCTCCACACATTAGCAGAAATTATGTTATATACTCAATAGAGCATTCTTCTGGAGAATTCTCTAAGAAGACTTGTAAAAAATTAATGAGACCAAATTGGCCTAAGGTTCATTGGTTTAGTTTTGTATTGTTTAAATATGCTTCACCTAAGATGTCTTTTATCCATTTTATAGAAAATTCCTACCTTGAATATAATCTATCATTTATAAAACTTAGCTAACTACTATCATCTATATGGTTAATACTTTGAATCTATTGCTCATCTCTTCTTTTAATGTACATTTTCATCTTTTTTATTGCTTAAGATACAAAAGTTTGCAATTAGGACTATCAAAACAAGTATTTAGCTAGCATCACAAATTGGATGAACAACAAAAGAAGTAGCAAAATTAATAATGTGATAATGAGAATAGCTTTTGGTTTTTTATTTATTTATCTAATATGAAGGGAAAGGAATACAAGGATCTTTAGGGGTACTAATAGCTTTTCAACTCCAACTCTTAAGGACATAAAGGCTAAAACAACTAGAATAAGAGAACTTATATTCTTACATCATATGCATCTTGAATGTAGGAAATGCATAGCTAGCAACTGGGAGCTATAACACATGTCCAATCTTAAGGAAGTAGAAATTCCTTAATAGGACTTGGCTAATTGTGCACTTTAGCTCAATATAGGAAGTTTAATTAACATGTAAGCTTCGCGTATTTATTATGCAGTATGTAAAGCTTTAGCAAACTAGGTGTGTTCTAAGCTATAACTCAATTAAATTTTACCTTTATTAGGAAAATTTTTAAAATAATTTCTTAAAATGATTAAACATATGAATATTAAATCATTTTATAAGGTATTTTGATTCATAAAGATAAAGATAGTATATAGTTGAACAAAGTAATACTAAAGTAAAATTTAGGGCAATCACCTAAGGAATATGTGATAACATGGATCAAGTGGTTGAACAATGTTGTATAATGATAGCAAGTCATCTATAAGCATTATTAGCAATCTAATATAATATCATTATATAACCATGTAAGGGCTATTTATAGTTTCGATAAAATAATAATTCTCACTTACTTTTCTACAATAAGTAGTAGATGTAAGTATTTTCAATTAGTCAAAGAGAGAGAAGCTCTTGTTTCTCATTAGAATTTTACATAGTTTGCATTCTACTTTCCTAAATTTTCTTCTTTGACTTCTTTATTATATCAACTTTACTCCACCGTTCCATTGCAAATGTTACTGATTCTTATTAGTTTCCTTCTTCTTCTTCTCAAGTTTTCCTTGTAGACTTTGCTTACTTCTTCTCTATTACCTATTTACTCTCGGTGCTTTCTTACTCTCCTCTTAATTTTTCCTCTCTTGTGTCATTATTGGGCTTTCTCCTTTTTATTTCTCTACACTCTTATATCCCCTCTCTTTGCTTCCTATAATGGCATTATTCTCAAACTTTCCATTTACTTTTAGCTTTTTTTCTTATAGTAATATGTTGAACTCTTAGCCTATCACTCCTTCAAACTTTCCTCCTCATATTTTTGCTCTGCGCACTACTTTTTCCCCATCTAAACTTATGAATATTCAGAATTTCCTCTGTTGCACCTTATGGCTCTTAATAGGTGTAGATTATAGTGTGTTTTCTAAATGTTTGAATGTGTTTTTAATTTTTTCTTAGATGATAATTATGTGTTTAGGATTAGAATTATGTTATTGTTAGTTCTTTTATGTGTTTAAATTGTTTTAGTATTTTATAACAAGAATTTGATCTTAATTTTAAGTTTTAAGGGGTGTTTGATGTGTTTTTGAGTGGATGGAAATAGGAAATTAAAGAAAAGAGAAGAATTTAAAGCATGGAGGCAGGCCACGATCATGGCTGGTGAACAAGTATACATAGGGATCTCTATTAGAAAAAACCTAGAAACAACCACAAAAGCCTCAATAAAAATTTAAAAACAAGAAAAACACTAAAAAAAGACAAAAGGCACTAGATTAAAAGAAGATCAAAGAGGAGACATCTAGAGAAGGTCAAAAAATTATGGATTTTTATATCAAGAAACAACTTGTTTTTCTTTCTTTTCCTTTTATATATTTCATTTTCATGGATGTTTATTTGGATTATTATGATGTTGAACATGATTATAGGTTCCCAAATCCATATTAGGGATTATTTTTGATCTATTTTGTTAAACTTTATTCTTATTGAATCCAATGCATCTATCAACGCCTTGTAATAATTATTATGCTTATACTTTGTAATAAATCAAAAGAGTGAATCAAGTCATATATGTTAAGCTGCATAATGAGAGTAGGTAGCTTAATAAACCCAAAACTATCAGATCAATGAACAATGGAAGAGAAATCTTAATTATAAATTAATCTTCCTTAGGATTTCTTCAAATCCAATTGAATGGTTAGGAATAGTTTTGTGAAACAATAGGTTGCAATTCTATTACTATCAATTTCAAATTGAGATTGCTTGACTAGATCTTGAGATAGGGTAATCAAAACCTTAGGATATCTAGAATCGAGTTTTGATTAACTTTATTCTTATTGACAGCTCAATTATTCAACTGTTTTATTTTATTAGTTATTTCAAGTTCCATAATTTATTTTAGTTCAGTCAATCTTATATTACCTTAAACAAATTTCTATTTAAGTTGTTACATGTCTAATTAGTCCTCATGAGAACAATACCTTATATATTATAAATTACAAGCTACATATATGCAGTATTGAAAGTTTTCTATATTAAAATTATCAATAGCACTATCCCTTAGTACAAACCTATCTAGAGCTCCTAGATCCTCCTTGAATCTCTTATGAAATCACTAACTTATAGGCTGAGATTGTTGATAAGATCTCAGATAAAAGAATATGGAGTCAGGTTCCATACGACTCCTCTTCTTCCCTTAAGCTATTTTATTTCCCTCTCAAGCCTGATAATGTAGTAGTAGCTCTAAGGCTCATCCCTACTGGAGAGGCAGTTTAACACAAAGCCATTGTCTTTACGAAAATTGAAGTTTAGTATTTAATTACATGATCTTAAGCAAAAATATATTCTTCTTTGGACTAACGTTGATCTGGGCTTAATTGATTATACATTTATTCTTTAACATTTAATGATTAATGATATAAAATGCTTAAGACATTCACTTTAGTTCATATTTGGTTTTAGGTACAATTCGGAAGCAAAATAGTTAAAGTGAGTTGAAAACATAATATTTGAGCCATCTTCTTAAGATTTACCCTCAATTGTCTTCATAGAGCAAGAAAAAGAAAGATTAGAGCAAGAGGAAATAAGAAAGTGTCAAAAAGGAATGAAGAATAGCATAATTCATGGCTTGAGAAATATCTCACAGCCATGATGCCATGACAAATAAATCATGGCCGTAAGAGTGTTGTCACACCCATGACATGTTTCCAGATCACTTGAAAACTTACTTTTTGGTATAAAAATATCTTTTTGATGGTTAAAACATTATGAAAGGTTAGAGGAAATGATTTAGGGGTTTTAGGAGAATGAAGAGGGGGAGAACTTGCATACTTTGGAGACCCATGGATAGATAGGCTTCCCGGCATAAGTTTAGAGGTGATATCGACGCCGAAAAACCTGGTTAAGCATTTCTCTCATTGTTTGTTGTTCTTTCTCTTAGGGATTGATTATGTTGTCCTATGTTTAATGTTTGGGTGTTATGTAAGAATAATTGAATGCTCTATTTAATTGTTTTTATGTAAGAACCATTACTAGAATCTTCAATATAATATATAATTATTATGTTGAGATTCATTTGTGGCAACTAATAGTTTGTAATCATTAGGGATAACATAACCTGAGTTAAATGACCTGAGCTTGTGTGGTTGTTGCCTTAATTAATCTATTTTCCTAACTCATAACATGGCTGTCCAATTAAATTCAAAGAGCTTGTTCCAGGTTGTTCGATAGCTAGGTTTAATTAACAAACGCTTCTTAATTAAACACAACATAAAAGAAAATCGAGGTTAACAGAGTTGATTATTAACCTACTGTCAATAGTTGCTAGGAGAGGTATGACAACAACAATTCAATGAAGTATATTTACTTGTGTGTAGGTCGAGATTGAATCAATGATTGGGTCCCTAACAAATTCATCACTTTCATCATTTTTAAAATGTTTTTTAATTTGTTTCCATTAGTTTAATTTCATTTTATTTTCTTATTTGAAAAAACAAACAAACCCTCAAAACCTAAACACCAATTCTTTTCATAACAAAAGCTAACCGAACACTCTCCGTGAGATCGACCTAGACTCACCACTGCTATAGTTATAGATCTAGTTATTTTAAGTAGTGTTACAATGCGCTACATCAAGCATCTATAATATTCCTCTTTAATATTAGACTACCAAGGGTCAAAGTTATTTTGCAAGTCTTATGGGTAAACCATTATGCCTTGATTAAGTCACTATAAGTATGAGAAAATTTAGCTATGCTAGGGTTTGTTAAATAATAATTTACACCAAGTGCTCCCTGAAAAGATCCCTCTGATGAGATTAAATAAAAATTACAAATCAATTGTTGATGTTATCTCATTAACCTACCTATAAAGACCTGAAATGAACAAACTTAAAGACTTTAGAACACTAAATATGGTAGATTCCTTACTGGTGAATAAAAAGAACTAATACAAGGAGATCTAGAGAAGATGGAAAACAATATGGAGCATACTATGGTGGAATCCAATAAGGAGAATAAAGATCAGGTCGAAGATACAATTACTAAAGTTAGCCTAAAGAACCCTTCCCCCTTACTTTATAAAGATGCAAATCTTAACAATTAGGAAAGTTTGCAACAACTAAAACTAATTTATATCCTAACATAGAGATTGATACTACTAGTAATGCAATTCTTGATTTTATTGGTTTGAAAAAGGTCTCTAAGAGGGAATCAAATTGGAAGTATAAAAAAATATTAGCTCTTTCTTAATGTCCATTTTATCATTGAATATGATAAGGCTTAATAGCCCTGCCTAGCGACATGATTTACTTGATCATCTTTTTAGTACCAACCTATACTTAATTGTTTTATTAAAAACTAAGTTAGCGGATAATAAATGTAGAATCTTAGTTTTTTGATGAATCATTGGCAGATTGTTATCAGTTATAATTTTCACCATTGTGGCAAAATTATTATAGATAAAATAAAGGTACTATATTCTAGCATCATTGATTAATTAACACACTTATCTATCATCATGAAGCAAGAGAATTGTAAGCTTTAGGTTTCTTATATCTACGTTTCAACCATGCTTTCCAAAGAAGTTCATTATGGAATAACCTTTTGGATATTGGCATTACCATAAACACCTATTGGATCAACCTCAGTGAATTTAATAGTGTGATTCGTCCTATATAAATTAAAGGGAATGTTAGCCTAAGGAATTATTCAAAAGATTTCAAGAATAATGTAACTTTATTAAGGTTACTAACCTCAAAAAGGAAGGGAACTTCTTCATTTAGATCAATAAGTAGAAATAAAGGTAGCTTTTAATAAAGAAATTGGATAGGGAAATAGTTATTTACAGTGAGATCTATAATTTCCTAAAAGCAAAGCAGTTCTCTAATCTCAAGCATTTCTCTAATTTTAGTGCAGAATATTTGCCATAACTAAAGCAGACATTTCTCCTTAAAACTTAATCATTATCTAACTAATTTAAAAAGTTTTGAAGAGAAAATTAATAGAGGAATTATTTATAAAACTTTAGGGGACAAGATATATATTTGCATGAGGAAGCTTCAATAAGTGAATTAAGAGCTTAAAGCTCTTAATAGGAGAAATTCTAGCAACACTCTACAAGCTAATTCTAATAATAAGGAGGAGCTTTCAAGATTCCAATTTTTACTTTAATTGAACCCTTTGAAAGATTTTTGTCCAATCACTTCTTGTAACATAATTTGCAAGATCATTTCCAAACTAATTACTAGCAGATTGAAAAGAATCATTGTTCACTGCATTAATACCTCTCAAGGTGCTTTCATTTATGGAAGACATATTAGTGACAATAGTCTGCTTTCTCAAGAGATTTTTAAGAACTATAATATGAAGCATATAAAAAAATATTGTGCAATCAAATATCTTCAAGAATGCTAAAGGACTAAGGTAAAGAGACCTTACCTCTTCACCTTATTCATTGAATTCCTTAATAGGCTCATCAAAGTTATTGTTAACAAGGAGGGTAAGTTCATATTTCACTTAAAAAGCCAAAAAGTTAAGAATATGTAGTTTATCCTTTGCAAATAACCTTATCATCTTCTCCAAAGCCAAACCTTGTTTTGTTAGTATTTTATTGTTAGCCTTAAACAATTTCAAAGATCTCTCATACCTCCCCAATATTAAGGTAAAGAGACAAATACTTGTATTTGTGAGTGCTCATTATATCAATAGATTGCTCACTTCTTATTTTTAACCCATTTAAAGAAGTGAGCTATGAAACTTCCACTTATTTGGGATGATTTCCTCAAAAGACTAGCTACCATTGAGTTTTAAAGAAGTGAGCTATGAAACTTCCACTTACTTTGGATGATTTGCTCAAAAGACCAGCTACCATTGAGTTCCAAACTTTACTAGATAAAACCAAAGGATAATTTCTAATTGGTATAATAAAAATATTTCTATTGTTAGAAAAAAGCAGCTAATCAATTATGTGATTAATAGTTTGTATGTGTATTTATCTTCTCATTACACTTACAATAAAAGTTGTCAAATCCGTTGAAAAAAATGAGAAAATTCCTTCGGTTTGAGGAAAATACAAGGAAAGATATATCTAAAATGAAGTGAAGCAAAGTGAACTATGTTTCCCTAGAAATGAAGG
>JAOTAY010000006.1:15220319-15260337 GCA_025629805.1 Erythroxylum baracoense
AATTTTAGAAATATAACAATTTCTGATAAATTTTTGGAGTATATATACTTTACAGAAATAATGTAATCAATATATATGTATATATATTTTCTATAGATTTGTATCTTGTTATATTTCCGATAGTACAAGCCATAACTTAGCATAGATAGTTAATAAAACCATACACCTCTTTAACCTCCTCTTTGCTCTAGTTATTAAATTAATTGACGGTTGGATTTTGTGAAAGTGGGGCCTACTACCTGGATATTAAAAGTTCTCAGTAGGCCTTCAACTTCATAAACCACACTGGATAGTTTTCTCCGTTAAAAATTAGTTGTTTTGTAGACAAGTCAACAAAACCCATTCTACTAAAATAGATGAGTTTTGACAAAGAAAAAAGGTTCACTGTAACTTTTCCTTACATAAGTCCTTGAGAACATTAAAACTCTTAATACCATGTTAAAAATGCAACCAAAGCATGTACCTCGACAAGAAACTCAAAACGGAAGCCAACAAACGTAGACGCCTAGAAGACCAAAAATAGCAACAACGAGCAAGCTAAACTAGAACTAATATGACAAATTCTTAAAATTACATTCCACAAATTGAACTATATATGTACAAGAAGCATAAGGCATGTCTTAGCTATGCTTCTAAATTGACTACAAGCCCAAAAAGAAGAGAAAACAAGTAAACCCATTTGAAGTTGCTAAGCACTAGAAACGCCCGAATTCTAAGGTATGGAAGCTGTTAAGATCAGAAGCACTTAGATACTATTTTATTGCTCTTGACTTCAACAATTATGCCTCGACTTCCAAATCTTGTTTGCAGATACCAATTTTCCATTTGAGATATTTGAACAAGAGACAAACAACTTAAATCAGCTTTCTTTAGCCTTTAGTAGCTCGGAGTAACTAAAGTACTTCAGAAGTAATCTTTAAAATTGTTGCTGCAACTTGATTTGACAAGCTGTTTCCGCCAACATCTTTGGATGACAATGCAGCTTCAATATGGCTTTTCCTCCACATAACTACGGTCTCCAGCATCTAATTAACTTGCATACAAATTTAAAAATCAAAAAACATTATCAACATATACCTAAAAGAGACAAAACAGATCTGGTAAAGCTGCATCCTCTAGCATTCATCTTCCAAACACAGTTGTGTAAGTGCAACAACACCATCTTGTCATGATGCTGCTCGTGGAAAAACTAAGCGTTAATTAGACCTCATGGAATCCTTTGCTTCTCGTTTCACAAAAAGGCATCAACTCCGACAAAGAAAATCTTACTGATAGTACTTTTCTACCATATTTTTTCAAATCATGTAAATTGGCGTCCATTTGGAAATCTTATCCATCTGGATAACCTGAAAGAATTAATTCTCATCAAGCTTAAGTTGATCAAATAATTAATCTGATCAATGGATCATAGATATACGATTAAAACCAAATTCAAATAACTAGAATCCGGTTTAATCCAACAACTAAATATTCAGTTACCTTTTTTACTCTTTTCAAACAAATGAGATATCTCTGTTAGTATAGAGAACATAGAAGAAATTAACAAAAATCACTTTCTTCGCTCTAGTCCAGGTTATTGTGTACGTGTTCTAAGAGTTGATTATAGACCCAAGCAGTGACTTGATTATAGACACAAGCAGTAACTGCTTACGCCAACCCTTTGATGTTCTTCACCATCCAACTGATATTCAAGGATCGGCTTTGACTGTTGAAAGGTACATCAATCTGCAAAAGAAATCAATCAAACTAACTTTTACAAGAAATAATATCCACCAAAGGAATAAGACTTGTCCTGCAAACATGAACGCCGAAAGATTTCATAATTCTGTTGTGTTGAAATCTACCTTATCCATGTAGATTACTGTACAATCAAACTGAGAAAATATAAAATGAAACTTCAACAACTAGAAATTTCATAAATGAACTAATTCATATTTGAATTTCGTTGGCATAGAAATGAGGACCTGACTCACTAAAAGATCCTCAACTATTGGAAAATATTAATAGGTGAAATGGATCACCAATGATCGCCACAGCTGCAGCTTCCATTTCGGAACAGATGGAATCGATTAGCATCTCTTAGCAATATGTCTCTATGAACAATGTTTGATATATGTTTGGTCCAAGTGTGACAATCAACACAAACACGAAGATTTTTCATAATTTTCAATGGAGTCCCTGGCTCTGTATTTAGCAATCCAAATGCTATAGCAATCCTTTCACTGTGCCCAAAAAGCATGTCTCTCTTTTCTTCATCCTCAACATCATGCAGATCATATTGCAAGTCAGAAATATACCCTTCCTTGGTCATCAGATGAGCGAGTGTCCCCAATAACTGATTAACCTTTTCATGTTGTTCAAAGAACTTATCCCTGGTTCCAAAAGTATATAGTCTGTTTCTTAGTTCTATCCAGCTGCATCCAGGATCTTTTTTTAGTCCTTTATCTTGTATTAAGTTCCGAATAATTGTGGCCTGGTCCCATTTCCCTAAAGCTGCATAAACGTTTGACGCTAAAACATAATATCCAGTATTTTCTGTACCTAACTGAATGATATTTTGAGCAGCACGTTCTGCAATCTTCAGATCATCACTTGCTCGGCAAGCACTAAGTAAAGTTCCCCATATACTTGCATCAGGCTTCAAAGGCATCGAATTGATAAACTCCTCTGCTTTGGATAATAGCTTTGATCGGGACAGAAGATCAACTATGGAAGCATAGTGTTCGAGCCTTAGCTTCATGTTGCAATTCTTTTCTAGCTGAGCAAAGCAAGCCAGACCCTCTTCCACTAAACCAGAATGGCTACAAGCATAGATGAGAGAAACAAAGGCAACATGATCTGGAACAATACCAACCGCTTCCATTTCCTGAAAAGCTCTTATAGCTTTCTTTCCCTCACCATACATCCCATACGCAGATATCAGTGAAGTCCATGTCACCACATCTTTTGATTTCATACGATCAAACATTACTGTAGATTTCATTAAATCACCACATTTAGAGTACATTTCAATCAATGCATTGCCAATGGTAACATTACTTTCAAATCCTAATTTAAGTATGCAAGCATGAATCTCTTTCCCCAGCCGCTTTGCTGCCAGTAAAGCACACATATGCAAGATACATAACATTGTAGTGTTATCTGGCATTAGTTCCTCAGTCCTCATCCTGTTAATCATTCTAAATCCCAGAATACAGTCTTCACCTCGGACACATGCAGCTATTATAGTATTCCACGTTACTACATCACGAACTTTCATATTCTCAAAAACTTTTAGTGCACAATCAAATTTCTCACATTTACCATACATATTAACTAAAGCATTAGCAACTATCAAATACGAATCAACACCTAGTTTAGTAATCTCGCAGTGTACTTGTTTGCCAAAGTTAGTAACTGCTAACTGAGAACATGCTGATAGCAGTGTCACATATGTGACGTAATCAGGTTTCAAGCCAATCTTCATCATCTTAAATAGCCTCACCCCTTCACCATAGCCACCTTTTAGGATATACCCACTGATTAATGAATTCCAGGATACAATGTCCCAAATTCTCATTGTGTCAAAGACTTCTTTTGCAGCTAGCATATCACCACACTTTACATATGTATCAATGAGAATATTACACACTCTGATATCAAACGCAAAATTGCCTTTTACCATGTAATCATGAATGAATTTCCCATTTATCAAGTCGCACAAGTGACTGCAAGCACGAAGTACAGACGTAATTGTCAACATATCTGGCTTAAATCTGTTGACCACCAGTTTAAACAATTCTATTGACTCCTCAAAGAACCCCATATTAAAATATCCACAGATTAGACTATTCCAACTCATACTGTCTCTAACAACCATTTTGTCAAAAACTCTTTGAGCATCCTCTAACCTTTCAAACTTGAAGTACATAGAAAGAAGTCCATTGCAGACTACAACATCAGCATTTACCCCAGTTTTCTCAACCAAACCGTGAATGACCTTACCCTCGTCGATCACATTTAAGCCTCCGCAAGCAGGCAAGATACTGGAAAAAGTAAAACAATCAGGTTTCAAGCCGTCCATTTTGGACAGGTGGTAAATAGCGAGAGCCTCCTCCCAGTAGCCATTTGCACTATATCCCGACATTAAGGTATTCCATGACACGTTATCTTTATGGGGTATTTCCTCAAATAGTTTACGTGCTTTAGCCAAATCACCAAACCTTGCATACATATCCACCAAAGCATTCCCTACGTACAAGTCAGATCCACAACTCCTCTCCAATACATGTTCATGAATAATACGACCCTTCTCAAAATCAAAAATCGCTGCGCAAGCATTAATCAGTGACGGGAAGGTGTACCTGTCAGGCGTAAGATCTGTTTCTCGCATTTGGAAGTAAAATTCAAGAGCTTTGGTAAACATCCCATTGTGGATGAGTGCTCTCACAATTGAGTTCCATAGATAGATGCTGCTTGTGGTTGAGGTCTGGCGAAAGACAAGGAGAGATGAGATGGGGTGCTTGAGCTCAGCATACTTGCTTATAATCTTTCCAGAGAAGAAAACAGACTTGGCAAGGCCTGAGGTGATGAGCAGTGTATGTGCTTTGTAAAGTTGTAAGAGGTTAGTTGAAGACGATAAAGCTTTTGAAAGCACAGACTGGAGTGTGTGGGCGCACATACAGCAGCAGGGTCAGCTTAGTGTACGTGGTTTGTTGCATTTACACATATCCACAGTTTTTTGTGTTTTTTCCCCTCCTTGTTCCTTTTAACTATGTCAAAGATTTCTAATGTAGCATTAGTAATTAAGGTTTTAATGAGAGGCCATGTCTTTTGATAGAAGAGGTCATTAGGCCATTAGGACCTAAGGCCTTTTTAAGGCTAATCTCAAAAACCACCCTCTATTGATCATTGCTTGGTCTAATTATAATCAATTTCTTCATCAAAGAAACGATTGTTCATAAAGGACTTTGGGAGTGTAATAGATGAAGAGCTCGGAGCTAAGGTACCCATAATATTCTTAAAGAGTGAGGTAGCTTCCTCCTTGAGATCCTTCTTAGATGACAATAAAACCCCATCCTAATTAAGTAAAGAGTGAACTTTATTCAAGTTCCTTCTTCTAGGGTTGAGTTAAACAATAATCTTAAGCTTTTATCACCTAAACTTTTGTTGGATCAAGTGTTGTGAATCGCTACTGCTTTCACAGATTCATTTAGAGCTTCTTTTTCCTTACTAGTTAGAGTCATTACAATAAAGCTAAGAAGGCTTTGGTTGATGGGGAACGACTTGCATAATTTCCTATATGAACAAATTTGTTGCTTAATCTAGAGGGGAAACCTTCAGCTTTCAAATCAGTAACCTTTATTCTCTTAACACATTCTTGGAAATTAGTTGTGAAAATTTTCAAGAATACGTTCCCCTCAACTTTTAAAAAAAAAAGGTACTATTGCAATTCCTTAATTAGTATTAGCCAGGGATCATAAAACACGATATAAATCTATTTTCAAGAAAAACTTAAAGAGGAAACAATGTTAACCTCATACACAACCAAATGGTAGACCATATGGCATAACCAAGAAAAGCATTATGATACATGCATGACCTTACCCCTAGCCATGTTCATGGCAAAAGTCTACAAATAAGGAGATGCTTAGTTTTACATTTGTTATTCTTGTAATTAGGATTTGCTGGGGAGAAAAAGCCCTAGAAAACTCACCTTGCGTCCATTTTTAATATTCAATGAAGATCAAAATCATTCCAAAGGGGCAAATCATATTAAGAGATTAAGAACATCTTCGAGAAATACCATAGATTCATTTCTTTTAGTTTTTTTTTTCAAAGATGATTATTAAGTGAATATTTTTGTATCTGTTAGATGAAACCCTAGCTTATTCTTATGTGACTTGATTTTAGTTTTCATAATAAAGATGATTTATATATCTTGATCTTAATGCTAGTCAAATACAAGAGAAAGCGTAGTATTAATTTTAATTTGTATATAGATGTTAAGATAACCTAGAAACATATATATATATATGTATTAATGATTGACTGGAGTATTAAATATAGAACTGCTTGATCTTCCTGATGTTAAGCAACCTAAACCTTTTGTGAAGTTCTTTACATTGACAAGTAGCAGTTTATTGCACTAAAAATTACTAGTCCAAACAATATAATATTTAAACAACTGAAACATAATGATGTTAAAGGAAAATATGATCTACAAATTATTATTATTTGATTCTTCTTATTGATTACTTGTTAGATTGTTTGGTAATACTTTAATTTAGTTTTAATTTCAATCAATCAATCATCACTTTATTATCAATGTAGTACTTAATACTTTTTCTCATGGGATTGATCTCTACTCGTCATTATAATAGCATAGAACAATAAATCCACTAGCTTATAATATTATAATAGGTAGAGAATAAATCACCACCACTAGTTCATACCTAAGCAGCATCTTACAAAAGATAAAACTTTTTCCTGTTGTATCTGACAGATTGCATAAGAAACTCATGAAATTTCAAATTAGTGTCTGTACTAGCAATTGAGAGAAATTAATGAACTATTGATTCTAACCAATCTCTGAATCAACAATTCAAAGTACTATTCTTACTAAACCAACGTTTATATATGTAGATATAGGAGGAACTCTTTTGAGAAGTAAGCCGGTTCCCAAACCAAATCCGGTGATTGTGTGCAAAATAAATTATAATCCATTCCGAGAACTGGGAGATTTTGATTTTTATAGCTTAGAGTGAAGGATGAACCCAATTTTTCAGCTGTTTGCCGGGAAAAAAATAATAATAAAAGGAGGAGCAAATCAGGTGCTTTACATCGCTATTCTAGTTAGAGAAGTATATTCCTTCAAAGGTGAAGACCCGAACTTATCCGATCATGTTAGGAGTGACATTAAGCAATTTCTAGAGGTTCAGCTAAGGCTCAGAATACTCGGCTCTTAACATTGTCCCGGGAAGAAGGGCTGCTCCCAAGTGCAGCAATCTCTTATTGAGCTTTCAGGAAGCTTTCAATTGGATGCATATTTTCAGCTTGCTCTCTTAGTTCTAGTTTTTTAATCTGTTGTACTTGGTTGGTATCCTAATTCGTTTATCTTTTAAAGAAGAAAAAAAGACAAAACTCTTTAATACTAGATTATTTACTTTTAAGAGATTAGCAAGTATACATCGAAAATAAGTCCTTACAGCTCTTTATAATGTAATTTCCTTACAAGAATGCCAGTTAAACATGTTAGTATGCAGGCACCAACCCGCATGAGGTAGTATCACGTACAGGGAAATCGGTATTAATCTGTACCATATACTGAATCAGCAAAATTGCGTATGTCATTTCAATTTTACGAGAGGCTTACGAGCTCGTAGACTCATGGACGACCATCGTTAATTGTTATCCATCCATTTAGAGATCATGGTATCACCTTGAAGATTAGCTCCTACAAAGTTGTAGCACTAACTCCCGCTACTAATGTACGTAATATCATCCTTCGATATATGCAGCTTTCCTTTGTCTCGTCTACTGCTTACTTGCCTCCGGTCCGATTCCCCTCGCTGACAGAAAAAATTTTATCTCAATATCTTAGGAATTTGACAAGTAACATGATCATACATTACTAATGCCATTGTGATTGTTTTAATGTTTTTACCTTCCTCAAGACAAATGCCAAGTATAAATAAGCTACTTCCCATTCTTCAGGAGACAGCGTGCCTGGCTATGAAATCCGACATGAGCAAAAAAAAAAGAAACGCTCCATTTATACAAGGGCAGCCAAAACCAAGTAAAAGAGCCACAACAAATTAGCCTTACTCTTGTCTTCTTTACCATCGCCCAAAGCACCAAGCCTCCGCATTAACTCGACATATTCTCGACTTTTCATATATTGGTGCACAAACTCATGTGCATTCTTCACAAAAACTAGCTCTAATCCATACTGCAAAAGTTTAATAAAGTAAATTCCTAGAGAATAATTTATGCAGCTGATGCTTAAAGAAATTGCGCAGAAACTGTGCCGCGACAATACTAAATGTTAATTTTCAATACCGAAACAAGCTGCAGTAAATGCATTTATGATGGAACAGTACCTCTTCTGCCATTGACTTGAAGACATTAAAGGGGACAATCCACTCTGGACAATCAACAGCATCCTGCAATTTCAAATCAAGAATTTGTTTTTGTCATCTAAAGAAGCATCTTATACTGATAGTTTTAATAGGATATGATTATATGCAATTATAGATAGCTACGATACAAAAAAACTACTGTTAAACAAACTTGTAAGAAATGGGAAGAAAGAACAGAGAGGTACCTCAAGATGGAATTGGTATTTGATTCCAAAAGGACTAGATGATCTAAATTTCTGAATCAGAAAACAATGCCCTATTCAGATAATCGGATATTCACATTTTAAAAGTAATGCAGTTGCAACTTTCAAGAAAATCTACCTTATCCGAATATTCCTCATCAAAACGTATCCAGTAGACACTGTTACCAAAGGCCAAACTGTCAGCTGCAAATCAACACAAAATGAGAAGTTCCATCAAGAACTAAAGTGGTCTATATATTATGTTCTTCATTGTCCTTGAGTAACCGTGGAAAGTTTACATGGTTGAAATCTTCACAAATGCCGGTTAAAGATATATAGGTAATATTAAGGTGCCAAGACTACACCTTCTCTCAGTTTTTTGATGATGACATTGGCGTCTGGCATTGTCCCAAAGAACGTGCCTCCTGGACGAAGTAAGGCTGATACATTTGCCAAGGCTCTCCTTGCTCTTGCCTCAGTAGACCAAGAATAATGCAAGGCAAACTGAACATTTTTGCAAGTAGAAATGTAAAAACATAGTATAAACAAATGCATCCACATAGACACACAAGAAAAGCCAGAGTACAGGCATTGTGTTAGTAGAGTAAGCACAAAGAACAGCAAAGCAATGATCAATTAGCAAACAAGTATCAGTGGTTCATTGTAAAAGACATGGAGAGATGAAGTCGAACAAGTAGCAACCAGTTATTGTACATAGCAGACAAAGGAAATTAGAATTTAAGAACGTATTCAAAATTTGATGTTAAACATAGAAGCTAAGATGAAAATATCTTAAATATAAAACAGATAAATCTAAAGAGAAGTGTGATGATTCAAAAAAGTCCAAGCCTGATGCCAAATCAGTGGTAGAAAAAGAGGAGAATATAACTTTGGTCCTCAGTAAATTAGAAATTAGACATAAAAAGTAAAACTGCAGATATTAAAATACAACAGATGAAATCTAATGAGAAGAGGATCAATTGAGTAGGACGGCAAAAATCAGTGGTAGAAGTAGAAAGAATCAGAGAATATAACTTAGACGTCAGTAAATTAGAAAAACAGATACAGAAAGTGCAAGAACATTTACCTGACAACTACAGATATCAAAAGGACCATCATCAGCCAGGACTTTGTCCAAATGAACCTATGTATCAGCATCAAACAAATGGTTAGATGCTTCAATATCTGTAATTTCCAAATTAGATGAGGTATCAAATAAAGACGCTATTTGGTTTATTTTTAAAATGTATATCCAACAAAAAAGGTAAATCTGTTATGCTTAAAAGGATGAAAGTTTCACTAGCTCACAAGGAAATACCTCATAACAATCCCCACAGATGAGGCGTGCTGGAAATGTGAATTTTTTACGTCGCTGATGATGATCTGCATCACCATTGTAACGCGTACGACAATCTTCTATCTGTTAAAATCATTGAACACCACAATATCTTGTCAGTTTGCCATGCAGTTAATTTGGTGGTAACAATGACTAACTTCTCATATTATTTTACCCTTTCAAACTATTTGTGTTTCAATTACTGCATATGGTTAAGTTAAGAAGAACAAAGAGTCACAAGGGAGTGCAACACAAGGAATCCTTTTTTTTTCTGAAATTAAAAGAATATCATTGCAATGCTCCAAGAGCAACAAGTTTTACAAGAATAAGTAATACAAAGGAGAACACTGAGTTCCCATTAGTACAAAACCACAACAGTAGGATAAACAGTTAAAGTCTCCACTTGAGGATCATTTCATAACTCATTGTGCCTGTGAAGTTTATTACGATTGTTACAGCTCAGATCTTATGCACTAATTTTTTAGCAGTGATGTCCACATTAATTTACTCACTTCTAAACAATCCTTTGCTGTTTCTATAGAAACTTATTCACTTGATAGCCAATTTGAAAAGCCTTCTGAATAATCCTAAGAGCAAAATGGATAGTCACAATTGCTTAAAACACTAGAAATCATTTTTTGTTTATTTTAATACGAAGGTTACTAATAAGAGAGCAGATTTACCGAGCCTTCAGCTATATCAACACCAACATAATATCCAATTCTCGCTTTATCCCATTTGATAAGATCGCCACCCTAGAAAACAAATGCAGCATACCAGTTAGTCTTCAAAGGGGTGTAAGTATCTACCAAGGCAGCTGAAAAAAGGATTTAATGGGAGTTATACCTTCCCACAAGCAAGATCAAGAACAACATCCCCATGACGAGTATAAAGTTGAACTAGCACACTCTTTATCTTCAAAATCACATACTTCCATTGATTAGATAATACAAGCATATTATCAAACAACAATATGTGCATCAACTACAAAGAATAGTCACAGTCCTGGTACCCAATTGTTTAATTTCTTCAAATGGATAATTGGACTAGCTTCTCGTTCTTCCAAAGTTTGATTTGTCCTTGCGCTGTAATGATCAGCCACTCTCTGAACAAAATCTTCAGAAAAATGTGCATCACCTGTAAAGAAATAACTGAAGTCTCATGTCTAAATAATACAACCAAGTACTGCAAGGAAATGGGACTTAGAACTAGCTGTGAAAAGTTTCCCATCTCACCTTGACCTCATAATAGGCTAAACAACTTAAAGTTCTATCTGAAGGTCTGCTCAGATAATTGCAAAATGATGTCCCTACATAACCCAAATTTCAATTTTACCTCTACCCAATTTAACTGGGGAAAGGTTAAAGCTTGTGGATCATAAACCTCAAGTCTTAAAGAAAAGTAATTGACCTCATAACCAATGTATACCTGTTTCACACAAGCAAACAGCGAAAAAACAAAGTAACAGAACATTATTGAAAATCAAATATTAAATTAAACAATTTTCTTTTTTTCTTACGAGAATCTAATACGAAGATAGTAAATATATGAGCTTAATGCTTAAAGGGATCAATTAATAATCTCAAAAGTTAAGTAGAGATAATCAATGAATTTATCCATCCAACCTTCAGGGGTGTATTTGAATCTGGATTTAGGGGGACCATCACTAGCAGAATGTGGAGAAGAATCTGGGTATCCGCGTTTCATTTTCAATATTCCAATAGTCACTAAATCCTGACTGTCTGAAAACCTTTGCTTCCTTATAGCCTTCCACCAACAGAGGAAAGCTCTGCGTCGAACTTAAGCCCCTTCGAGTTGGCCACGGAGCAACTAAATGCAAACTTTATGATCATACAACCATGAGAAAACTTTAAAGCCTAAAAAATGAAAAGCGCAAGATGTACCTATGACATGGAACTCAAAACTATTATGAAGCTGGACTCAATGTAGACTTTCTAGCACCCAAAAAAAAAAAAGTTCACAAAGCAGGTCATAGAGTATATGGTCTCTAACAGAGAGCAACAAAAGTAATTACAGAACTAAGAATACGCAAACAAAGAACAGAAAGCAAACTCCATTCTCTTCAGTTAAAACAATAAGAAGATGGTAATAGTAACAGCCATAATAACCAACACCAAACTAGCCAAATAAGAATATAAAGTGCAGAAAATTGTTGCAAATTTGGAGAACTTTGATTTAAGTCAAGGAAAGAAAAGGGGCGAAGAAGACAAAATGCAACTGACCATGAATAGGAATATCACCAAACAGACACGAGAATGAATACAAACATGCACGGTCACTTAAAGCATCAGCTACATTCAAGCAATATCAGAAATTAATTCTAACCAAACTAAAACGAATTACCAAAACAAAACAACGCCAAAGGAAGATCCTTTACACTTGGAATAGCACCTACGCTAATCCTACATTACCTAAACTAATTCAACCAATATTAGAGACTGCAATTGCTAAATTAATATGTAACAAGAAAACACAACAGCAGGCAACTTCCAGTAGTATAAACAAAATATTATATGCTGAAAACAAGAACAGAAATCTAGGAATAGCAAAGAACCATCCCAACAGGAACAATTAAGTATTGGAATTTGACAGACCACCGGTTGAAGTAACAGTTGAAGAACTAATCATCAAATTCCCCTAAACAGTAAAACAAAAGATCAAATAGGCGTGCAAACTCATCATCGGCAAGCAAAAACACTAACCAAAAGCATCGACAAAAAGGAAGGACATTGATCCATCCCTCCATAAGACTTAAAACCAAAAGAATAACTCAGAATATAAACAAAAGAAAAGCACACAAAAAGGAACCACAAACTAAAACCAACACAAAAAGTACTTGACAGCTAACACAATCGAAAATATGAATATTTGTCGCAACCAAAGCTCATATCAACAAAAAAGCAGATCAAAGTAGGATAAAAGCCATAGGAAATAGAGAAAGGGACTCGTGTACCTGCTTGTGATTTCTGTTTGAGGAGCAAACAATCCGAAGAAGAAAAAGAGTGAAAACCCGAAGGTGAGATGAGTAGCTAGGACAGAGAGAGTGACAAGGGACGAGAGAAATGGTGACTGCAAATTCAGATTTGTGAAAGACCCTGGCTTTTCATTGTGAAAAGGAGAATCGGCCAGATTTTCTAGACGTAGACCTTTTTCTTGATATTAAACGACATAGTTTCAATTTTTTAATTTTTCTAATTTATTTTTCTTTTAAAAAAAATTACTTTTCCTTCTTGTTCGTTCTTTCCAGAAATTTCCCTCAATTTCAATTTTCATATTTTAGTTCTAAAGTCAGTTACTAACAATTGTGTAATTAAGTTCAAAAGTTGATGACTAAAACTTTTAAAACATTCTAATTTGATCCTCAATTTTTTAATTTTACAGTTATGATTTAATTAAGTTAAATTAATATCAATTAGAGTTTCTGAAACCACCGATTATAACCAAAATTTAGTTTAATTAAGAATTAAAATGCAAATATCATAACTTAACTAATCTAAAATAATTAAATTGCAACTACAAAAGTTTTAATTACATCTAAGTGTCCAACATATTAAGCTCATATCCAAGGATAAAATTTATGCTTGTTTCCAATTTTGGTTATAACTATTTCAAACTATCGACAAAGTTAATCAAAGATATGAACCAAAATTAATTACTAGAATAGGCCTAAAAATGTAACTTAAAATTTTAAGATAACAAGATGTAAAATATTTAGTGTTAACAAAAGGAGATGTGTGAGTGAAAATGTGTTGTAAAATTTCTCTCAGTTTAATCTACAATTTTAATAGTAATAAAATATGACACTACTAATTATTTGTTCATGATAATATTAGAAATTCAATTTATTGAAAAATCAAGTATTATGTGAAAGAAAGATGGTCAGCTAAATCAATTGAGCAACAAAAAAAGAACAAGTCATTAACCAATGAAAAACAAACCAAACTTAAGCAAAATTGATAATAAATCAACCCATGAAACCAAGTATGACATTGTGTAGCAAATTAAACAGAATGGAGCGTTAATGAATAAATGAGGTCAAAATGAAGCATTTAAGCCAATTCATAAACTTTAAGATGATCCAACTGAGGTGGAAACAAAATGGATAAAAAATAAGGAAGAATCAAGTGATTTCAAGTGTAATTATGCAATGTTATTTTCCTTGTAATTCGATCTTGATCATATAATGCTTCACGAGTTTAAAGTATATGAACATAGCATTTTTTGATTTTAATGTGCAAACCTTTTCAAAATTAATAGGATATTTTATTTGATCTTTAAAACATAAACCTCTTGATCTTTAAAACAATCTTTGAGGAACCTCATAAATAGTGTTTGAATAAAGATTTTTTGAAGTATTAAGTTTTAACCTTTAATAAGACTTATGAAGCTTTGGAAAATGAAGTTTCATGTAGCTAAATGGAGCTAACTTACGATTTTGAGGATCAAAAAGTATTTTTTTAAAGGGAATTAGGTCAACTTATAGGGATATAGGTCAGTTGTTTGATATGATCATATTGTGATTATGACACATATTGGTCGACCTATGTATGACATAGGTATACTAAACTTTGTAATAAAACTTGGAAATTTCAAGTTAGTGATTTTTTGTCTTATTTTTCTATAAGATAGGTTAACTTAAAGGTAGATCAATAAGCATATAGGTTGATTAATATGAGTTGTAGGTAGACCAATGTCTTCGAAAACTGGTTTTATAATGATTATTTTGAAACTGTAAAGGATGTATTTCTTGTAAATAGGTATAAGTAATCCATAATTAGTATGTTTGGACATCTTTATAGAACGTTGATGATCTTTAAGAGAATATTAGGAGAGTTTTAATAACATTCGGGCATTCTTGCATTCACTGTGAAATGATTTAAGCACTAAAGCATTAAAATGATTAAGTAATGCAACTACTAAATTGTGATCAATTGGGGGCTAGTCCTAAATGCTATGTTAGAGTTTGCACTTTATTATAAAGGAAGATGTGTAAGGGTTTCACATAGAACAAAGAAAGACGATGTATCAAGGTTACCATCTTATTGTTAAAGAAGAAGATGACAAAAATTCTAAATGAAGATTATAGAGTGGATAAAAGATGATGAAATATCTACATTATCTTATTCTTGAAAATCCTAGAGTTACTTTTGTGCCATATATTGTAGATGTAGTAATAAAAAGCTAAAAGCTTTAAGGTGTTCACTAGAAACATATTAGATGGATTGATGATCATTAAAGAAATTTTCTCGACATTAAATAACTATAAAATTTAACTTATTTAAGACAGAGGGAGTAAGTTTTGGAATTAACAAGACCAACTACATAACTAATTTTAACCATTTAGAGGAACAATAACCAAAAGATAAAACTAGTATGTCATTGTGGACCTTTAGATGGTCGAGAGCTACATTTTCTTTGATTAATGAAAGTGATCTATCATTTGAAGGAGATTAAATCCATTTCCTATTAACAAAATGTATGCAACTTTGGAGTTGAGAGGAATCTGGCCTTCATAATTGGTTATTTATGACATGATCTTGAAGAAAGGGCTTAATGGCTACTAATTGCCAAACTATGTATGTGTTGAACGCATATTGGTAATGATATGTTTGATATGACCTTTCATTTGATGTCTTAACTTTAGGAGTTTCTCCTTAGTCCATAACATTCTTGTTTTAACTTTACAGCTCCATAAACTTTGACTCTTTATCTTATATATGTGACTCCATTTCTCTCAAATTGATTACATATCAAAAGATAGTATCCACAAGAAGTAAATATTTTCCAAACATTTATAGGATTGATATCTAAATCTCTGTTTTCTTTAATCTTACAACTCCCTATTATTTAATTTTAACTTATTGTGATTTATGGGATTTCTTGACCGTGTAAAGTTCCTTATAATTTGTTCAATATTTTCAATTGCTATAGAAGTAGTAGATAAGAAGTTCAATGAATATATAAGTTGCTCAAAATAGATTTGGCAAGTTAAAAGTCTTAAAATAGTTAAAGACTTAATGGTCTAGAAGGAGATTTTGTGAATTCTTCGAACTAATGCTAACTAGTTTATATGAGTTAGCTTTATGGAGATAATAAGGACCATATCTAATTTAAGTCCTTGAAAGGGAAAACCAAACTATTGCTAAAGAGTATGACCAAGACTTTTTTGAGTTAGTTAGCACAAATAGATAAGACTTGCTCCTTTTCATCTAGCCTAAATAAGCTTGAAATATTATGTAAGCTTTTAAACACACATTTAATGAGTAGCTATCTGAATGAAAAATAATTAAAAAAAATCATCTACATAAGGAGTTAAATGAGTTTAGTTACAATAGAGTTATTATAGTATTTGAAATTAGTTTAAAAGTCCACTGATTGATTCTATTTGCATATGCATAGAAATAATTATAACAAGTTATAAACTAGAGGATAAAAAGATGAGAGACAAACTCCTATATCTCACTAAAACTTCAATCTTTCATGGATCCACCGTCCTTACTTATTACACCGTCCTCACTTACTAACCCTAGCTTATGTTTCAAACACTACCTAATCCCTTTCCCCTCAGTTTTTTTCTACTTGGGTGTCTCTGCCAGAGGCACTCGCCTGCTTTAGTGCCTACAACAGCCCCCTTTTTCCCTCTGCTCCCTTTTCCAACTAAATAGGGACAACTTCCAGCCTTGGTCCTCCATTGTCCTCTTACTTGTTAACAGATAACCATTAAACAACAAAATGGAGATAGATTATCCACCTCTACCCTAAGCTTTCCACTCTTCTCCTTCACCGAATCTAACACAACTGATTCTGATAAGACCTTTAATTCTCCATAAATCAACGTACCCCTAGCCCTACCCTAACACCAATCCCAGCCCCAACCCTAGCCCTAACCCCAGCACCAGCACCAGCCCCAGCCCCAAAACTCTCATCTCTAGTAATAAATGTGTATCAAAAGTATAATGAAGCTAGAAAGACATGTAAACAGATGGTGGGTGATAACTCGGACACTTCCTTGTTTTAAACTCCTCCTATTGAGCTTAAGGGAAAGAAGATGGTGGCTCCAAGCATATACATCCTACAGGAAGGAGCAAGGACATAGGATGTGGCAATTTTTGGATTCTTCATGGATAAATGTCCTTCTTTCCCTATGATACAAGCATGGACCTAGAGGAATTGGAAAGGTAGAGGCTTACAAGAGCTAATGCTTATTGAGGAAGATAACATAATATTTACCTTCAGTTCTAAATCTGAAGCTCAAAGGGTAATAATAGAGGAAGGCCCTTGGCACATCTCTCAACTTCCATTATTTCTTCAGAATTGGCAACTGGAAATGGATTTAGAGAAAATCATATTGCAAAATATTCCTTTATAAGTGAATATACATAACATTTCTTTGGAATATTGGATGACTAAGGGTTTGATTATGCTAGCAAGTTATTTGGGAAAATCAAATTGTATGGATGAAAACACTACATTGAGAAAATGTGTAGGCTTTGCTAGATTAGGTGTAAGTATGGATTTTCTAAAGAAATGAAAGATAACATCCCTATACTAAGGTTAGCCGATGGGAATTCTCTCAGAGAAGACAAAGTGCTAGTTACTTTTCAATTTCGTCAAAGCACAAGGAAAATAATGGAACCTCACGGGGAAAGTTTTCATAAAAGGAGACTTTTAGGAGGTGATGAGATTGGAGGAAGCCAAAACAGTAGTTAACAAAGTGATAGTGGAAACAGAAAAAGTGACAGGGAACCTAGAAGGCAAAGAGAGTTTGGATAAGGTAGATAATTGATCGAGTTGTTGATATATGTAAGTTTTAATTGATTAACCTTGATAATCTATAAGCGTACAGGTCATTCATGTAGTACTTAAGAAGTCGATCCCACGAAGAGGGATAATCTAATTCTAAAATCTAAGGCCAGAACAAATAAAAAAAATTCAAAATGTAACAAAACTAAAACAAGAATTCAATTCAATCTGTCAAATCAATTCAAGAATCAATTACAAAAATATTAACAATTGAGCAGTTAAAATATACATTCAAGAATCAACCTAAGGAATTACCAATTGAGATAAAGGGAAATTTACTTGTCTTCAACACTAACCTAATTGCTTATGAATTACTGGATTATCGGTTTTAGACGATCCTAGGGTTGATTCCTCTCTTTCGAGTTATAACCATTAACCTTAATTTATAAACCATAATCAGATTATGGAAGTTGCAATTTCTCAATTAACAACCTATCTAAAACCTTAATTAGATCTAAAGTTGTCTAATAAACTATCGGAAACCTATGCAAGATCTCTCTTTGCATAATTTACCAATTTGATGTAATTCTTGTTTTTTTAAATCTCCTAACTCTCGTTAGCCCAATTTAATTATTTTTCATTCAATTCACCTTCTCAGTTTATCACTGAATTATGCAATTGTAGAAATTAAATCACAATAAAGTCGAATAATACATAAAGAATTAGATTTCATTAAATCAAAGAAAAAACTTGGAAGTTGAGTTTAGAAGCAACATCAACATCCAAAAATCCTATCATCAACTATTATTCTAATTCTATATAATAATAAAACTAAAAATAGCAAGAAATAGGAAATTAAATGGATGGCGGAAGACAATGACATCAGGAAACTCCTAATCCGGGAAGTACGTCGAGTCAACTTCTTCTTCTCTTCTCTCTTCCTTATTCTTTTTCTCTATCTCTCGATAATTCTCTTTAGGGTTTCTCTCAAGTGGCTGATGCAATTTGTCTTATTCTTTAAATAACTTTTGTGTTCTAAGCAGCTCTAGGTTTTTTTCGGGGTCCAAAATGTCCAAAAAATCTCTTGAAACTTGACATTTTTAAATGTCTACGCGTCTGCCTGATATAGGCCACGATCGTGACCCTGAAGGCCACGATCATGGGTCACATCCAAGCCTTCTGTCATGATCATGGCAAGTAGGCCACGATCATAAGCCATGTCCTGAGTTTCTGTCAAGATTGTGGCATATGGGCCACGATCATGGGCTAACTCTAATACTTCTATCATGATCGTGGCTTGTTGTGCCACAATCGTATGTCATTGTTTCGGCACGAATGTCTCTGAAACTTCTCTATTCTTCGATGTTGACCTTGAAACACTAGCAAACACATCAAGGTACCACAAAAACATAATAATTAATCTCAAAGACCTGTACTAACCCATAAAACACTTAAAACATAAATAATTAACAAACTAACACGATTCTTACTTAAACACATACCAAATGATTGAATTAACAACTAAATATATATCAAATTAAGCCCTAAAATATGATGCAATTCATACTTATCAACATCCTCACACTTAAACGTTTGCTTGTCCTTAAGCAAACAAAACAACAACCACACAAAATCACCTAACACGCAATGCAGTAATTAGACAATGACTTCAACTTCATGAAATAAATTTAATTTTAAACACAATCATTAAAGTTATATTAAATCATTGACATGCAAAATCTGTGTCTATAGGCTTTGAACTAGATTTACATATTAATCCAGGTCCAAGTGTTAATTTATTTACCCTTTTCAATTGTACACACGCATTAATAATTCTTTGGTCATTCAAACTCTGTAATTACTCCTAAGTACGTTTTCATGAAAGTAAAACTACTGCAAGTTCGGTAGGTTTTATTAGAAAACACTTTTTTTATTTATTAAATAAGGTCTTAGTCTTTTACTCAAAGGCAAACATTGGTGATGAATATCGATCTGGTTACTCGACTAAGTCATTTTTTATTAAGCTGCTTGGTTGAAATATTATTATAGCCTTTTGATGTGGAGGCACACATTTGTGATGCGTGTCGATCCGGTTACTCAACTACATCACGTTCTGAACTAGCTACTAGCTCTATTCATAACCCGAAGGCTAGTGGAATAGTAATTTATTTAAAATTAACAAACTCATATTTTTATTTATTTATTTTTTTTTATTTTTTACCTTGTTACTTTAGCTACTTGTTTTCATGAAAAATACTAACAAAACTACTTAAGTCGAAAGACCTAAAATTATGAATGATTGTGACAATTTAAAGGGTGACAAACTAACACTAAATTGTAATTAACTTGCATATTTAGTCAAATAACCCAATTCACTAATTTCACAAGCTAATGACTCTTCACAACCTAATAGACTATGTTCAAAATTAAATCAATTTCAATCTATCTAAGTCGTTGACACATTCACACAATTCACAATATGCAACTTGACAACTATCATACAATGTAAAAAATTCACACTTAAAGCAAAACACATAACCCACCCTATTGGAACAACACATTATCCTTAATGTGAGAAGGAGACACAAACACACCAGGGGAAATAAAACACAAAATACAAAAAGCATAAGGAAAAAATACTAACAAAAATGAAAAGAGAAGGGTTAGAACACAAAACCGTCATAGTGACTGAGGTGGTGATGTGTCAGAGGCGGCGATTAAATACGCTTAACACCGATCTGGATTCCCTTTCTTATAATTGATTCAAAGAGAATAAGAGAGTTAGCAATCTAACCTTGCCACATCATTGCAAGCTTATTTCAGAATGAAAGCAAACCTAACTACATAATAATTTAAATCTAACCTAAACATTCTAATTTAGTGTCATTAGCTTGACCTTGCATACTTGGAACTTAGTCGGGATTAATTATGAGCGATTTGCTTCCACCCATCTTGTTTAACATCAATTTTGTAGCCTATAAGTAAGCTACAAATTGAAAAATGATCAAAAGGACAATATTAATAAAGTTGAGAAAACCAATTAAGCTAAGTAATGTCCTTTTTTTGAGCGAACTGTTATCAAAATAGGAAATAATAAAACTTCACGAATCTTCCATCGAATCCAACAGTTTGTCTTGTAAAGAGGTGAGTTGCTCTCTTTCTTCCCTAATCACCTTCGTCTCCTCTACTTCTTCTACTTTACGAATAGAGACTTTCATAGCTTTTTCAAACTCAATGCCCGTTGTCATCTATTCTTCGTCCTTTTATTCTTTAGAAGATTCGAACACATCAATTATCCTGAATGAGCTACTCTCCTTTGGATTCTTTAATACATCATTCATGTTGAAGGTCACTTGGTCATCATTAATTCGAAGGACAAGGTTCTCTTGATAGAAATCTACTAAAGTTTTTGATGTTCAAGTATGGTATAACGAGAACTGGTGAATAATAAGGAGGGTTGGCATTCTTTTCTTCATCCTCTTCCCTTGTCTCTTGGTCTTCTACAAGATAGGGTTCAAATTGGTGTTCCATGGGTTCTTTTAGCTCTTCCCCATTCTTAAGTGTGATAGCCTTGATATTTCTCAGAGAGTCTTCCATACTTCTTTTATAAAATTCAAAAGAAAGTTGTCTCACTTGAATCTCTAAATTGTGAATAGATGAGGCATGATTTTTTGTTACTTGCTCAATTTGCTCCTCTAGTCTCTTCTGGCCCTCTTCTATGTCTGTGAGCTTATCCAAGATCTTGTACAATTTAGAATCTCATGAACTGGACTCATCTTGGTAAAATCTATGTTCTCGATATACCATGCTAGAACATCGGAAAAGCTTTAGTAGATGTCTATCAAGAGAACCTTATCCTTCTGACTAATGATAAGGAGGGTTGACATTTTTTTTTCATCCTCTTCCCTTGTCTTTTGGTCTTCTACAAGATAGGGTTCAAGTTGGTGTTCCACGGGTTCTTCTAGCTCTTCCCCATTCTTAAGTGTGATAGCCTTATTTTGATCTTATTAATGTAATTCCATATTTCTCAGAGAGTCTTCCACACTTTTATTACAAAATTCATGGGAAAGCTATCTCACTTAAATCTCTAAATTGTGAATAGATGAGGCATGATTTTTCGTTACTTTCTCAATTTGCTTTTTTAGTCTCTTCTGGCCTTCTTCTATGTCCATGAGCTTATTCAAGATCTTGTCCAATTTAGAATCCCATGAACTGGACTCATCTTGCTAAAATCCTAATAGGTCTTGATGTCCTAAGTGAGTGCTTACATTGTTGGATCAATAGAAATTTGGATGATTTTGCCACCACGGAGTGTACATATTCCAATAAGGATCGTTACTTCCCCAACCATATTGTGCCTCATTGTAGTTTGTAAGTTCCTTACTCTTTATATTATTTACCCTCCATTATTGTTCTTTCCATTTCTTCTTGACATCTAGCTCTTTAGATGTCTCATTTCTCATTCTAAGATGTCTTGTTGTGTCTCTACTTTACGCTCCAAACTTCTTTCTCTATTTTTTTTCTTTTTTTAAAAACAAACAATAGTGAAAAAAACTTAGACTAAAGAATTAAAGTAATCGCCTCCCTGACAATGATGTCAAAAACTTCTTTCCCTATTTTTTTTAAAAACACAAATAATCAATAAAAAACTTAATTGAGTTATCGATGTGTGTAAATTTTAATTGGTTAATCTCGATAATCTGCAAGTGCACAGGTTGTTTGTATAGTATCTAAGGTGTCGATCCCACGAGGAGGGATAATCTAATCCTAAAATCTAAGGCTAGAACAAATCGCAGAAATTCAAAATGTAACGAAACTAAAACAAGAATTCAATTCAATCTATCAAATCAATTAAAGAATCAATCATGAAAATATTAATAATTTAGCAGTTGCAACACGCATTCAAGAATCAACCTAAGGAATTACCAACTGAGAGAAAGGGAATTTTAACTATCTTTAACACTAGCCTAATTGCTTATGAATTACTGGATTATTGGTTATAAACAATCCTAGGGTTAATTACTCTTTCTCGAGTTATAACCATTAACTCTAATTAGATTATGGAAGTTGCAATTTCTTAATTAACAACCTATCTAAATCCCTAATTAGATTTGAAGTTGTCTAACAAACTATCGGAAACCTATGCAAAATCTCTCTTCGCACAATTTACCGATTTGATTTAATTCTCGTTCTATTAAATCACCTAACTCTCGTTAGCCCAATTTAATTATTTTTCATTTGATCCACCCTCTCAGTTTATCATCGAATTATGCAATTGCAAAAATTCCTCGTCAGCCCAATTTAATTGTTTTTCATTTGATCCGCCCTCTCAGTTTATCATCGAATTATGCAATTGCAGAAATTCAATCATAATAAATCCAAATAACTCATAAAGAATCATATTTCATTAAATCAAAGATAAAAACACGAAGGCGAGTTTAGTAGCAACATCAACATCAAAAAATCCTATCATCAAATGTTATTCCAATTCTATACAATAATAAAACTAAAAATAGTAAGAAATATGAAATTGAATGGACAATGGAAGGCAACAACTTCGGGAAACTCCTAATTCAGGAAGTACGTTGGATCAATTTCTTCTCCTCTTCTCTTTCTCTATCTCTTGATAATTCTCTCTAGGGTTTCTCTCAAGTGGCTGATGCAAAAGCTTCCTCTTCTTTTTTATCTTATTCTTTAAATACCTTTTGTGTTCTGAGCAACCTTAGGGTTTTTTGGTCCAAAAGGTCCAAAAAATCCCTCGAAACTTGACTCTTTTGAGTGTTTACACGTCTACCCGATGCAGGCCATGATCGTGGGTCACATTTAAGCCTTCTGTCACGATCGTGGCAAGCAGACCATGATCGTAAGCCATGTCATGGGCTTCTGTCATGATCGTGGCCTAACTCCAATGCTTCTGCCACGATGTGGGCTAACTCCATTGTTTTTGTCACGATTGTGGCCTGTTGTGCCATAATTATAGGCCATTGTTTTGGCCCAGATGTCTCTGGAACTTCGCCGTTATTCGCTGTTAACCCAGGAACACTAACAAACACATCAAGTACCTCAAAAACATAATAATTAAGCTTAAAGACTTGTACTAACCCATAAAACACTTAAAACATAAATAATTAACAAACTAACACAATTCTAACCTAACCACATAGTAAACAATTGAATTAGCAATTAAATACATATCAAACTAAGCCCTAAAATATGATGCAATTCACACTTATCAATAATGCATTAATTAATAAAAATGAGAGTGATCAAATTAATTACATTCCAGACTCAGTTCAATTACTAGTGGAAAATCAGCAAATGATGAGGGAAGTAGGTAATCTAATAGGGAATCAGAGGGGTATTGGGAGGAAAGATTTGGAGAATATTCCTTGCATTGAAATGATTGGCAATATGAGGTATGAAGAACTCCTAGTTAGTTTATAGCAAAATGAAGATATCCAATAACAATAAGAAGAAGATGGGCAGAAAGAAAACAATCAAGAGGAGCAGTTTCAAAACGTGATATCTAGGAATAGCAATAGGAGCAATAGGAAGGTCTCCAATGGAAAAGCACTCTCACATGACTATTATAATCTAGAATGTTAAAGGAATAAATAGCCTTTCGAAGCTAAATGTCTTAAGGGATTTTGTTCAGAATGAAAAACCTATGTTATTTTGCCTATTAGAAACCAAAATTAGAGTAGAAAATCTAAATAAACTAAATTGTTTTGGTAGCAAATGGAAGTTTCTCACAAACCACCATCACCATGGCTATGGAAGAATTATTATTGTTTATTAAGAAGAAAGGGAAGAATAAGTTTTTCGTATTACACTTAGAATAATACTACAGATAGTTATATACGAATACATAGGTTTAAACTAGGAAAATAATCCTTATAATCATACTAAATCCCTATAACTATGATATTTACATTAACTATATAATCCCTATAATTATGTAACTACTATATTTTGTAACACTCCTCTTTAAGTTGGAGCATAGATATTGATTATGTCCAACTTGTTACAAATATAATTAACCCGATTCCCCAGTAATGCTTTGGTGAACACATCAGCTAATTGGCTCTTTGTTCTAACATGTTGAGTTGAGATTGATCCATCTTCTAACTTTTCCTTAGTAAAATGACAATTGACTTCTATATGCTTAGTTCTCTTATGAAACACATGATTATTTGCAATATAGATTACTGCTTCATTGGCACACCATAAGTTCATTGGTTTAGATTGAACAAACCCAATCTCACAAAGTAAATGATCTAACCATATAAGTTCATAGGTAGTTTGCACCGTAGCCTTATATTCAGATTCTACACTTGATCGGGATACAACACTTTGTTTCTTAATCTTCCAATAAAGAATATTGCCTCCAACAAAAGAACAGTAACCTGTGGTAGAGTGCCTATCGGAAAGATCTCCTGTATAGTCAACATATGTGAATCCTTCTATAGTGTGGTGACCATAATTTCGATATAAGATGCCACATCTTGGTGTACCTTTTAGATATCTCAAAATATGAATAACAGCATCCCAATGTGAGGTTTTAGGAGTATTTTAATGGTAAACACTTACTAAAAAGGCAATATCAGGACGAGTGATAGTAAGATAGTTCAATTTTCCCACAATTTTCCTATATTTCTCGAGATTCTCAAGTAAGTCTCCATCTTTAACTTTTAACTTCACATTTGGTATTATGGGCACATCATATCTTTGCCTCAATAAAACCAGCATCATTTAATAAATCCAGATAATATTTTCTTTGAGACAGATAGATCCCTTTACAACTACGAGAAACTTTAATTCCTAAGAAGTATTTTAATGGTCCTAAATCCTTTGTCTAAAAACGATCCTAAGGAATGCTTTCAACCTTGTGATCCCTGCTTCATCACTTCCAGTTATCACTATATCATCTACATATAAAACTAATAAAACGTACCTAAAATTAGATGATGCAAAGAACACTAAGTGATCATATGCACTTCTTCGCAAGCCAAACCTAACCATTACAGTATTGAATCTTCCCAACCAAGCATGAGGAGATTGCTTCAAGCCATATAAAGACTTCCGTAATTTACACACTTTCCTTAACTCCCTCTGAGTAAAAAATCTAGGTTGTTGCTCCTTGTAAACCTCTTCAAATAAATCCCCATGTGAAAAAGCATTCTTCACATCAAGTTGGTGAAGTGCTCAATTGTAAGTGGTAGCTAAGGAGATAAACAGGTGGATATAAGAAAGTTTTGCAACTGGAGAAAAAGTCTCAGGATAATCAACCCCATATGTCTGAGCATATCCTCTAGTAACCAACTGAGCTTTTGATCAAGCAACAGAACCATCAGGATTAATTTTAACAGTGAACACCCACTTACAGCCAATATCCCATTTCTCTTAAGGAAGAGGCACAAGATCCTAATAATGATTCTACTCTAAGGCCATCATTTCTTCTTTCACTACAACTTACCAACCATTATGAGCTAATGCTTTAGCAAGGGACGTTGGGATAGCAGCAGAGTCTAAAGAGGCTACAAAAGACTTGGAGGAGGGAGATAAAGCATGATAAGATACAAAAGAAGAAACAGGGTAAGTGCGTACGCATTTACCTTTATGAAGAGCAATAGGAAGATAAAGGCTAGAATCAGGTAATGGTGAGGAATTTGGAGATGAAGCAGAATGGGTTAGGTCTATGTCCTAGCCAATGAGAGGTGCCTTAATAGATTACCTATATATTGATAGTATAAATAAGAAAATTATCCCGTGAATCGCTAGTGTATGAAGAAGAAGGCACAGGAGAACTAAAGAAGAGGGTATTCTCGAAAAAGGTAACATCAGCAGAGACCAAATAATGACCCAATGAAGGAGAGTAACAACGATATCCTTTTATAGCATGAGAATATCCCAGAAAGACACACTTGAGCAATTTGGGATCCAATTTCGCATATCTTGAATAAAGCAAGTACACGAAAAAATTTGAGGACCAGGAGAGAATAATGTATATGAGGGAAAGAGAAGGGAATATGGAATTTGAATATTAAGAGCAGAAGAAGGCATTTGGTTGATTAGGAAATAAGCAGTAGAAATTACATCAGCCCAAAAACCTTTGGGACTTGCATATGGAGCATTAGTGCCAGGGCAATATCTAACAAATGACGATTCTTTCGCTCTACTATACCATTTTATTGGGGGGTAACAATACATGATGATTGATGAATAATACCATATTGAAAGAGATAAGATTGAGAAGTATAGTAAACATATTCTTTAGCATTATCACTTCTCAAAATGTAGATGGATTTGTTAAATTGAGTATTAATTTCAACATAAAAGGCACAAAATATAGTAAACAATTCTGATCAGGATTTCATAGGATAAAGTCAAGTAACTCGAGAATAACCGTAAATAAATGTCACAAAATAACAAAAACTAGATTTGGATGGAATAAGACAAGGACCTCATACATTAGTATGCACCAAGAAAAAGGAAGACTTAACTTGTTTATTTAGTCTAAGAGAATAAGAAACCTTATGATGTTTAGTAAATTAACCAGCTTCACACTCCAAGACAGATTTTTGTTTAAGACTAGGACATAACTTTTGTAAAAATGTGATAGACGGATGACCAAAACGACAATGAAGTTGCAAAAGGGAAGATAAGCTTGTGCAAGCAATTGATTGAGGTACTATCTCAGAAGTTGAATCAGAACATGCAGGCCATTCACCAGACGCCCCTTACCAATAATCTGCTTCATCCCAAGATCCTAAAAAGATAATAATTGGGATAGAAAGCAACGTAATAGTTTAGATTTTTGGTGAGTTGGCTAACAGATAATAGGTTAAAAGGGAATTGTGATAAACGCAAAACAGAGGATAATGGGAGAGAATTTGTTGCGTTTACTGTCCCACGCGTAATTACAAAAGTGGTAGATCCATTAGCTAAAGTAAAATAAGGTAAATCAGTAGTAGATTTGAAATAAGAGAGAATACCTGTGTTGCTAGTCATATGATTAGAGGCACCTGAGTCAATAACCCAACTAGAGATGAGGTAGAGAGACAGGCATCAGGGTTACTTGTATTAGCCAAAGCTGATGTCGTAGGGGATGGTTGTTACGAATCTTGAGTGGCAAAAATTTGTTGATAGGCATTGGTTAAACAGGCATACTCATCTACTGAAATCGTGATAGAAGGCAAGGATGACTGAGGAAGGGGTAGGATGCCATCCTGAGTAGCCACATTTGCAAATTTTTTGTTATTATTCTTACTTAAGTATTTGGGAGGCTTACCGTGTAGTTTCCTACAATTCTTCTTGATATGTCCTTCGACTCCATAATAATTACAAGTGTGAGGGTGCCACTGTTCCTAGTAATAGAACCACTATTGTTCCCACCATTGCCACCACTATTATTATTTGAAACATTGCTCATTAATATTGTTAAGTCATTGGTCACCATATCAGAAGTCACATCTTCATCTTTACAAACTCAAAGCAAACAGGCATGTACTTCCATACAAGAAGGAAGCATCTCACTAGTTAACAACTATGCGGGTGCCACGTCATATTCGGAACTCAACCTTGTTAAGAAACACTGTACCATAATCTGCTCCTCTTGTTCTTGCATTTGCTTTATATCAACAACAATTGGAAACATGGCTCGCTTTTCTTTAAAGGCTTATTTTACTTCAGTATAGTACTGAAACAGGGAGTGACCTCTTTACTCCACTCGATAAATCTTCAAGTAATTCATGAACATGAGACAAATCTTGTTTGCAAGCATACAAAAATTTCAGATATTCCTATAGTTCTTTGACACTATCACAATAATTTACAACATCATCAATAGTTAGGTCTAGAGTATTTTGGATTTGATTAAACAATTTATAATCCTCCATTAACCATTTCTTTTGTGTAACAACATCAATCATAGGAGGCGGATTACTAGTTAAATGATCTTCCAAATCTAAACTAGTCACAAATTTGCAAATGGTCCTTTTCCATTGTGCATAATTTTTCCTTCCAATCAATTTCCTATCAGTAATTTTGGATGAACCCAACGTAATTTCAATAATAGTCTTCTTATCCCCACCTATATCTTAGTAATTTTCTTATTAACAATATTAAGTAGATAAACGAGGAAAGAAAGGGGAGAAAAAAAAAGAGGATACCTCGAACTGTTTAGAACAAGATGCTTCTCCACTACGTAAATACCACTACGTAAGTCAGAAATATTCAGCAACACAATAGAAATATCTCTCAGCACACCAATATAACAAAATCAGAAGCACTCTAAAACAGAAGGGAGCTACACTTGTTTTCCATACCTATACAGATCCACAATACTCAGAAACTGACTGGATATTCCGGCAAGGACAGAGGAGGCGACACTGGAGGAAAAAACCCACTCGGCAGAAAGCAGCTCATATGCCCTCAGCAATTGACGCGTGGAAACGGTGTCAATAGCTGGGCAATGCCTGTGAGTCACGCATTTGAAATCCTACGATAGGATTTGAAGGGATGGCCGATCGACATTAATGGAGTCTCACAAAGGAGGAGGTGAGAAAAAATTTCTCCAACAAATATGTCACCCATGTAAACCGTGCATTATCCCACAATAGGGCAGAAAATGACAGAAAAAAGAACTAAAGAAGAGACCCAAAAACTTGATTAAGCTCTGATACCATGAGAAGAATGAGAAGGATAAGTTTTCTGTATTAAAATTAGAATAATACTATAGGCATTTATATAGGAATACATAGATTTAAACTAGGAAAATAATCCCTATAATCATGCTAAATCCATATAACTATGATATTTACATTAACTATATAATCCCTATAATTACATAATTGCTATATTTTGTAACATTTATGATGGGGACTTTTAGAGGTGGAAGAGTTGGAATCAAGTAAGCTGATTATCTAGACAAAACTATTTTTCAAAATGGAAAATTCTAGTACTTTGGCAACCTTTGTCTATGGTTTTAATATAGCTTTTCAAAGATATGATCTATGGAATTCTCTAAGAAGACTAAAAGCATCTATTCGAAGACTTTACATAATTAATGGTGACTTCAACTCCACTATATATAGGTCAAAGGCAGGAGGGAAATGTAATTTATTCAACTACAACTCAAATATGTTTAATTTGATCAAGGATGTGGAATTAACTAATTTAAAATTTGAAGATTATAGGTTCATTTGGACCAACAAACAAAGCTCAGTATGGTTCATTTGAAAAAAGCTAGATAGATGGTGAATATGGATTGGTGAACCACTTTTTCAAAAAGTAAAGCCCTTTTTTTAGACCCTAGAATTTCTAATCATACTCATATTAAGGTGGATATTTTGTTTGAAAAGGTTAATGTTCACCACCCCTTCAGATTCAATAACTTTTTGGTTAATATGGAGGGTTTTTAAGAAGATATCTCTAAAGGCTTGGAGTTCGAGACCTGCGGCTCAAATCAGTTTATCTGTTTGCAAAGGCTTAAGGATATAAAATAGGAATTGAAGGTATTGAATGCTAGAAGAGGAGAAAATACCAAAAAGGAGATAGAAGGAGCAAGAAGCAAGCTTTATGCTATCCAAAATTCATTGGTAGCCAACCCAACTGACTATAATCTAGCTAATGAGGAGAGAGATGCTATTAGGAACTAAATGCACGTCACAGATAATCATTATTAATTATTGTAGTAGTGATTCATAATTAATTGGATCAAGGATAGGGATTGATGCACAAAGTTTTTCTTTAATGTAGTATCGGTTAGAAGAAATACCAACAAAATCACCTCCATAAAATCTCAACCTAGGGAAGCACTACACGGGCAAGCTGAGATTGCTAAGGAAGCAAGGTAATTTTTTTCAAAATCTCCTAGGAACTGAAGGCAATATCATAGGGGATGGATAGGATCTTAGGCATTTTCACAGCCAAGATTCCTAAATAAGAAGCCTCTTTACTAATTAGATATGTCACAAATCAGTAGATAGAAAAGGTTGTGTTTAAAATGAATGGTCCAAAGGCCCTAGGATCAGACTGATTAAATGGAATTTTCTTTAAAAAAATATGGGATAAAATAAGGAGATTCATTAAAGGCACTATGTAGGAGTTTTTCAAAAAGGGAAAGCTTCTTAAGGAGATCAATAAGACCTTTCTATGTTTAACTCCCAAGATCTATACCAGTAACATATGGTGATTACTGACCTATCTCTTGTACTAATGTTCTTTATAATATCATTGCCAAGATTTTAGAAAATAGGTTGAAATATGTTTTTCACTTCATCATTAGTGAGAATCAGGGAGCATTCATGAGTAATAGACATAATGAAGATAACATTCTTATATTATAGGAGCTCTTGAAAGGGTACACTAGAAGTAAAACCCCTGAAAATTACGCTATTAAAGTGGACCTACAAAAAGATTATGATAGTGTCAACTGGAGCTTTTTGTTATAGACTATGGAGGTTATGAGATTTCCCTAGAGGTTTATCAGATGGATTCAAGAATGCATTACCACTGCCTCTTTCAGGATATTGATTAATGGAAGCTTAACAGAGATGATCAAAGGCAAAAGAGGACTTAGGCAAGGGGACCCTCTTTCCCCTTACCTATTTCTAATTAGCAAGGAAGTTTTCACTCTTCTATTGGAACACTAAGTCTCAGCTACCCCTAACTGTAAATATCACTACAAGTGTAAGTTGTTTTCACTAACAAGCTTATGTTTTGTAGATGATTTTATCCTCCTAAGTAAGCAAAATATTCATTTAGTTTCTCTACTAATGAGTGCTCTATAAATATTTGAGGAGCTATCTGAGTGGAGAATCATCTTTTAGAAAAACTATTTCATTTTGTCAAAAAGTGTAGCACATATCTCAGACTCCTTGTGAAAAATCACTAGAATGAAAAAACAAAATCCTCCTCTCCAGTACTTGGGAATTCCTGTCTAGAAGACTAAGAAATAAAGAATGTCTACCTCTTATTGAGAAGAACAAAAAAGATTGGGGTCTTAGATTAATAAAACTCTTTCTTATGGAGGTAAAATTCAACTTTTAAAGTCTGTTATAATGTTAATGCAAACCTATTAGTGCTCTCACATATTCTTATCAAAAGGACTAGTCAAAACAGTGGAAAAATTGATGAAGTAGTTTCTATGGGGTAAAGGTAAAGGAAAGAAAGGAATTGCTAAAGTGAACTAGAAGCACATATGTCAACCAAAGGAAGTTGGAGGGTTAACAGTAGGCAAGAGGAACATATTTCTAATGATGAAGAGAATTTGGCGAATCATAAGTGAAAAGGAATCTTTGTCGATCAAATGGATTCACAACTATATCTTAAAGGGTGAAATTTTATGGGCAATAAAAATTAAAGACAGCTACTCTTGGTTCTTCAACTAAATTCTCAAGTTAAGGGAAGAAGTGCAATAACATGTCACTTACAGAGTAGAGGTAGGGGATATGATTTCAATTTGGTATGATAACTAGACTGATCAAGAGGCTCTTATACATAATCAACTAGCAAGGGATTTATTAGCTAGGTTCTCCAAGAAAGCCAATATTCAAATGGCAACTAGTTTCTTTCCTTACAAGAGTTGAGAATTATACCAAGTCCTCAATATATATACCAAGGATAGGAATACATCTATTTATGGCATAGGTTATCTATTTCAGAAATAACCAATAAAAAGTAATCGAGCTAACGGATAGGGTAGGTACAGGTATAGGGTAGTGCAAATTGATTTGGAGCATACTTTTTGTTATGGCTAGCTATGCTAACTAAACTTAGTACTATGGATAGATTAAAGTTTTTATCCTCTTTTAAATAGTGTATGCTCTACAATTTAGAGGAGGAGGATAAAAATCACTACTCTTTAACTATAGATTCTTTAAAGAGGTATGGTATAGAGTTTCCTTTCTATATGTCCCTAGTTTTAGTCATAGTTGTTTAACAAATATTTAACACCCCACTCCCATCCGGCACGTACATGTACACCCTTCGGACAAACGAGCGCATACTTGACAAAAATGGCACGCTAACTATCTAACTTTCAATATATCGTATGGCATCATAATTAAAATCACAATTAACACAATGTCTAAATCCAAAATCTCCGTATTTCATTTCACAAACCATAATTTACAATGTGGCATGATATCCATCATTCACGTTTATACAATATTAGCCTATCAGAGTCACAGTTCTATCTTCAAAGTATGCTACATACATGAGGATTAAACAAAAATTTAAGCTAATCCTTTAGTCCCAATTGACCGACCTTTGAGCCATGTCTTCTATCCAAAAGTTGTACAAAATCTCTTCTAAGCAGTCTTAGAAGATAAATCGTCACCCTCTCAAACCTAAAATGTCAACGTTGCAATTTGGTTGAGTTTTGCGAACTCAGTTGAGTATCCATCCTTGATGGTTCACTCTTGTTATGCAACACAAAAATTCATGCTATCATATAATCCATATCATCACAATTATCATCATGTGATATCACGAAACACTTTGTTCACAATTTGCCACGTTTCAAAATCCATACAATTCATCATTTCATTGTGATCATGCAAATTATAATCATTGATAATCAATCACATATATCATACAATAAAAGTCCTCAAAAAATTGTAGTTGCTCAATTTATTCATTTCATATGTGTATGCGATATTTATGAGACTCAATTTCATTTATTACGTTGTTATGACCGAGTGTCCTTTTCACTGTCCCGTATCTGTTATGGATACTGGGCTCTATCATACTGTCTCGTATCTATTGTGGATATCAGGCTCTATCATACTAATTAAGTCATAGGCTCTTACCATGAATGTCTGATCTTTAAGCTTTTTTTCATTAATGACTCTGGTCACAATTGCTTTTCTATTTCATGCACTCATGGAATAGATGCGTCAAACATAATCAATCATCATGTTCAATTCATTGCATTCGCATTCACTTTCTCATTCACATTGATCATTGGACTTGGTCCGACATTCAACATATAAGTTGAGAACACATTTATTTAATCACATTCACATTCAAGGAACACTTCCATCGTGTTATTCATGCATCAAACACCTCGGACATTTTATGTTCGGAAATCAGTACACAACATCACATATCAATTCACATTCACATTCAAGAAACACTTCCGATGTGTTATTCATGCATCAAACGCCTTGGATATTTTATGTTCGCAATTCAGTACACAACATCACATTCAAAATTAAACAAACAATCAAGGTGAGACCATCTTAGGTTACTCATTAATGCTCCCTTTAGCTTATTACCTTGATTTCCCAGTAGTGTATGGAAGCGGTAGCTCAACGTGTTCTTCTATATGCAAACGCATACATTTATATGTCACTCATGTTTTCATATGAATAATCAATCATAAATACATTTATAAATGTATCGTGTAATATTTATGTTCAATGACAAATTCTCGGGTATGTTTCTTTGATACACTTTAGAAACAATTTACAACTCCTTCCAAGCATTCTTTACTCCAAAATACACTTTACTTACCTTAACCCTTTCATTCAACATCAACTAAATTCAATGAAAAAATTGATTGCATTAAACTCTCAAACCTTTACTCAGTTAATTCAACATTGCCTACCTAATTCATAATGCATCAAACAATCTTATCACACATTTAACCAAAATTTCCTAGATTTTCTCAAGCAGATTTTAGGTCAAATTTGTATGGCTATTATGACCTAGAAATTGACGTTTTGAGACAATAATTTCTTCTAATATGTTTCTTTATGTCTTAAGTTTCAAACGAAACAAAAATTATTCAATTTGGTTCATGATTCCATGAGTTATTCTCAAAATAACACAGACTGGGTATGTTCGAAATTTTGGCTAGTGCATGATTGAAGAATTAGTGCACTCCAACTTGTAAAACTCATATCTCTCAATTATGATATCAAAAGATTACAAAATTTATACTAATAGAAAGATAAGAGAATAAGCTACAACTTTTATGAAGAATACTTTGTTTGTTTCGACCTACAACAATATAGTTTATTCGATAAAAATAGGACATGATTTCTGTCAAGGGTTGTGCTGCAGCCTATGTCATAACTCAACTTCGAGCTAAATGTCAAGACCCGTAAGGACAGAATTAAAATTTGATTACTTCATGAAAAATGTAGCCATATGTTTTTAGTTTACTCTAAATCAAAATCCATCTAATTTGGATATTCACAGATCAAGTTATGTGCAAAATACAGATGTATATTCAGAAAAACACTGCATATATCGTACTCCAACACACTTCATTGCCAAAACCTTAACATTTCTCTATCATCTCAAGTTGATGAGTCAGTAAAACCTAATTTTTTAGTTCAGAAAATCTCTAGTTACAAATCACAAATTCATGAATAATCACAAGCCAAAACAGAACCTAATTCGTACTTTTACATGTTACAATTTCTGCATTTCCCTACTCTTCATTTAACTCTAATGATCACAATCCTTCATCTTGTCAACCATATCACGAATTTGCTTCTTCCTTCACCACTCACACATGCATCCACACCATTCATGCATGAATCAATCCACAAGCATGAAAATATAGACCACTCATGTATGCATCCATTTATAAACATGAAAATCTTATCAAAATGTCATTTACACTGCTATAAAACTTAAAGCATGACTTACTTGATTTTCACTTCCAATATCAAGGTTAAAATCTTAATAACAAGAAGACAATATCACAAAAGATAGCAGAATCTAACTTCCTTGATGCAGCATCATACAAAGATGTCAAGTGATGATTATTCAAATTAAAACAAAATATAGGAGTTTGTGAGAGTAAGAGAGAGTTTCGGTTTAAAGAGTGTAAAGTGTAGAGTGAAAGAAAGTTGCAAAAACTTCAAAGGTGAAGATGAGTCATCACTTGCCTAACTCTTTGAATGCAAGGTGTTTTGATTTGCAATTAACCACATGTCACACATGCAAGTATGATACTTGTCCTTCACTAAAGCAACCTACATGTCTTCATATGTGGCAGTCAAATGTGACTTAGCTATTGGCCACATGTCACACATTAATTGATCCATTTTTCACCCCATAATTAGCCCATTTGTCAATTAATTACTAATCCAATTGTCACACTTTCATTTGTCTCTTATTTCTATATTTTTCTTAGTCTAGAATACTTCAAAATTTTCAAAATATCCGAAATGTCACTAAAAATGTGAAAATAATTTTAATACACACCAATTCAATTTTTTTCAAAGCAAATAATCCATAATTCACATTTTATTCGCTTTAAAAATCACTTATACCCAAAAAATGTCAATGAATGCATGTAGTGTGAACATTATTCATGTTTATATGTATGCCATATGATGCATGCAATGTACCACTAAATTCTTGGTAAACTCTCATATATAGTATCCTAGGGTTTTAGCCCTAATCGCGAGATAATGGGATGTTACAAAATATCTTACAAGAGATATCTCATATGCCTAGCTCCAAGCATGATAAGGAAGTTTATATGCTATTAGTATCAACTTATCTTTAAGGGATTTGTAAAGAAAGAAACAATAAAAGGTTTGCAGGGAAATCTCGATGCCTAAGTTCTCTTGTTGAACTCATAATTGCTAATATAAGAGAACAACTAGTGGTAAACTCGTTAGTAAAGAAATGTAGCAAATGGTTGGCTCACTCTTGGTGACTACACGTTTTTTGTAATAAGGATGTCAGTAATCTCATTGATCGTTCATAGACCATAGATTGTCATTAATGAAGGTGCTATGTATATGCTATATGGGGAAAAGTACTATGAAATAGTACTAAGGCATACGTGCATAAGGCCTAATTTCTAAGCAAATCGAGTAGATATAAAGAAATATTCATTCCAAGAAGGTCATAAAGTAAGAAACTAGAGAGAACAGGACTCACCTATAGAGATCAATGTAAAAAGTAGTTTGAAGCAAAAACCCTACAATCAAGCCCCTGGAATCTACAGAGAAGTAAGTAATCGATACGAGGTTTTACAGAACAATCAAGGAGTGCTCATCTTTTACATGGACTGGAAGGAATATGCATGTATAGACTTCGAGCATTATTCAATTCTTCCCTTGATGACCAGTTGCTCCAGCGATGCCAACTTGACTTAGGTAAATATCTCAAGGAAGTGACAAAAGGAAGAGACAGGCTTTACCCCAATTACCAAAATGCGATCGACTATTTTATTATCATTTAAAGTGATTTCAATGAAAATGTTTCTATTTTTTGTAATGCTTAAACACTACCATTTTGAGTAGCTTGTAAGAGAGTTAACTCTCTAACGCTATACCATTAATTTTTTCCACATTAATGAATTTTTTAAATTCTAAAAAAAGTTATAAATTAGAGTATTTTAGAATATTAATCCTCAAGGACCATTGATACTATGTTTATTAATTGTTAAGTCAAGAAGACTTTACGATGATTAATTTTGATGACCATCAAATAATAAGGTTAGAAACAAATGAACCTTTTTGACAAGTGTGTTAAGTGTGTAGATAAAGTGCAGACGCATACGCAAATCATAGAAGCAGACGCAGAAGCAAAAACATAGACACAGACGCAAAATATAAACATAGACGCAGATGCAAATCATAGACGCAGACACAGACGCAAAACATAGACGCAGACGCAAAATATAAACACAGATGCAGACGCAAAACATAGACGCAGACGTAAAATATAAACACAGACGTAGACGCAAAACATAGATGCAGACGCAAAGTATAAACAGAGATGCATACGCAAATCATAGACGCAAACGCAGATGCAAAGTATAAACATAGACACAGACGCAAACGCGAAGGCAACATAAACGTAGACGCAAAGACATAAACGATACCATGAAGAGACATTAGCATGTCAGACAGTTATTTAGTTAGAGTTAGTTACAAAACTCAACTAAAGAAGCGGTTATCAAGATTCAAGAAGCCGTTATCAAAGATCGAGAAGCAGTTAGAGACGAAGGCTATAAATACTAGTCATAGTCGAAGATGTTACAATCTTAGATAAAGTGAAAAAAGCTTAGAAATCTTACAGACTCTTAGCAATCTTAGAAAAAGTTAGACAAAAGAGAAATTTTGTAGTGTGATACGAAGAGAGCTATTCTCTGTAACAAAATCTCACAATCTTTTTTTAGTGAGAAAAAGAAAAGGAAAATAGCCTGAAGAGGCTAAGATAGCTGAAAGAATACTTTATAAGAGACTTGAAGAGGCTCTAGAAGGGAAGAAAGAATACTTGTAATTGTTTGGAGTATAGTGAAACACTCAGACGAATTCTAAGGACTGGACGTAGCCCACGGTTTAGGATGAACTAGTATAAAAATCGCAGAGTCTATCCTCTATTCTTTACTCCAGTTTATTTTGTTGTTAAACAATTATATAGAAGTTATTTGCGATTTAACTACGTAATAATTTTCATATAAACTTTGTGATATCTTTTTAACAAGAAAGAGAAGTTCTTAGCAAGATTCTATATTCACAAAAAGGATACACCATTCAACCCCCTTCTTATATATCGATTTTCTTGTACGTAAAGTTTATTCTAACGTGTGATTTACTTCACTTTGACCTCTCCCTAAAAATTCAATCTAAAGTCTTTACTCAAGAATATCATAGTGAACAAGGAAGAGAAAAATGAGGGCCTTATTGAAGTTAGACAATTCATTTCTAAGGTGAACTCTTTAGTAACCTATAACAAAACGTTACAAGCGTAAATTGCCCAACAAGTCAGGCCTTCTATTAGATCACATGGTCAACTTCCAAATTGACTTGAGAACCTTAAAGAGCAATGTAAGAATATGACACTATAGAGTGGTAAGTTATTAGAGGATCCTAAGGTGGGATAGGTTAAGGATGAGAAAAATGAAGAGAGACCAAAGAGGAAAAAATAAGAGAAAATAAGGAACCTAAATATGTTCCCTGTACATCATATAAGTCGCATATGCCTTTCCTCCAAAGATTGGTTAAGGCTAAACTTGATAAACAATTTACATAATTTTTGGATGTTCTTTAAAAGTTTTATATTAATATGCCTTTAATAGATGCTTTGAAACAAATGCCCTTCTATGCTAAGTTTGTGAAGGAGATATTTTTTGGCAGAAAGAAGCTTAAGGAGTAAGAAACTATATATTTGATTAAGGAGTCCAGTGCTATAATTCAAAATGAATTATCTACTAAATTCAAAGATCTTGGTAGGTTCTTTATTCTTTGGGTTATTGATGATATTATCTTTAACTATGCTTCATGTGATTTAAGGAAAATTGTAATTCTCATGAATCTATCCATTTGTAAGAAGATCAAGATGAATGACTTGAAACCCACCATAAATTTCTTGGGTTAGTGAATTGTTTTCTCAAATAGCTAGTTGGTGTATTAGAGACTGTATCTATCAAGTTTGTTAAGTTTTTTTTATTTCTGTAGATATTGTTATTTTATAGATGGAGGAGAATACTTAAATCTCCACCATTTTTTGAACAAGTTTCCTAGCTACTTGTGGATCTATTAGTGATGTAAAAATTTGGAAAACTTTCCTTAAGTGTTGGTGATGAAATAGTATACTATAATTTCCTAATACTATTAAATCCTTTTCATGGAAATTCTTTTTATAGGATTGATATGACTAATCAGTTAGTAAAGGAGGATATAACGCCAAACTCTTTGACCCATTTTGTATTGGTCTGTACTTGGAGATACTACTGTATATTTATATATACATGGTTGTATATGAGTTCAAAAATATATTTGAATCCTTTTGGTATATATGTCAGTGATATATAATGTTATATGTCCTTACATGAACTTAGAGTTCATCGGTATGCAAAATCTTGGAGATTTTTGACATATAAGCTTTTAAGTGTGTAAAATTGATTCCATTGGATGGATATGGCCATGGTGGTTAAATGTAATCTAATGCCTTAGAGGCGATTAGACATGATTTATAGACTTATTAGACACTTAGAAAGATTAATTTGAAAAGTTGATGTACATAAGGGCTATTTACAACCTATTAAAAGTTAAGGGACTTAAATGTAATTTTTCAATTCTTGGAAGACCAATATGTAATTTTATAAAGCTAAGGGGCTTAATTATATTTTGAAAAAGTCTGAGGACCAAAATGAAAATAAAAATTTTGGTCATTCTCAAATTTTGGGCTTAATTGCAAATTTAGGAAAACTTTGAAAGGTATAATGGTAATTTCACATGAACTAAGGCAAAGAGGTAAATTCACCACGATTGGTCAAAGAAGAGTCAAAATTCTAAACCCTTCTTTTTGTGTGTGGCCGTGCACCCCATTATTTAGCATTAAAACACCTTGTTTTAATTAAAAGAGAGGAGAAGACAGGAGAAGAGAGGAGGAGAAGAGTAAGTTTCGGCTATCACTTAATCTTCACCAAGTTTTTGATTCTCCAATCAAAACTAAAGTGTTCTAAGTTAATTTGGGATCAAGGAACTGAAATCTATCATTATATTTGAGAAATTCTTAAAGGATTTTAAGATATCACCAAAGGAAATTTTGGGTAAATTTTGTCTCATCTCTCTCTACATTATGATTTTGAGTTTGGTGTTAAGATATGTTGTTCTCCATGCTTGAAT
>JAOTAY010000006.1:15273386-15299641 GCA_025629805.1 Erythroxylum baracoense
TGAATTAATTATGATTTAATAAGGTTATTGAAATGTATGTAATGGTATGATTTATTAGGACATTTAATTCAATTAATTAGAATTTTGTATGAAAGGTTAATAAGTTATTGTTAAAAATATGAATTACATTAATTACAAATTTTTAATTTACTTAAATTATTTATTAATTATTTTAATAAATTATTAAAATAAAAATTTTGGGTGGTGGGTGGGCCACAGGCCACGGGCTGGGCTGGTTGAACTGGCCCGCGGTTCGGCCAGTCCATGATTCCACGGGCCAGCCCATGGTCCGTCCACCCCAGCCCGTGGCCATTGCTTTAAGGGTCGTGGCCCGACCTGTGGGCCGGTCAAATCGGGCCAAACCCATTGATGGCGGGCCGAGCCCAAATTGACATCCCTAGTTGGCATCCACATCAAGTGTGCTTGAGTGCTCTAATTCTCTTCATCAAGATCTTGTCCCGATACTTGATGAAGATCTAAATCTTTAAGCTTGACCTGAATTTAACATCTTTTGACAAGAGAATTCTGTTGAGATTTTTCTATATAATTGTTGGAATTGTACAACTATAAATATATTCTTAGACTCGTAATTATATTTGTAGGATTAATTGTTGAGATTTCTTCTCTTATTGTACATTATAACTTTCGAGAAAGTCACGAAATGAGCAATTTTATTTTTCTTTCTTCTTTGTCATCTTTCAAGTTAGTATCAGAGCATAGAAAACCTTTTAAAGATGGGTAAAAAATTTGTTCCTATTGTTGTTCAATTCTGAAGAGCTTTTAATGTAGGCGTCGTTCTTTCTTAATCAAATTATGATGTTTGGTCACAACTGATGGAGATACATATTGCTCAAAGGGAGAAACTCTCTTATATACATGGCAAAATAAGGCCAACTACATAATATGAAGACATGTAAGAAAAGTGGTACGCTGAAAATCAAAAAGTTAAAAGATAATTGTTAATGTCTATGACCCTAGATATTATGAAGTGATACTTATGATTACTCATATCTTATAAAATCTATAGAACGTATTAGCAAAAGCCATACATAATGGAAGTGATGAATTGAAATTTTTTGCCCTAAACCAAAAGTTGTGCATTAAAAAACAAAATGGAAGACTTCTCTTTGAATACTATCGAGAAGTCTTAATTTCAAGAACTACATAATCGGGAAAAATATTGTCATGAAGGATCCTAAAGATGATGAAGCATACCAAAAGTCGATTGAAGGACTAAGGGTGCATATATTCCTATCAGGTTTAGATGATGTTTTTTAACAGGCTTGTGGAGATATTCTAAGGAGGATATTGATAGGTGTAGATTGCATCATATTTTTTGTGGGTAGTTTAGTGTGTGTTTAGCTGTTAATTTGATTGTTTAGTGCATGTTTAAGTTAAAATTGTGTTAGTAAATATTTGTGTTTATGAGTTTTTGTAGGTTGGAACATGATGTTAAGCTTCAATTTTATAATTATGAGGTATCTTGATGTATTTGTTAGTGTTTCAGGGCAATTAAAGGAGATTAAGAGAAGACCCAAAAAATAACCCATGGCCATGATTGTCGAAAATATGCCATAATCATGACAGAAGCAAGAGCAAGGAGCCACGATCATACGGGATTATGCCACAAATATGACAAAAACTGACGCAGGGAGCCACAATTTTGACAGAAGCAAGGGCCACGATCATGGCATGTGCAACAGATATGAGGACAACAGTCTTGACTTGAGTTTTTGAGGGCTTTTCTGACTTTTCTAACCCAGAAAAGACCCTAGGATTGCCATAATTGGAAATACTATATAAGACTTAATGATGTAACCTTAGGGAGCTTCTACATTCTGCCAATTTTGGAAAGTTCAAGAAAGAGAGAAAAGAACAGAGAGAGAGAAGAAGATGAGGAAGAAGAAGTAGGTCCTAACAATGCTGCTTCCAGGATTAGGTGGTCTCCTAACACTGTTGCCTTCCTGAATTGTTCGATCCAAGTTCCATTTCCTTTCCATTTCATTTTTGTTCATTAATTTATAAGATTGAAATGGATTGTATGATGATCAATTTTGGATTGTTAACAATGTTCTAACTCTTCCTTCGAGATTTTACTTTGATTTAATATTAATATAGTCGATTTTGTGATTTATTGATTGGATGTTATGATTAACTTCGATTTTTGCATATTTCGGTAACAAACCAAGAGGGTAAGCTAGATATAAATGATTAGATTAGGTTAACAAGAGTTAGGTGATTCAATAGACCACATAGTTAGTCATATCAGTTTTTGCACGGAGAGAGATCTCGTGTGAGACCTGATAATTTAGTAGAGAGCTTCTGATCTAATTTTAATTATTGTGGGTTATTTGTTAGTTAAGAGACTACAAATTCATAATTTAATTAGGGTTAATGATTTAAGACGTGGGATTATAACTTAAAAGGTAGTAATTTCCCCCACGATATTCTAGAACCAATACCCCAACAACACATAATTGGCTAGTTTAGCGTTAATGATAGGTAGAATCCCTTATGTCATAACTTGGTAATTTCTCTTATTAATTTCCATAGTGACCTTTTGTGTTGCTCAATTTCAATTCTTGTTTTGTGTTAATTTCTTGAGTTGAATTCTTGCAATCAAATTCCCATGTTTATATTCTTGTTTCATTTTTAGATTCATTTTATTAATTTCTGAGCCTCAGATAACCTAGGATTAGATTATTTATATTCTTGGATTGTTGACGATGTTTTAACTCTTCCTCTTCTTCTTTTCTCTCTCTCTTGAACTTTCCAAAAGTACAGAATGTAGAAGCTCCCTAGGGTTACATCATTAAGTCTTATATATTATTTCCAATTAAGGCAACTTTAGGGTCTTTTTCAGGTCTGAAAGGTCCAAAAATTCTCTCAAAAACTCAAGTCAGGACTAATGTTTGTGTATCTTTCATGTAGGCTACGATCATGGCCTTTAGTGACACGTCGTGGCCTGGAGTTTTTTTCTGCTTTTGTCACGATCATAGCCCATAATGCCACGATCGTGGCTCCCTACGCCAACTTCTGTCACGTTTGTGCCATATTCCCTATGATTGTGGCCCCTTGTTCTTACTTTTATCATAATGGCCCTAAGTTATTTTGCAAGTCTTCTCGGAATCTCCTCCAATTGCCCTGAAATACTAACAAACACATCAAGGCACCTCACAAATATAAAATTGAAGCTTAATATCCTGTTCTAACCCACAAAAACATTTAAAGCACAAATATTTACTAACTAACACATTTCTAACCTAAACACATACTAAACAATCAAATTAATAACTAAACACACACTAAACTACTTACAAAAACACGATGCAATCTACATCTATCAACATCCCCCCACTTAAACGTTTGATTGTCCTCAAGCAAACAAAAAAAATAAACAAACATCAATAACCAAAACATAAAACACACAAATGCGATAATGAGGTAGTGTTATGAGACTTAATAAAATGAATTTAACTTCGAACACAATCCCTCAAATTGTTCTAACTTATTAACTTGTGAAATCTATGTCTAGGTACCTTGGACTAAATATACAAATTAATCAAAAATTTAATGTTAAGTCTATTAATCCCTATCACTTATACACATATATTGATAATTATTTGGTCAAATCAAAAGTGTAGTTATTCTTAAGTATATTTTCATGAAAAATCAAGGTACTAATAAATTTTGTAGGCTTTTAATTGAAAACGTTCTTTTTGTTGATTTTTAAGGACATAAGCCTAGTTTTTTTACACGGAGCAAAAATTTGTGATGAATGTCAATCTGGTAACTCAACTAGATCATGTTGTTATTAAGCGACTTGTTGGAATGTCATTATAGCCTTTTGCCGAGGCACATGTTTGTGATACGTGTCAATCTGGTTACTCATCTACATCACATTCTCAACTGGCTACTAGCTGTATTCATAACCCAAAGGCCAGCAGAATAGTTATTTCATTGAAATTTATACTCTTTTTTACACATTATTTTGCCTACCTTGTCGCCTTTGCTAATTATTCTCATAAAAATATACTACTAATGTCACTTATTTGATTGGCCTAAAATTATAAATGAATATGGCAACTTCATAGGGTTAATAGATTAATATCATATCCTAATTAACCAGCATATTTAGACCTAAGTAACTTAGGTCACTAATTTCACGAGCTAATAGGTCTTAGTAACCTAAAAGACTATATTCACGGTTAAATTAATCCCATTAAATTCTAGGCATTGCCATATTCACACAATTCATAGATGTAGACCTAAACAAACTAACATACACACAATTCACAGATGTAGACCTAAACAAACTAACATACACAACGCAAAATTCACACTTAAAGTAAAAACACACAATCCAACATCCCCACAATTAAACAACACATTGTCTTCAATGTGAGATGGGTGCACAAACACACCAAGGGGAACAAAATAATATAAAATAACATGAAGAACATAAGAAGAAAATAGTAACAAAAATGAAAAGAGAAGGGTTAGAACATGAATCCATCAAGGTGACTGAGGCATATGGTGTCGGAGGTGGCAATTGAACGCCTTGAGCTTTAAAGTATCAATGAATACAACGTACATCCTGACTCTAATGTCATTGTATGCAGGCCATCTCCTTCATCATCCTATTCTACAAGTGTGTCTGTGAGTGTTTTGATGTTGTTGGAGATAGCAACAAGCTCCTTCTTCTAACTAGGTTCTTCTTCTTCCTCCTCCTCTCTAGACTCCTCACTTGTTGAGTTCTCTTCTTGTTGTTGAGGCGCTAAACTTGAACTTGCCTGCTCTACCTTAGTCTTTACATCAGATTTGTCATTGATATCCCAAAGTCCCACAATGTGGGACTTTAAGATTTTAGCATGCCACAAGTGATGAAGGTTCATGAACTCAGGATGACGGATAATGAGTCCGTTTCAATTGACATCGTAATACTTAGTAATGGCTGACACCAAGTAACTTATACTAAATTATTACTTCTCTTCCATAGAGTAGCAACAATTGCATTAAAAATACAGGTAGAGGTGCACATTGGGATATTGTGATCCATGCAATATAGTAAAAAAAGTTCCTTTATTGAACATTTGTTGGTTTCGATTTTGTCAAATACCTTTTGATCCATATATTTATGCAATAACTAATGTTCATAACTTCTAATTATGATGTTGTAGGCATTTTTGTCATTAGATTGCTCCATCCCAATTAATTCGTTCCAATAGTGGGTAGCATAGAAAATCGTGCTGATCCACTATAGGTGACACAAGGAAACTGCAAATTTCACATAAAATTTCATAATCGAGTTTGTAAGGTTGACCCACAACCTAAAACTTAGGTCCTTTGAGTTATTCAGTTCATATTAAAAAGAAGTAAAGAATTCTTGGGTTAGTTCTTAGTAAACAGGATATCGAAAATGTATGAACTTACCCCATTGATTTCTTTCTCCTAGGTTCTCAACCTTGTCTCTCAATCATATGCTATACAACGTATCAAAACCATTATTTGCTTAAGGCTAAGGGAGTGACATCAAATACCTTCCTCTTCTGAATAGATTAAGAAGGGTGCTTCGAGATCTGCCGACCTGTTCCTTCGACTGCAACCTAATACTTAGATTCTGCCCGAAGATTGGATATGTTTAACTATCCGCTTGATGCGTGGCATCGAACATTAAGAGTGAGTGAAAGTTTGAGAGAATGAAAGATTTGACAGTCGGTAGAGAGAAGGGAGAGCGTTTGGAGGTCTTAGGTTTAAAGAGATAAAGTAAAAATGAAAGTGATTAAAAGAATGGGGTTAGATATGAATATATAAGTGAGGGAAAGGTAAAATTGTAAAAAAATCTAACTGAAAATTACGTGATATTGATGCCTGCTGCAGGCCATGATCATGGCCAAAAGATGACTGCCACGATCATGCCTGGTGGCCGTAATCATGGCAGGAGACTTTTCCTACACTTTGCTAAATTTTGTCTTTTCCTTATTTCACCTCCACGATCCTTCCTTAACTTCCTATTTACACTTATCCCCTCATTGTGCTCTTCTTCCCTAGCAACCATAAATCAACATTGATCATCTATTGTTCCACGATATTTATTTGGAAACAAAACACACAAACCAAGGAATTCTAAACTATTTAAAACTAAAGTGAAACAACAAACAATTAAAAACTATAGGTTGCCCCCCACGTAGTGCTTCTTTTAACTTTAATAGCTCGACATAAGTTTTTCTCCTCTCATGGTGGCTTAAGAGAATCCTTCAATGCTGGCTCAGTTGTGGAGCTCATAAAATGTACATGTGCCACCTGGTTATCCATGCCATTGGCTTCCTTCTTCCTATTCTTTCTTCACCTTTTCCTGCGAGATTTTTTCTTCCCCAGTGAACACTTTTGTTTATCATTCTCCTCTATTTCTCTACCAAAATTTGTCCTCTTCATAATGGCCATGGGTTGGATAGGAACTTTTCATTATTGGTTACAGTGAAAGACACCTATTCCTCTGCTACCCTTAGAAACAATTCGCCCACATCTACATCAATAATTAATCTGGCAGTGGCCAAAAATGGTCGTCCAAGGATAATTCCATGTCTTCTTCTATATCCAAAATGAAGAAGTCCATGGGAAGGATAAACTTTTCAACTTGGACGTGCACATCTTTAATGATACCTTTCAAACAATGAACTCATCTGACTGTTATATTTACCAGTATCTCAGTGGAGACCATCTCTCCAACCCCCAATTTCTGACATAAGGGATATCGCATCATGTTTATGTTAACTCCCAAATCAACAAATGCTCTATCTATTTTGACATCCTCAATAATGTAAGGGATATAAAAATCCCCTAGGTCCTCCTTCTTTAGTAGGAGTGTCAGTTTCCTTTCCTCCTCCAAATCTCTTTCCACTTGCTTTCTTATTGATTCCATCAGTATGAGTCATATTTCCAATTTCTAAATCATGTCTACAACTTCATTCAGCAACTTCCTTAGATTTTCTCATTGCTCTTATCAGAAATGGAATCGAGGGTTGGTACTTTTTGATCTCAGGAAAATTGTACCTTGCTAGCAGAAAGTTATTCGCTTAAGGTTACACGCTCTAAGTTTCAATATTTTTAAACCTGGTAATTACCACCAGCGCACGAGTCATTCGCGTAGTACCTAAGGTGTCGATCCTACAAGGAAGGGAACTAGTCCTAAGTCTAATGGCAACTAAGTCACAAACCTAACAACTACTGCAGAAAAGTAAATCAATCAAACAATTAATTCAAGAATTGAATTGAAGAAATCTAAATATGATAACAAATCACACAACCCAATCCTAAAACTAACCTAGAAACAATCAACTAAGAAAAAGGAGAATTCAATTCGAAATCAACGAAAACTTAATCAATTTTGCAATTCTTGACTTAACGGGTCTAGATGATCACAGAGTGAATTACTCTCTCTCGAGTTATAATTCTCAACCCTAATTGATGATCCCTAATTTAAATTATAGAATCATGATCTCTCGATTCGTAATTGGTCCAAAAACCTAAATTAGTTCTAAGTTGTCTATTAACCTACCGGGAATTTGTGCTCAATCTCTTGTTACATGACTCTACCGGTTTGACTTAATCCTTTTCCTATCAATTAACCTAACTCTCGTTAGCCTAAATTGATTATTTTCACTTAGCTTGCCCTCTCAGTTTATTGGCAAATTATGAAGAACAGGAATTTGAATCACAATTAAATCAAAAGAAACAACCAATTAAACTTTATGAATCTCAAGAATTGAAAACCCGAAGATGAGTATAGACAATAATCAAGACTCAACAACATCAAATTCAATAATATCCCAATTTCGTACATAAATAAAATTGAAATAAACAAAGAAACTACTATCGGAATGGATCGTAGAGGTAGCGATAATTGGAAACCACCTATTCTGGGAAGTATGTCGCGTCAAGCTTCGTCTCCTTGTCTCTCTTCCTTCGTCTCCTTCCTTGATCTCTCAAAACTCTCTAGGGTTTTCGAAATGTGACTCACATGAAAGCTCTCGATTTAGACTCTCCAAGGTTACTGCATATGTCCCATAATGTTCGATTTATACTTTGGGCAATCTAGGTTAAAGTCGGGATCAAAACAGTCCAAAAATTCATCCGAAACTTGAGTTTTTCTGTCAGTTCGATGTAGTGCACGATTGTGGCCCTACTATACTTGCTACGATCGTGGCTGGCACTTTTTCCTTTATGTCACGATCGTGGCCTGAATTACACGATCATGGCCTGACTTTACGCTCTCTATCATGATCATGGCTTTTTGTGCACGATCATGGCCTATGCTTTTTAGTTTGAAAACTCTTCAACTCTTCTTGTTCTTCCCTGTTTACCCTGCAATACTAGTAAACACATCACGGTATCTCAAAAATATACAATTTAAGCTCAAAGATTCAAACTAACCCATAAAAACACTTAAACACAAAATCTAACCTAATTAAACCTTGAATGCATACTAAACACTTGCAATGACATAAAAATACTTATCAAATCTAACCCTAAAACACAATACAAATCACAACTATCAAAAGCCTTCCTTATTCTCTTGCATTTCTACCTTCCCCTTATTCTTGCATGGATTTGGCTTTAGTTATTCCAAATTAGGATGGGGGTTTTTACGTCAATGATCCTTGATTGTTTATACTTTATGTTCATTTTGAAGAAAATTCTATGCAGCCCTTTCCTTTTCCTTTTCCTTTCCTTTATTGTCTTTAGCTTGGATGGGTTCCTCCTTGGTGGCCTGGGTAATAACCATGATTTGTTCCTTCATGTTAGACAACGTGTTACTTGGGAGTGTTCTTGCATTTCTGGTTGATAATGCTTTTACCAATTGACCTATATGGAATTTCAAATTATGAATTGAGGAGGTGTGGTTCTTTGTTACTTGCTCGAATTCACCTTCGAGCCACTTATGGGTCTCCTCCATTCCTCCAATATTGTCTAAGTTTTTATCTAGTTTGGCGTCCGTAGAGTTTGCTTTCTCCTATTGGAAACTGGGTGGCCCTTGCGGCTTAAACCAGCCTCCACCATTAGCTATGTGGTTTATTAGATCACCTAACTCTTGTTAACCCAATCTAATCATTTTTATCTTGCTCACCCTTTTGGTTTGTTACTGAAATATGCAAAAATCAAAGCTAATCATAACAAATCAAAGTTAATCACAACACTCAAACATCAAAACACAAAATTGACTATATTGACATTAAATCAAAGTAAAATCTCGAAGGAAGAGTTAGAATATCGACAACAATCCAAAACCCATCATCATTCAATCAATTTCAATCTTATACGTTAATGGACACAAATGAAATGGAAAGGAAATAAAACTTGGATCGGATAATCCAAGAAGGCAACAACATCAGGAGACTACCTATTCCAGGAAGCAACAACATCAGGACCTACTTTTTCTTCCTCTTCTTCTTCTCTCTCTCTCTTGAACTTTCCAAAAGTGGCAAAATGTAGAAGCTTCCTAGGGTTACATCATTAAGTATTATATAGTATTTCTAATTAGGATAACCCTAAGGTCTTTTCTGGATCCGAAAGTTCCAAAAAATCCCTCTAAAACTCAAGTCTTAATTGATGTTCGCGTATCTATCGCACAGGCCACAATTGTGGCCCTTAGCGACACGATCATGGTCAGGAGTTTTTTTTACTTCTATCACGATCGTGGTTCCCTACACCAGCTTCTAGGTTAGTTCCCAGGTCTTCTTTGAATCTCCTCTAACTGTCCTGAAACACTAACAAACACATCAAGGCACTTCATAAATATAAAATTAAAGCTCAACCATCATGTTCCAACCCACAAAAACACTTTAAACACAAATATTTACTATCTAAATTAATTCTGACATAAACATGCACTAAACAATCAAATTAACAACTAAACACACACTAAACTACCCACAATAACACAATGCAATCTGCACCTATTAGGAATCAATTCCAATTTTGAAAGAATGTTATGCATTGATTCAGCGAGACGTTGCATATCGTGAAACATTGAAAAGAGAATTTAAAAACCTTGAAGTTATTGCTATGGTGGTTGGAAACAAATCAGAGACAACTGTTGGTGGTGAAAATTCTACATACAAATGCACTCATCGCAACCAAACTAGACATACTAAAGATCATTGCTATAAACTTATAGGATATCTAAATTGGTGGGACCATAACCGAGCACCCCGGAAGAAGAATTTCAAGAAAACTCTAATTGTTGTTGTTGCTAAGACCAAAATTAATGACGATACCATTGAGAAGACTTCTGCATTAATATTAACTACAAATAATGATGGTAAGATTTCTAATGTTTCTGAACTTGTTTCCAACAGTATATGGATAATTGATTTTGGTGCTATAAAACATATGACCTTTGATTCTATACAGGTTACTGAACTTACAGAGACCTCATAAAATTTTGCTTCTACTACCAATGGTCACAAAGCCCCAATTGTTAAGGAAGGATCTTTAACTCTCACTAATACTTTAAATTTGGATTCTATTCTGATTAATCGAACTCCTTCCCGCTCCATTGAATTTCAAAGACCATTTCAAGTCCTCACTAATGTTGTAGCTACTCCACCAATACCAAATTTGCCTCCTCATGTTTTTAGATGTGTAGCATTTTTGTGTATCCATAAACATCAACACAAAAAGCTAGCTCCACAAGCTTTACAATGTGCTTTTCTTAGGTATGAGACAAACCAAAAAGGGTATTAGTGTTATCATCCTCCAACTAAATGTATGTTCATCACAATGGATGTAGTCTTTTATGAAAATAAAATGTATTTCTCTAAATCTAAGCTTCATGGAAAGTACCAAAAGGAAATTTAGACTCTTGATTACAAAATTCAAGAGAAGTACGAAGATGACTATCATTTTTCATATGGTAATGATGTTGCTAATCATCAATTGGACCATGAAGAGGAGCAAGAAGGGGCTATTGAACTAAAGGATATTGATCAAGAAGGTAACACTAAAGAGGAGGATGTTGGTCGTTCAAGTGTAGAAGTTGAGACTCTCATTAATATACCACACCAGTTGTTTACTAAGGATGTTCCTATTGCTGACCATGAGCCACCCATAAAACAACTACGAAAGCGTCTTACTAAAGGTATTACTAAGCCTATATATGAACCCAAAATTTCAAGTAAAGTTAAATATCCAATGAGTCATTATATGTTAAATAATAATCTGACAAAATCAAATAGGTTATTTGTAAATCAATTATCTATTGTAGCTATGCCTAACAATATCCAAGACGTTTTAAAGGTTCCAAAGTGGAGAGCTACAATTGATGTGGAAATGAACTCTTTACAAAAAAAAAACTTGAGAGATTGTTGAATGCCCACAAGGAAAGAAGCTAGTTGGATTGTACTTTACACTATAAAGTATAATGCAAATGACGCAATTGAAAGGTTCAAAGTAAGATTGGTGGCAAAGAGGTATACCTAAATCTATGGGATAAATTACACAAAGAAATTTGCTCCTGTAGCTAAAATTAACACTGTTAAAGCATTATTATCCCTAGCTACAAACTTGTATTAGCCTTTGCAATAGTTTGATGTAAAGAATGCCTTTTTGCATGGTGACTTGTCCGAAGAAATCTATATAGAGCTTTTGACAGGTTGTATGATAGCAGAAAGATAGAGTAAAAAGGTTTGTAGATTGAAGAAATCATTATAGAGGTTGAAGCAATCTCCAAGAGCATGGTTTGGAATGTTCACAAATTCTATGATAGCTTTCAGATATCATCAAAGCAATTGTGACCACACTTTATTCTTGAAAAAAAGGCAAGGTAAAATCATTGCTCTTATTATATATGTGGATGACGTAGTGGTGACAGGAGATGATCCTAAAGAGAGGAAGGCACTACTAGAATACTTATCTACAAAATTTGAAATGAAAGATTTTGGTTGGTTGAAATATTTTATTGGGATTGAACTTTCTAAATCAAAAAAAGGAATTTTTCTATGCCAAAGAAAATATGTATTAAATTTATTACAAGAAACTGGTATGTCAGTATGTTAACCAGCTAATACACCAGTTAAGGAATGCTCAAAGTTATGTGTAGAAGCAAACCAAATACTAGTTTATAAAGGAAGATACCAAAGGCTTGTTAAAAAGTTACTGTACTTGGCTCACATAAGACTTAACATTACTTATGCTTTGAGTATTGTTAGTCAGTTTATACATAATCCTGGAGAACAACATATGAGGATAGTTATGAGAATTTCGAGGTATCTAAAATTTGCTCCAAGTAAAGGAACTTTGTTTACTAAAAATACAGATTGGAAAAGTATAAATATATATGCAGATGCAGATGTTGATTGTGCTGGATTAATAGAAGATAGATAATCAACTTCTGGCTACTTCACATTTATGGGTAGTAATCTGGTTACATGGAGAAGTAAAAAATAAAACGTGATTATTTGCTCAAGTATGAGAGTTAAATTTAGAGGTATAACACTTGGTCTCTACGAAGTTTTATGGCTCGTACTACTTTTACAAGATTTAAGCTATCTACTAAAGCAACCAATTAGTCTATATTGTGACAACAAAGTTGCTGTGATATAGACCAAAATGGACATCATTGGCCTCGTAATGACTTAGCAAGCACTTTGCTTAGATTTTTTTAACCTCGTAAGAAAAGTTGAAGATGGTATCCTGACAAAATTTAGCAATATCGTTATAAATTGAAAAAAAATATTCATATTTGAAAATCTTCGAGGCAAGCTTTTCTTATTTTCTGTCTGTATATTTCGTACACTTGAACATACGATTTCTTCATTATTTCATTAGAAAAGTAATTTTTAATAATATACATCAGATTTTCTAAAAAGTTAAGAAAAGTTAAAATAAATTATGTATCGTAACTGTGAAAACGTCTTATGATAAATTGAAATTCCTAGTACTGGGATGCGTGCGCTTGTTAGAAGGACAGTAGGTCGTGAATGTCCACAATTTCTGCCCAATTGTACCCTACTTCATATTTGTTTACTATCCGCGTAAATCTTAAATGAACTTTCGAAAGAAGACTTAGCAGAAATAATCTCCGGTTTACGAAGATTGTATTGAATTTGTATTCCTTTCAAAGCGATCATAAGCAGGTTTTGTTCTGAAGAAAAGCACAGAACTTGAGACTAGGCCTACCAAGGAAATGCAACCCCAGAACAAGAAAGTCTTGAGGTAGCAATGCCTGCCCATGCATACCATTTCTTCTCCCAGGGTCGTCTGCAGTGTGCCTTCTGCATTGTCATCATACAGTATAGCTGCTAGAAGGCCATAAAGAAGTGATCCAAGTGGAATGTTGGTAATGAGAAGGTTATGGTTAACCCCAGCACTATTGGGTCCAAATAGCTCAGACGTTATTGAAACAGCTGCCGAGAATATGAAACCAGAGCTTAGTCCGATGAGAGCTGTGCTAGAACGCAATGCTGCTTCACTGCCGGATGCAACAAGCAGAAATAAGGCAACTGATGTGGGCACAAGAGCAATTGATAGCCACCCGGTCCTGGCAAAGTACGCCTTGCTGCATCCATGCATCCATATTTTAGTTTATTAACATTTAGTTTATTATGAAGAAGATATTCTACGAAAAAAGGACATACTCATGCAGGAAATCTGGTGCAGCTGAGAGTAGTCGACCAAAGAAGGAGCATGATGAGTAGAGTGTAACAAGTGAATCAACTTTTGAAATGAATCCAAGAGACTGTGCTATTTGTCCAAGATTGTTACTGTAAGCTAGCCCCAATGTCCCTCCACACAAATATGCAATGTAGTAGAGCCAGAAATCCAACCTCCTCACCAGCCACTGCGCTGGGTGCTCTTCGCCAAGCGTCGTCAACCTATCCTTATCCATTACCTTCCCGAAGCAACGAAAGCAACTAAAGCACCGTTCGTTCTCCAGCACACTGTATGAATTTCCATTAGAGCTGGTACCAGTAAACAGCTCAAGATTATCCGCATTAACCAGACTGAAGCTTAAGTGGTCAAATAGGGTACTGGAACGGATGTTTTGCCAAGTCCAGTCTCTTGCGGACACAATTCCGGGCAAGCACAAGGGAAGGGCTAACAGAAAAATGGCACCTCCAAGAAGGAAACGCGCGGTTGATGCAACAGAAGATAGAGAATTCAATAGGAGGAGATAAAGGCCAGTGATAACAGCTAGTATGTTGAGGCAAAGGAAAATGAAGGAGTCACGGCTGATGATGTCGGTGGTGACTTGCCAGGAAGGTGGTTGGCGGAGGATAAAGAGGAGTGCAATGGCAGAGATGAGCAGAGGGAGAAATGAATTGAGGAAGAGGTAAACAGTTTCATTCTGAGGATCTATTGCATTGGCAATGAGTGTATATAATGCAGCAGTAACTCCATTAAAACTGATGGTGAGGGATAATGCAAGAGCTCTATTCACTGGGAAGTTTTTGATGCATAGAACATAGCATACCGTGTTGAACCAGCATATACTGCACCCTGCCATCAAGCAAAAAGGAAAAACCTGCCCCAACATCACAATTCAGGTTCATAATTATTTTGCAAGAAATCTCAACCTACAAAACCTCCACGTGACAGACACCTACATGCTTCTTACTTGTAAGAATGGTGGATGGATGATAAAAGTAAAAGTCTCAGCAACCGCATAAATAAGATTATACATCGAAGATATGAAAGGTATCGGTGCTTCCGCGTCATCTGGATAAATAAGATTATGCTCTTCCAGGTGGCAAGTGGCAACAACAACACCCCAAAAGGCTCGTTGGTTGCACAACCCAATCGGTGACATTGACTTTTATTATGGTATGGTTAATACTTAATATTATTTTAGATAATTTTTTAAATTTATAAAATAATTTTTAAATTTTTAAAAAATTTATAAAATAGCTCATCATCATGTTGTATAATTATATTGTATATTTTTAACCTTATTTTTAAAAATTAGCATAATAAATAATAATTACAATTAATATGAAATAATAATAATTTTCAGATATTTCACATATAAATAATAATCACAATTTATATAAAAAAAGACAATCATTATCATACAAATATAAAATTAAGAACAATATAAAGTATTTATTACAATTTCAATTTTCATTATATAATAAATAATAGTTATATCAAAACATCCAATAGAAAGAATAATAAATATCTTTAACTCTCAAATTATTATAATTTACAATAGGAGTTCGTGATAAGAAAACAATCGAATAGAATTGAAACATGAAACAAAAACATATATTATTTAATTTAATATCAATTAAATATATTATATATTTATTTAATTAAAATTAATTGTTAATAAAATTATAAATATTTTAATTTAATTAAATTTATAAAATTAATTTAAAAATTATTAATAAATATAATTAAATTTAAAAATATTTTTAAATATATATATATTTCAAATAAAATTTGATTTTATAATTTAAAATAAAAATATTAGTTTATAAATAATAAATTTTAAATGATTTAATTTAAAAAATAAAATATTTTTATTAATAAATATTATATAAAAGATTAATTTTTTAATTTTATTTAATGTATAATTCTTATTAGTAATAAAATATTTATTTTATTTTTAAAATAAAAATTAAAAAATCACAAAAAAAGTTTAACAAAAAACAAATTAGAAAATCTTTGAAAAATAGAAAAGGAGGAATGGGGTGGGAGAGAAGGCACCTAAATTTTTAAAAATTTTTGAAAATTTTGCAACTTAGTCCTTATATTTTAAAAATTTTTGAGTACTGACCGGTATATAGCTGGTATTATAAATATCGACCGGTACCAGACGAAACAGGCCGATATCGACCGGTATTTATACCTGATATATAAATACCTCTATTTCGTACCGTTCTCTAGCCGTTACGATACGTACCACGCGATACCAGCCCATACAGAACAGTATTCAAAATCACGGGCCTAACACGTACCGATCTTAAATCAACGAATTAGACCTGATTTGAGTGTATCTCAAGCTTGATTTATTTAAAAAGTAAGCTCGGGTAAGACTTAGGTTTAGGCTATCCAAGTTTAACTCAATCTGAAGCTTAACAATTATAAAGAAAGTAATATTATTTTGTAAAAAATAACTTTTTATTTTTTAATTTAAAAATCAAGAAAGCAAAACTTAGTCAGACTCAGGGCAAATTTTGTCTGGCCAATATAGGGATGGCAAAAATGATTCAGTCTTTCCGGCCCTGCCTATTTTTGGCCAGAATTGGTCCGTCTAGGCCGGTGACCTACTTATTTTTTTTTAAAATGATGTCGTTTTGAAATTTTTTTACTTAAAAAAACAAATGACAGGCCGGATTGGCCTGGCTCGCCTGTGGCCTTATGGGCCGTAACCCGGACTAGGCAGGGTGGGCTGTAACTAGCCCGAGCGGGCCCATTCCGGTTCGCAAGCCGGGTCGAGCTGAGGGTAGCCTGACCCCGACCTAATCCATTGACATGTCTAAGCCAATCTATGACCTAAATAAGCCCAGTCTGGCGCAACTTATTGGCACCCTTATTTGGTATCACTTCACTTCTTAAATTGTTATTAAAATAATATTCATTACATCCAAATATTATTAAAATAGTACTTACTACATTCTAAAAACGGAGACATTGATAACGGTAGAAGTTTATTTAAATCTTTTGTGAAATATTAAAGTAAGAATTACACCGTTAGTAATATTTAAGGAAATTATTTTTATGATCATACCATAGTTTGGTAGGTTTAAATTACCTAATTGTGACATGATATAAATTAAATTTATAACTCATACATTAAAAGCTGCCAGAAACAAAATTAAAATTTAATACCATTTCAAAAACTTTAAAGTGTAGCATAATGTTATAGATAACGATAAAAACTAACTTTAAACATTTTAAGAAAAGGACAATTCATGATTTTTGCTTGAAACTAAAGAAATTGTATAGCTTTATCTTTAATATATATAAAAATGATCAATAATTACTTTGAAGTATGTTTTAAATAAATTAAAATTACATATTTTTAATAAATTATTTAATAAACCAACAGTTTAAAATTAAATGATGAATTAAATCTTACAAACCTTATTTTATTTATGATTATTTATTAAATTGCAAAAAGGTGAGCCATGAAACAACTGATAAAATTGTTCTTTTGTAATCAGAAGATTACATGTTGAAATCACATAAACAACCTCTTTGTAAGAATTAAAAAAAGAGTCATATATTATGACTCTTCCCAAAACCCTGCAAGGGGTGTTTTGTGCACCGGACACATTGACCTTTTTTTTATTAATTTTAAAACCTTCAAGAAAAACTAATTTTACTACTAATCATGGCAAATTCTCCAATCTTTTTGTTGATTCTATTTAGAAGGATAGTCCTAGTGAAGGGTTGATAACATTTTGCAATTTTAATTCCAACCTTTGAGAAAAGTTGTATCACAACCTCTTGGTTAAGGAGTGTGAAGAGAGAAAGAGAAAGAAGACAGTAAGCAAACAGCTCTAGCTCGACTTGAAATCTAATTGAACCCGAAACATTCAGTCTGAATCTAAATTTAATTGGTTTCAACAAGTCTGAAAATAACTATTCATTAATATAAAAAAAGATATCGTTTTGTATGCGAAAGAAGTTCAGGCCGAGTTTGAAGAATTATGCAGTCTTACCCCAAGCCAGACTCAAAACCTGAACAAAAGAAAGTAGAATACAGCTCGAAATCCAGTCATCTTAAGCCAAGCATTCAAATAATTAACATGAAATACAGAACAGACATATCAGAACTCAAAAAAAGAAGAGCATATCAGAACATCACGTCAACTAAATTGTCAATAAGGAACACAAAATGGAAGTCAGAATGTTAAATTTTACTAATCTCTACTGCTCAAACTTTTAATCATCAAAATGAAGTCTTTGATATAGATATGTATAGGCTCTTAAGATAACTCGACGAAAGTGGTATCAGTAATTTTGATTGTTGAGTGTTGATCAGCAGGTGTAATGCAGTACACACGGTTTCCGAGATGTCTAACTTCAAGTCCAGCAATCTCACAACCAGTGAAGAAGACAGATTCATCCTCCTTGCCAATTCTACGTCTCCAGCTCATCAAAAATGCCGGTTTGGGCAAGCCTGCAAAAGTTTCTGGCAGCAACAGACGAGAAGATCACAAAGATTATCCTTCAGATTCTAATGCCTTGGCCAAGCACTAAATCAGACAGTATACCTGCTTTCAGCTCATTCTCTGCTCTTTCACAGTTTGGCTTGTAAGACTTGAGGAGAAAGGAAAGGGTTTTTATCAAGTTTGTGTACTGTTTCACGTCTACAACACCAACGAGCAGACAACAAGAAAGCAAAACTGAAGTTTTGAAATGTTCAAATCATGGTTGAAGACAATGTCAGTTCCGCAACATAGCACTAAGCATGGCATGTTGTAACCAATTGAATACTTGTTAGTAGCATTGTCTCCTGCGTAAAGGATTCTTAACTTCTTGGTCAAAGCAGCTATTCACATTCTTTAAAGCACTATAAAGTCTAAGCTTAATCTTCTCATGCTCTTCTCATCTAATTCAGAATGATAATTCTGAAATTTGCACAGTTGGAATAATAGTAACTTACATAGTAAGATATCACTTGCAATAACTAGGTCCCAAGAAGGATCAATAGACGGAAAGTTGTCTCCCCATGAATCTGAAAGTGCAGAAAAACACTATTTCAACATACAAGCAAACAAGATCAGTTTGAATGAGAGCACAAAGAAATGGTAATTCTTATCCTTTAGCATTATGAATAAATATTATGAAAATATTTTCTACCAACTATAAAAGAAACCAGTGGCCTTTCATGTGTCCCACTCAAGAATCAAGATGATCATGTTGGAATCAAATGGTAGGTTCCTACCATGTCATCCATCAAATGGTAGGTTCCTACATGATATTGTCCTAAAATGGCATCAGTACCTTGTTAATCAATTTCTATAATGACCTTTTCGTGAAAGAAGAAAAGAGAAATCCATATTGATCTTTACAATTGTTATACTACACATACAACAAATAGAAGACCAAGCTACTTACGCTTTATGTGAGGAAGAACGGGATTAACTCCATTCACCCTGCAGTTATGAGCTATGTTTTGCTCGATTTCATCATCATAATAGTCTGATGTCGTGACGTCAAGATGGAACGATTTCCAGAGGAAAATGGCCAAGGCCCCAGTTCCACTGAAAATTGGAAAGTTATTCACATCAACAGAACTTCTATTCAATCTCCAAATCAAAATCTTTCAGCTAAACAAAGGCCAGACAGTCAAGAAGTAGACACAAACACATATCAGTAACATTTTCGTCTTACAAAAGGCATTGATAGGGCTTGAAGGTAATGTGATGGAAACCAAAATTATGACCAGACCATCTAAGATTTCGCCTAGTGGTTAGAGATGTCATAGTACCTCTTCATTTACGAAATTCAAAAGCTAATAGATGCATATAGTACCTTCCTAGTTCAATGCAGCGTCGTCCTTCGACCATTGACCTATGATCAACCAACCATTCTGCAAATGAAAATGTCCCTGGCCAGAGTAAGTTGGCATTCAACTGATGAAAAGAAAACTCCCGAATGAGCAACTCCTGAGAACAAGCCAAAACACGAGGGAACAAGTAGTAAATAAAAGAGCTTTCTTAAGATTAGCTTTCTTGCCAATCTTAAGAAAACAAATCAACCCATCACAGGACTGACCAAGAAGCATTGCAATAACAAGAATTACCATTCCGGGAAAACTGTGCTTCCTCTCCACATAGCTCTCTTCTGGCTCTTTCTCTTGCTCGTCTACAAAGAATTTAGAAAGAAAGCTTAAATCTGTGAAATGGGTATTAAACTACAAGCTTGGTGGAGCCAAAAGAGAGACAGATAGAGATCAATGTAGTTACCATCGAAGTCGTCAAGATCGCCGGCGAAAAGCGAGGACGCAGAGAACAGAGCTATGTCCATCTCTTTCTCTATCGGGTTGGATACACCAGAGTACCGTACCCGATGGACTTTGGACCATATATGGTCCAATAAATTCTGATTGGGCTTATATTTCCATGTTTGTGAATAATTATTTAAGATATTTATTTTAAAATATACTTAAATTTTTAAAATTTTATTGTTTAGTTATCAAATAATAAGAATATGAGATCCTTTGAATAGAATTTCATTTCAAGAATGGGTTTAAAGTGATATAAAATTCTTAAAATAGTTTGTGATAATATATAAAATGAAACTTTTTAAAATTTAAGAATATAAAACAATTAGAATATATAAATTTTGATATATTCTTCTAAACTTTTATTTATAATTGTTATAAATTTTAAAAAACAAACCGGTTTAATAATAAATATCTTGAACCGACTATCTTTCAGGTTCGGTTTTTAACATTTCGGTTTGATTTAGTTTAATAATCATTGTTGTAAAAAATCGATCAATTTATTGATTAATCGGTCAAAATTTATAAACTAATCAGTTTTTATGAAGCAAAATAAATCGAATAATTTTTATTTAACAGTTTTTTAATTAAACTTTAAATTTTTTGATAGGTAAGAAAAATCTTCTTCAATTATTTTTAAAATTTATTTAATCTTTAACCGTTTCTATAATGGTCTAATACCGGTTGAACCTTTGAAACCTTAAATTTTTTGTCTTGCTAATTTAACTTCTGATCCAATCTTTAAAACATTGCTCAAATTACATCTAAAATATTTCTATATACATTCTTACATATAAATTCAGGTCGAGTTTGAAATAAAATAGTTTTAATTTAATTTTTTAAGAATTTTCTAAATATCTTAAAGATCAAACAAACTTGAATCTAAGCCTACTTGTTTAGATTCGATATAGCTAAACTTTTTGTAAACTTATTACAATTCTTTGATTCTTATATAGATGCAAGTAGGATCTCAGGAATAATTAAAACAAAAAGTAATCTCACAGAAAAGGACTTGTGATTTCATTTGAAAAAATGAAGAGCGTGTTCTATTAAAATATACCACCCCGTGATTATTAAAATATTAAGAGGCGATTAGTTCGCAAGAGAGAATGATAATAAGAATGAAAATAAATATAGTAAAGAACAAGAATGAATATTATCATTATAATTGATGGTTAGTTAAGAGGACGGAATAATTACAATTACCATTGACAGTTGTTGGTTTGTAAAAAATATTAAGAAATAAAATTTATTATATTTTAATTAATAAATGAATTATATTTAATGAATTATGTTGCAATTAATTAATTACAATATTTTAATTAATGAATAATTATATTTTGATTAATTAATTACAATATTTTAATTAAGTATATTGTAATTAATTACTTAATAAAATATAATTAATTATGAATTATATTTTAATTAATTATAATGTATTTAATTAATTAGTGTTAAATTTTTTAAAAAATAGTCACTAATAAGGAATGAGTTTCATTTTTCTGCTAAACGAAGAGTATGAACAATTTCCCAAACATGAGATATCAAATTATTGTCCCTATAATAATAATCAACAATCAACTACTTTTTATTTATTCTTTACTGTTAACTCTTTCTTAAACCCATGAAACAAGCATCTCTTAAAGTCGTTCATCGTGACTAAGCATTTTGGAGTGTTTCGCTAGCGGACAGGCAATGAACATCAGACATCACTTGGTTGATAGTGCTCAACTAGGGTACCAAAAGAAGCTTCAGTGGACAAACAAGTTGCGTGCACTTAGAATTTTTTGGTTTATACGATACTTTTGTTACACTTCTTTTCGCTTTCATATTCTTTATTCTTCTAAAAGTGTTCACCGTAATTTTTAATAGTGTCGAATAACTCATTAATTACATATCTTAAATATATATTTTTTTCCCTAATTGGAGTTCAATTCAAGCAAATTTCAAATTAATCCAACATCGTTTTAGCGTTTTAGATCATTAATTGGAATAAGAATGGAGTCAGGGATGGCAAAGAGTAGGGCTCGGTTCAGGTATTACTCTACCTATATCCATATCCATTTTTATGACTCAACCCATATCTATATCTATATCTATCAGTTTTTACAATTTACTACCCATATTCAAATATATTAGATTGTTCGAGTTTTTAGATATCCATCAGGTTATATAGGATATAAAAATATAACTTTTAAATAGGAAATACAAAGAGCAAATTTTTTCGAACTTTCTAAATCAAAATTAGTTTAATGATAATAAGTTAAGATTTTGATTTGTATGTCTTAAAAAACTATAAAATTGTAATAATAAAAATCATAATGTTTAGTGCAAGGACAACATAAATTTTTCAAAATCAAGAACTGAAACAAAGACTGAAATATCTAAAGCTTCAAATTGTCTTTGCGTAAACTCCACAACATTCAAAACTCCATCTCCATATCATTTGCATTATTATCATCTTATAAGAAAATAAAATATGATGAAAAAGGTGAGGACTGAGGAGTAAAGTGAAAATTTTTAAGCTATTTCTTCTAAAAAATATTAATATTTTGTTATATTTAACCATAAATATTAAAAAAAATAAAAAATAGAGTTAATAAAAAATAGATAGGATATGGGTATCCATCGGTTCGGGTTATCACTAGAGCTATATCCAAATCCATATCCACATTCATTTTTCAGCATCCATTTTTTAGGCTCAATGTCTATTTTTTGGGTCAAGTAATGCAGATATTAATTGGGTTGAAAACTTACTGTCATCCCTAAATGGAGGTGAAGTGGGAGGTATGAGGTTAAAAAGTCTTGTGTTTGAATCCCCTTAATTATGCTATTTCGATCAAATCTGTTGCATAAAGCTTGCCTAATGCGGAGTATCCGATTGACATGATTTACAGGTTATTGCGTCAATAAAAAAATTTACCCAATACACATTCAAAAAATAACGACTACAAATTTCTCCGTTTCAAAAAGTTTTAGTCAAATTGGTCGACCGATTCACAACTAGTTTTGCCATCCTCAAACTTAATAAGTCAAGAGATGGATCTATTTAGATCATTAATTCTTTTAGAGCAATAAAAGAATCTGAACAAAAACAATAAGAATGAGAATAGAAAGAGATAATTGGAATAAGAATGGAATTAGTGATTATGTTTTTTTGGGTATAAAATTTAAAAAGTTAATAGTCAAGCTAGTATTTGATATTAAATAATTAAATGATAATAAATTTTTTTACTCATATGTAGTTATTATGTGATTTATTTTGTAAATAAATACTTAAAATATTTTGTATTTTATAAATAATTAATCAAATTTGTAAATGATTTATAAATTTATTAATTTTAAATAAGCATAAATGATTTTTATAATAAGAATAAAAGTATAAATGAAATAAAATAAAATAAAATAAAATCATAATATGTGATTTTGGCGATAAGAATCAATATCTTTAGAATATACTAATAATAATTTGATAATATTCTAATAATATTTTTATCTCTTATTCTTATTCCTGTTATTTGATTTCGGTTTATATCCAGACAGTCAGCAGAAATACAAATTTAGGATTATTTACAATTTATTCCAATTTTGTTATCACAAGCTACATTACCAAACAAAACCAGTGATAAACTTGTACAAGTGTACTATGATAAACTTGTAGATCTATATGGAATCTCCTTTAATGTAATGTGACCATATTTACTAGTCTTTTTAGGTTTGTGTAGATTCTAGTGGAGAGCCAACAACTGAATCACGTTCTCACCTTAAAAGACACCATTTGGTGTTCTTTTAATGTCTCAAATGCTGTCTCTCTACCTTACCTCTGTTGTCTGAATAATTTCTATATACCAATGGTTGGTCCAAACAGACCACAAATTGTGCTGTTCGGATCGTCCATTGTTCAGTTCAGTTTTGCAGATGAAGGCTGGGGCTCTATCCTCGCAGACTTGTACGCTCGAAGGGTAACAATTTCTTCTTACAAAACAATACTATATTAAGCATAGATTATACCTAAAATTAAATTGGTTTTGGAATTGAGACAGGCAGACATTTTGGTACGAGGATATGGAGGTTGGACTTCCAGGAATGCTTTACAGGTGCTTGAACAAGTGTTCCCCCAGGTACTTCTGTTGATTGCTTCTATATTCTTAACTTCCGATAGCAATAATATTCCGGTTGCGATCAGTGAACGATCTTCGATCGTAATGTGACCCGTAATACGCAATTTAAAACCTTGGTTTCTGCTGCTTTTGTTCAGGATGCAGCTGTTCAACCTGCACTAGTTATCGTGTACTTTGGAGGAAATGATTCGATTCTTCAAGTCCAGAATGGGCTGAGTCCTCAGGTGCCAGTTCCCGAGTACACAGAAAACATGAGGAAGATCGCTACGCATCTGAAAGTAATCTTTCTGACCAGAATCGAAGTGCTTACTGATCTTATCATTTGTGAGGTTTAATTTATATGTTTGTTTGGTAGAGCCTTTCTGAGAAGACTCGAGCCATCTTTCTAAGTCCACCTCCAGTCAATGAGGACTTGATACGAAATTTCCTTGGCAGGTTTGCTGTTCCTGACACTTAGCTTGCACTTAAGCTTTGGCAAAATGGCTCACCCATTCAAATTTTGGATTCAGAATTATAGATTTCTAGTCCAAAGGACTAACCCTATCCATTCTAAGTTGAGATCAAAAGGAAAAAATTTCAAATTTCGAGTACTAGCCTGACTCAACCCAATCTGAGCTCGGTTCTAGATAAGAAATTTTGGATTTTGGATTTCGGATCCAGGGCCTGTCTAATACTTGATGGCCTGCCAAACTTGAATTTTGGCCTGCCAAAACTTGCATTTTACCTGAATTCTGTAGAAGGTGCAAGTCTTATTTTATGGTGGTTTTGTTTTTGGAAGCAGCTTAGGTTTGAGGAGAACAAATGAGAGCTGCAGAAAATATTCAGAGGCTTGTCTGAAGCTATGTGAAGAAATGGGGTTTAAAGCCGTTGATCTTTGGACTGCAATACAGCAGAAGGATGACTGGTCTACTGCTTGCTTGGCGTAAATTTCACTATCAAAGTCTTGAAAAATGAAATTTTTAAACACTATCATTTGATTATCAGTTTTTTCTTTATCAATTATGTAGATTAAAAGATATCGAATTTCCTATAATTTTAAAAATTATAGCAAGGGTTTATATCTTTTCTTTTGTATATATTATGAATCAAATATCTTTGATTCCTTCTGCAGAGATGGAGTTCATCTTTCACCAGAGGGTAGCAGAATAGTTGTGAAGGAAATCCTGAGGACTCTTAAAGAGGTTGACTGGGAACCAAGTCTGTATTGGAAGTCGATTCCTGCAGAATTTGCAGGATTATCACCACTTGATCCTGAAGTGCTTGAAGCATCTCAAAGAAATCTCCAATGGGAGACAAACTAAAATCCTGACAGTGATATCTCTTGATCAATTGATTCAACTTTCGAACAAACCACCTTCTGATTTTTAGAACTTCTATTGTTGAAATATAAGTAAGAGTTTGTCCAACTTAGAAATAATATATGGACTTTAATATACATATAAGCCTAATGAGTTACTCCTTCTATCGCCAATTAATTTTAGAATGGAATCTTATTTAAATTTGTATGTGCTAAGTTTATTTAGGCATAATCTTGTAAAATTTAACATGGTATCAGAGCAGATTGCTCTTGAGTTAGTCATCACCACTTCAATACGATAAATTTTAAATTACTTAAACAAAAAAATTTTCTATATTTATAAAAGGAAAGTACAAGTCTAGAGCTTTTATATACATTTTTCACTGGAAATTGAAAATATGTTTAAATTAATGAAATAAATAATATTTAATTGAGTTAAATTCAAAAAATCTAAATTAGGTTAGGCTCAAACTCAAATTTGAAATAACATATTGTGTAACTTTCTACAAAGTGAAATTTATTTTAAAAAATAAATAAACTAGATAATGTTTTTTTCTTTTATCTTCATTTTTCAATCTATTTTTAAAGCTCTAAATATTTATCAAATTACAGTCATGTGACTTATAAACTGCGAAGAAAAAGGGCTAAATTCTGTGTTTATGATAATAATTAAATTCAATCCTTAAAATATGACTGAAAGGAATGGGTGTGGTAGAAATAGGACACCCCGCCGCTAAGGTGGCAAACACCCCGCCATTGCGATTGGCGGGGTCGAATGACTCACCCCGCCATTGGGAATGGCGGGGTGACAAAGCATCAGCCCGCCATTAGAAATGGCGGGATACTGACCACCCCGCCATTCCCAATGGCGGGGTGG